>NC_024131.1:12896495-12932388 GCF_000346735.1 Prunus mume | reverse complement strand
CATTTCCAGTCCAGCCCAGAACAGAACCTTCCATCTCGACAGAAATGGAGTTCCAACTGTATCTTCATCTCTCTAGCATGAGTATTTATTGTTATAGTTTTGTAAAAGGCAGTTCTGCCTAAAAACAGTTTAAATTCCATCAACCATTCTGGCCAGAACAACCTCTTTATACTGAGATAAATTGTTAAAGTCCTCACCAGTCTGAGGCAAGAAAAGAACTTACTTGGGAGATATTCCTCACCCAAATTCACAATCGTTTGTTTGCAGAAATCAGTAACTTGGGGCGCAAGTTATCTATTCCAAACTAAGTCTGCTAGAATTTTTATTACTAGCAGTGGCACGCTCGCACACCAAAGAAAGCTGACTTGTCAACCAGTCTATGGTTCTCAAGGCAGTGGGGAACTTTGCCCTTCCATCACAGGAGTAAACGCAAAACGGGCAAACAAGCTGCACCTTCCCTAGCCGGAAAAACCATTGTTGGTGCTTTAAATTGCCCATTTGCTCAACTGGTGTGCAGATTACCTTATTTCCATTTCCAACGTTTAAGTAAATGTCTTTGTCCTTTTACTTTCATTTATTTTTACATTACTCCATTTACTTAAGTTTACAATATAAATAAGGAAGTACCCCCTATTTGGATTCAAATAAAAATACTAGAAAATCAAATTCCTACCAAATCAAAATATGAAAAATCAGTTTTAGTGCAAAATACAATTTAGGCTAAAAATAATGGCTCATTAAGCCAATATATATTTCATACTAAAATCCCATAAAATCAAGTTTTCTTATTTGATGTGTAAGGAATAAATCCCGCCAAAAATTATCTTAAAAAAATGATTATTCCGAAAAACCATTTTTTATACTTAGTCAATATTGCACCTCTGCTAAAAAAATTATGAGTCCGCCAGTGAGGGGGGTGTGTGGTGGGTAGTGGTTTTCTTACCCTTTTACAACCAAAACAGCTTGTAAAGAGTATGACGGGTGACTATTCATATTAAAAACACTTGCGAAAATATTACCCTCCTCATACATGAAAATGCGAATAAATTTTAAATTAATAACAATCCAACAGAACTCACAAGTAGTAACAATAAGTACACAAGTTAAAATAATACTCGGAAGAGTACTAGTACATGATCAGAAAGAAACACACGACAAATGATATTACAAAGATGTATTTAAATAGTGAAACAAATTAACTAAAACAATATTTAAGAATATTCAAGGAAGGGTGGTTTTTTGGGGTGGAATGAGAGAAGGGAGGGGTGTGTCCTTGGGGAGGGTTGGGATGGAGGGCAATGTGGGCTTAGGTAGGTCAGCTGGGAAGATGGGGAAGTGGTGGAATTTCAGGCAACTTTGGCAACTCAGGCTTTGGCAAAGTTGGGAAATTAGGGTTTAGGAAGTGGTGGCAATTCTGGCTTTGGAAGCTCAGGGACATGGGGCTCTTCTGCCAACTTGAGATCTTCTGGCTTTGGCAAAGTTGGAACATGGGGTACCGTAGGCAATTCAGGTTTCGGCAATGTTGGCAGCTCCGGCTTCGGCAAGGTCGGCAGTTCGGGCTTCGGCAACTGTGGCAGCTCCGGCTTTGGCAACTGGGGCAGCTCAGGCTTTGGCAACTGTGGCAGCTCAGGCTTCGGCAACTGTGGCAGCTGAGGTTTTGGCAAAGTTGGGAAAGTGGGAAGTGGTGGAAGCTCAGGCTTTGGAAGCTGGGGCACTTGAGGGAAGGAGTTAGTCTCCAGAAGAATGCGAGCCCCCGCAACCATTGTTTTGGAGCTCATAGACGACAAGGTAAAAACCAAAAGTAGTGGAAAGACGAAGGCCGGGAGGCCATGAAAGGCCATATTTTGCAGCTAACTGATGATAATATACGGATGTATAGGAGGAAGGAAATCTGTAGTTGTTGCAATGGATATGAGTTGTGGTTTTGCTTTGGGCAGTGAAACAAGTATTTATAGATACAACTTGGATGGGTTTTGAGGTCTCGGAGAGGGTTTGGTCAAAGGGTGTTGTTTGGTGTTGTTAGTTCAACTTCTGAACTGCAATACTTCCATTCATAACTTCCACAACTATATGTATTGCATGAACATCTATTAAGTCGTGGGAAGATATAATAGCAAATTGAAGGAGCAAGTATTCCAACCAACTTTGTTCAAAGCCCGCTCGTTTCATATTTTATGTTATCTTTTTATCCTCAAATGCACACAAGTCGTTTTCCCCTCAACGTAGAGTAGAGGTAATAGTTTGTTCAATCAATACTAACTCTTGGTCTAATGATTCCAACAGTGGTGGAAGAGGTTCCGAGTTCAAACTCCATCCAAATTATTAAGAAAAAATATTGTTCAATCACTTCTAAGAGAACCAAATTTCATGGCAACTCATGTAATATTCTCTATGGATTGGACAAATTATGTATAGAATATGCATGGAGTGCACTTATCAAAGTACTTCTTACATTGACAACTTAGCCTCTTTTCTCATGAAAATTGGTCCATTGTTGGTTTTCCTTCGTTTTTTGACATTCTTTTTCATTTTTTTTCTAGGGTCATGAATCAAATTCCTTCCAACATCCTTGTTCATTTGGGGGTTCACAGTGCAATATTTTTAGTTCTCAGGGTTTAGAGTACTAAGAAATTGATAATTTTTCAATGTAGCATATCTTTCCTAAAATGTGAAAATTAAAAAAATAAAGATTTTTTTAATATTAAGATCTTCTTCTTAGGATTGATACTTTAGATGTCTTATTGATGTCTTTGATTGTACACTTGAAGTTTATTTAACGAAGTTTCTCTTTTGATAAGAAAAAAAATCTTTTCTTTGTTCTTCTTTCCTCTTTTTTTTTCTAATTTTATTTTAAAAGCAAAAATTGAGTTATAATTCCAGCTATTTAAAAAATAAATAATAAAATAATAAAAAATAAAAAAAGAAGAAGAAGAAGAAGCCAAGCGACAAATTTGAGTTGGAACTATGACCAGTTGACGTGGTATTACTGCGTCAAATAATAATAATAATTCCTCTAATTCACACG
This sequence comes from Prunus mume, assembly GCF_000346735.1. Next base: position 12,929,363 of record NC_024131.1, on the reverse strand, counting down.
TGTGTGGGACAGCTAACTTGTATTCGTCTGTCTACTCCATCTCCCAAAAAACCATCCGAAACTCCGTGAACATAGAGAAATAGCGAGAGAGAAAAAGAGAATGGGTGACGATAACGTGAAGGCTGAGGCTTTGGAGATGCTCGGAATGTTCCAAGTCCTTCCGAGATTGGTTGTCTTCGATCTTGATTACACTCTCTGGCCTTTCTATTGGTACGTCCTTTTCTCTTTTTTCCCACTACAACCTGTTTGGTTCCCGAGAAAACTAAAAAAAATTATGTTTTCCCCAAGGAAGCAGCGAAATGCTCCATTCTGTTCTCTTTTTGTATTAGTTTATGTATAACCCAGATGACCAATGAATACGTTTAGTTGAATTTTCCCCTATAATTTGCTTTTCCTGTCATCTTTGAAATTTTCTTAAGACTCTTGTGTGTGTATCTTTGAAATTTTTTTTATACCTAATCTTCATATTTGTAATATATATTTTAACTTTTCTGGTGGATAAAATTAGTTTTGAGTTTTAACTACAGCTGCTTGATTATAACATTGGAAGTGAACACCCATAGCATTGAGCCCGTGCATGTTCTCTATGGATCAATGAGTTTCCCAGTTTAATGTTTAGTGTTATTTTGTGAGAAAATGCATTAACACCCAAGTGTAGGAATTGGTCTAGGCAACAGCAATGGGGTGAGATTTTGGAAGGTCTAGAGGCTACCTCCATTTGTAGCCTATAGCTAGCTATCCATGGACACAAAGAAAAGAAAAGAGAATCTTTGAATTGAGAAATATGCCTAACATATTAGTACTGTTTAACATGTTCTCTTGCAACAAATTGTTTACAAATTTATGTTTGGCGTCGACTTACATCTGTGTTCTTTTTGCAGTGAATGCCGCTCCAAACGTGAAATGCCATCGCTTTATCCCCATGCTAGAGGTATATTGTATGCACTGAAGGAAAAAGGAATTGATCTTGCCATTGCTTCTAGGTCCCCAACTGCAGATATAGCAAAGACATTTATTGACAAATTAAGCATCAAGTCAATGTTTGTAGCCCAGGTGATACAGCAGAGCACTTTTCTTTTTCTTGGTGTTTTCCCTCCTTCGGACGATATCTTTTCTATGCTCCTTTTTTCCATTAGTGTTTCAATTGGGATTAAGAGAACTGGCCAAAGGCATGCTGACTGCAAATCTAGTAATTGAATTTTACTTTTAATTTTGATTTTCTGCTTATACAGGAGATCTTTTCGAGCTGGACACATAAGACAGATCATTTCCAGAGAATTCATACAATGACTGGGGTCCCCTTCAACTCAATGCTTTTCTTTGATGACGAGAACAGGAACATCCAAGCGGTAAGATTATGCCTGCCTTTTCACCATAGTCATCGTCTCCTTTTGGCATCTTGAAATGAATATGAATCAAATTTACAAATACATGACTTTTGCCAAAAGATTTGAAGCGAAGAAAAATGAAGAAAAAATGTTTGAATTATGAACTTGTTAGTGCTTCAAATTTTTATACTTGTGGAGGTTTTATATTGGTATGGTAGCACAATGTGTAAAGGAAAAAATCATCCTGTCATTGGGTAAGGTGAAGCTAAACTTCTGTGCATTCAAGAGAAGTGATTTGGGGTTAGTTTTTTAAGTTTTAACAACACACATGCAGACTTTCTGCAGCCCACATAGGTAAAGCTGAAAAAGGAGATTACAGGTCTAATCATAGGCAATTATGTCTACACACGGGCTGCTGTGAAACCTAATGAGGCATTTGTGCTGCAGAAATAAGCCCACCCTTTTCCCCTGCCACTTTTGCTTCTTCTTATCAGAAACCACTGTTTATCTGTAGTGTGACAAAGATTGTTCCATGCCAAGAGATGTTGTATTCATAATATTCCTGGCCTTGGTGTTCTTATATCTTCAATTTATATGAGACTTGAATCTTGCACCCATTTATCAACACTTTGTGATGGTATTGACAGGTTTCAAATATGGGCGTCACAAGCATTTTGGTAGGTAATGGGGTAACTGTTGGAGCATTGAGGCAGGGTCTTACAAAATACTCTGAAAATGTGAATACATCTGAGAAGAACAAGCAGAAATGGCGCACAAAGTTCTCCAAAAATTCGAGTTCATCTGAGCGGAATGAAAAGAATTGAATCCTCCATAGATGTTGAATCATGTACAACTTCAAAAGTATTGATTTGTTCTTGTATTGTCAGGGATTATCGTGTGACAAGCGCATCCCGGTTATGATAACGATTTGTTGTATCAATTATCAAGAAATTCTCTAGACACTCCCCTGTAGCATCTGCCTCATCTCTAGACACTCAAGACGATGGTCAAGAAACTGTGATGTCATCCTAAAGTAGTATACGTATTTATTCGGTTACATATACACATAAAAACAATAAACAACTCCAGGGCTGAAATATCCAGTTCGAGTTTAGTTAGGTATTCTAAAAAGGGATTTGGAGATTGCCACAAATAGTTCAAACATGCTCAAAAAGTGAAACAATAATCTAAAATTCTGCATGGGCAACTGTTGTAACATGAAGAGAAGTGCTCGGGGAGCTTGTGAAGCAGGAGAGTAAGAGCTTAGAAGTGAAAACATCACCTGCTTTCGGGGGTTCCTTTTACGCATCTATTCAAGGCTTAATTCATGGTTTTAGCCGCCTTTTCTTTGTGGAAAAGGCCTTTTTTTATTAAAAGAAATGGAGACAAAATGGTGAAATGATCATGAAACATGCTAAGGAGAAGTCTTTGTTGCAAGCAAAGGCCCCCAATTGATCTCTCTATGAGCTGAATCTGTAGAAGACGAGGTTTCAATTTCAAAACCAGGAAGAATTTTACTGATTGCGTTTGAAAACACGTGATCCAGGATTTGGAATTGAAGAATTTAATTTCAGGTACATTATTTATTCTAGCATGCCGGAAGGAAAAGGATAAAGTTGGCACCATAGCAAAGCTCATAAGTTCTTTACACAGACACAGCTCAGAGAATATATATGGACTCATACAACCACACAATTAACAATGACTAGGCTCCTATATTCCCAAAAACAAAAAGAGGGGCTGGCCTATTGCAAGCTTTGTGGTAACTCATACAACATACAGCAGAATATTACAAAATATTTGTCTGCCCTTCCTTGCCAATAGGTTCAAGCTCGAAGAGGTCTCGAGCCTTTTTTCCAAATTTCGAGTAACAGAAACTTCCTGCTATTCTGGCCACTGTACACAAAAGAAAGCTATTACGGTCAAATTTCCAACAAACTATTGATACATGAGAATTTATTCATCTTAAGAATTTAATCGTGGCATGATTACTCCTCTTCTCATGAATGAAATCACCTTATCCAACATAAAGGATGATGGATTTATGTGCTAGTTCCAGATTCTAGTAGCCCTCTACATTATAGTGTTATTACCACACTTCCTCTGCGCTAAAACAATGTATGAAGTCCCTCATCACATCGATTACATCAGCTTCATTATGCAGTCAGCATGATCAACGGCTGTGGGAAATCCCTATACAATATGCATCCTATATCTAGCAAGTCGCCTATGCTTATATCAGTTTCATGTTCAGCAAATTCGCAAAGTGCTTCACTACATTGTAGCACTTACTAAAATATGCTTCAATGAGAGGCTGAGAGCGTGAAACAGAGCACACCACTCAAGGATACTGGAAAGAGCTCTGCTCTCTCTTCCCTTAAGTTAAGGAAGAACTTTCTCTCAACGTCAAAGCACAATCTCTTAAACACAGAGATTTTGATCCTGCCATGACCCAATACAGAATATGCATGCTAAATATATGAAAATCAAGAAAAAAATCATATGTTTACATTTTAAAACACATCATGGGTTTCTGAATTACCTTGTACGCCAGTTAAAACTGCATTTCTTCTCTTGACTACAACTGCCGCTAATTCACCTCTTTCAGTGGTGATCTTCCAGCACTAGTGTCAAGTTTTGTTTCTGAGGCAGAGAAAGAAGCATTTGCATTCTCTTCGCTAAAATCATAGAGCTCATCATCCACTGTCAAATTCATTGCTGGTCCCACCTCTACCTTAGACCTTTGCAACATTGTTTCTAAAAAATTCATCATCTTCACATCACCACAAGTGAACTCACCAATATGATCACAGAATCCTTCCATGGGAACTAAAAGTTCCTCCCTTTCTTTTGATAGCTTTATGGTGTCTTGAAGGAGAACCCCTTTTTCAAACTCAAGCTGCTTGACTATGCCTTCCAGTCTCCTGTGTTCACCCATCAGTTTATCATTTTCCACTTTGTTGGCTTCCAATAAAGCTTGAAGTTCCTCTTCTTGTTGTTTTTGAGTAAAGAAGGCTTCCTTCTGATGGATCAATCTTTGGCCCAAACCAGATACTTCTTTCTCCAAATCAACAATTTTTTTGTTCTTCTCTTCAATCACTAGCTCTGTCATGTGTTCGGCCTTCTTTAAAGCTTCAGTCGTAAGCAGATTTTCTACGACTTCTGAAAAAGACAATACAAATGCACTTGTCAAGTCTTCCTCTAACGACGATGCCAATACTTGGAGATTTTTTATGTTCTGGTCTTTCTCATTTATAACCTTGAAAAGCCTCTCTTTCTCTTGTCCAACAGATTTCTCTGCATCTATGCCTGCAAGAATCGCTGCCTCCGCTTCTCTTTTCATGGACTCTCGCTCCATCCATGTGATATCTTTTTGGAGATTTACCATGCAGCTATCCTTCTCCTTCACATTTTTAATAAGGTCCTCTTTGTCTTGTGTTAAGGCTTCCACTTCCACTCTCTTTGCTGCAACTGTAGCTTCTAGAAGGACAATCTGCTGCTGTAGAACTTCAACTTTATTGTTTTGCTCCTTGATAATGGTGATAAGGCTTTCTTTCTCATGCTTAAGGACTTCTTCATTCTCAGATTGTGCAAGAAGTGAATTCTCCATTTGTCTACATTTTTCTTGATTTTCTTCACAGCACACTTTCAAGCTTTCAGCACTAGACTCCAAATTCTGTAACTCATATTTTAATTGACTTACTTCAAGAATTTTCTTAGCCAGCTCAAGATTTGTCTTTTCTAAAGCCTCAGAAACATCTCGTTTCTCACCTTCCATCTGCAGAAATCTCTCTTCCATGTAAAGTTGATGTGCAGATGATTCCTCAAGCATCATTTTATGTTGTTGAATCTCTTCCTCCATGATAACCTGCTGTTGTTCAGTGAGTTCCAAGGACCTTACTCTCTTCATTAATTCTTTGACTTTCTCATGTTCTTGTTCAAGCTGAAGATGAACATTTCTTAAATCACTACTCTTCATCTCCAACTGTGTTGTAAGTAGAGAGATCTTGTCATCCATACTGTTGCACAGCTGCATTTCAGTTTTTGCATCAGATCTTTTGGAGAAAGCCTCTGATAATTCTGATTTATAGATTGTAAGTACTACTGAAATCTCTTCTTTTAGAACCTCAATCATCGAAAGGTAGCTTTCTAGCTCCATTTGAAGCTCCTGTATCTGGTTCTCTTTAACCTTCAATTCAGAGTTATGTCTACTTATATCTCCTTTCAACTTTTCTATTTGGAAACTCAATTCAGATTCTTTAGCTTTCAGAATTGTGGAGCAGTTACCATGTACCTGCTCTAAGCCCCTAAGCTTGTTGCGTAGCTTTGTTAGTGCAGTTGACCCATAATTTCTGATTTGAGCTTCTTGTAGTTCTTTTAGAGATTCTCTCAATTCCTGATTCTCTTGCTCAAGGTGAACAATTCGAAATTCCATTTCTTTTGTGAATGGTTCTTTTGTTGACAGTGAGTTTCTGAGCTTTGCAATCTCTTCATCCCTTTGAACTGTCAAGCTTTCAAATTTTGACCTTTCTTGTTCACACTGCACAAAGACATTCTCATAACGTGATTTGAATTCGGATACTTCAATCTCCAAAGACTTCCTCCTGCTTTCTTCATGAGCTAAAACTTGGTTGCACATCTCTAAACGTTTTTGAACACCTTCAAGAATTCTAGTTTGGGAATCCAAGCTTGTCTGCAATAAAGAGATCTCTTCAACCAGTGCTGATTTTTCCCTCTCCCACTCCTCTTTACTCAACTGGAACTGATCTTGGAGCCTTCTATGTGCTTCTTCAAGATGTCTAAACTGTTCTTTCTTCCATTTCAATTGATCATGAGCATTTCTATTTTCCTCCTCTAGTTCCAATATGATATCATCTCTCTGTCTCAGTTCTTTGGCTTCTTGAGCCTTCTGCTCTGCCTCGAAACAGTTCCTCTCTGAAGTTGATAAGAGTCTTTTAAGGCCCTCAATCTCTTTAGTACTGGCACAAAAATTCTGCTCCAACTCTTTGTTTCTTTCTGTTACTTCATCTAAGGCAAATGCCAACTCCTTATTTTCTCCTTCCAATTTGTGCAATTTGTTCTCACTATCAACTCGAAGTTTTTCATGCAAAGAAGTCAAATGCCTGAAAGACAATTCTTTTTCACGCAAACAAGATTGAAGGGTTTCCGAAACCTTCTTTGCTTGAGAAATTTCCTCAAGCTTGACAATTAGTTCTTGAGCTTGTTTCTCAGTCTCCTGCTTAGCTTCTTGATACTTGATCAACTGCTCACTGTGAGCTTTCTTCAAAGCTTCAGAAAGTTCGGTCTTAACCCGGACTTCAGTCTTAAGCCTCTCGATCTGTGCTTTGACATCATCTAATTCTTTATATACGTCCCCCATTTCCCTTTGATTGTCAAATTGTGAGAATCCCTGCTGCAGTAAAATTTGAAGCATGAAGAAACATGTAAATGAGAGCATTTAAATATACAAAACTCAGAAGACACATGAGAAGTAAAAAAGCAGATTCAAGTAATTAAGCCTAAGAATTCTATGAGTTTTATGTCCATTTTACAATCCCACATGTCCTTAGTATGGGATTACTTGTTTGTATACGAATCATTAGGCACACTGTTTCCCTGCAAGCTGCACGCAGGTTTTGCAGAAGCAATTCCTACCAATGAGTTCACATCATTTGGTATCAAAGCATACACCAGACCTGGTATGGGATTGGGCATAATATGGTTATGACTCTATGGGAACCTGAGGGGTTGCTTGACGCAGGAGCATCCATCCTAGCCAAAAAGGGCTAAATTTTGGCTATAATAAATTATTAAGTTAATTATTTTGCTATCTTTACTAGGATTTAGTTTAATTTCCTTTGTCAGTTAGGGTTTCTTAATAAACTAAGAATAGGAATGCTAGGCTGATGTACTCTAGTATAAATAGGCTATTAAGAGGCTCTTGTATTCAGTTTTTATCAATATAATTTCAGACTTTATTCCATAGAGTTTCTATTGGGATTTTGCCCTAGAACTCAATTATCTTCGTTCCAACTTCAATTCTACAGCCTTATCCTTCTATTCTTTGTGTTTGTGGGTTGTTTGAGTCGCTGGACAGCCGCTTATAGCCGCTGCCCTGCATCATTGCTACCATTCGAAAGTTAGATCTGCAAAGTCACTCAACTGGGAACAATGGGCAATCACGGATGGATATTGCACGCGGTGAAGTATGTTATATGTGCCTCTGCAATCTCACCTAAGTATGGAAATTAGTTGCTAGAACTTTTGTGCACCTTCACCTTGCAAGTCAGTTTTGCATAGGCAAACTCTACCCCTGAGTTCATTCAGACTTTCCAATATAAATTATGCAAAAACTTTAAAGTAAAAATAAACCTACTGCAAATACACAAACCCGGATAAAAACACTAGTAGATCTACCCAAATCCACAAATTGGGTTCCCAAACAAATCTATGTCAGAAACAAGTTGAGGGCAATGGAGCAATAGAACAAACCCAAATTAGGATTTTTTTATCAAAGCAGTTGACTGAGTACCCAAATTTCTACTGATTTATAGAATGTATGTATGAATATAAGGGCAAAGGCAAACAAGCCGAAGCTTGTTATTCTAGATTCAATTTTCTTTATTGAAAGATTTGGCCAAGAAGAAACCCTAGAGCAGGGAAAAAAAAAGGGCTTTTAACAAGAAAGTAGAATCTGCACTTCATTGAAATGATATGCAAGAAATTGTTAAAGAAAGCGAGAGATACCTGTGAGTCGCAGAGTCGGAGACGAACCACAAGAGGTTTTCAAATTTGAGTTGAGCGGGAAGCAAGCTGTGTTCTTCTATAGGTTTTTCAAATCTGAGTAGAGGGCCAAAATGGGGAATTTGCTTTTTACGTCTTCTCCCCACATTTCTCACTCCTCAGCCTCATAAAGTTGCTTAATTTTTGTTTTTATTTTTTCCTAAGTTTGAAATAATAAACATTTTGGGTTCATAAAAACAAATCTCTCCGCATGCGATTCCGCGCCCGTGAGAAGCTTTTTTAAAAAAAATTTATATTTATTTTAGAATTAAAAAAGATAATAAATAGTTGTATTCCATAAAAATGGGATATATTATCTTATTTTTCTTTTTTTTTTAATTTTAATTTTTTTCATATAAAAAGGTGTGAATTTACCATATTACCCTCATTTAATTGATAATTTCAATTCTTAATATTTGCATTAATCAAGGGCATTTTCTAGTATTTTGAATGTTTCACCATTCTCTCTCTTTTGCTATATATATATCAAAAATAATTATCATTTTAGTAAGAAAATAATGAAACTTCTTTTGGTGAATAAACAAAGCACTATCCTCCACACAATAAATTAAAGGATTAATTGGTGAATTACTCCTTGAACTTGTACCTAAGTTTCAATTAGCCTTCTATTCTTTTTTTTTTAAAAAAAATTAAGGATATGAATTTCTTCTTTTTTCACCAATTTCCCCCCGCCGTCTAAATCATCAATATTTCATCTAATTTTCTGTTAAATCATTAAAAATAAATATTTTTTTTGGAAAAAATTAAAGAAAAGAGAAAAGAAAAAAATGGTTACCTACCATAAAATTAAAGAAAGTGGTTACCTACCATTTTCATACCTCCATTAAGTTGTATGTCGTCTTTCGTTAACCCATAACGTGTTGTGTCGATCTTGCATTTTGAAGGTTCTAGGCGAACATCCTAAATGGGGCCTTATAGTGTGTGTGTGTGTGTGTGATTTTTTTTTTTCGTTAAGTTTAAAAAGTATTATATGAACTAAAATTCACAATTGTAACATAAAAGAAACAATCAATATCTAATTTACACAACAACTCTATAACATGCATCAAAACATCACTCGTCTTAAATTTTTCGATTCAAAAGTAACAATTAACTTTACATAATCAAGTTTTTCTACCATGTCTTTTGTCAATTTCCTTATTGATTCAACTAGGTTCATTGATTTAAGTTATAAGTTTAAAAAATACTTGGGTCTTTATTGAGTTTCCTCTTTTTAATTTTGAATTGAGTAATTGAGGAAGATTTTTATTTTATTTTACAATATGTGGGCGTTTATTGAATTTTTCTTCTTTTTAATTTTGAATTGAATGATTAGGTAAATTAATTTTTTTTAAATATATTTACCATAATTAGTTTGGGCTTAACACAATATTTATATAATATAGTTTTTTTAAATAATAAGTATGTATCAATGTTTTGAAAGGCGAGGCGTTTTAGTCGCGTTACGTGAGGCGTAAGCCTTGAAGCATTGTGCTCTTGATGCAAATAAACACACTTTGTTGGCCATACAACTTAAACTTTCCTTATCTCGTGGTTTGTACAACCTCCTTGCTACCACTTTCTGACATAAATACATATTCAATGTCCATTCGGGCAGTTTTTGTCCATCACTTCATTATGAGTGACGAGGAAATTTCCATAACATGCTCCCATTTCATCACACAAAACAAATGGCAACATGGGATGCCTTCGCTTTCATATATACTTCTGATAGTTGCACTCTATTCGAACATCTTTCCCACCAAGGTACACACAACTCCAATTATTTTGCGGTTCACCATATTTCACTAAAATATACAACCATCCTCCGAAATTATGAATTATTTTTTCATGAATGAGTGATGATGAAGCATTGATCTCGTTACATACCAAGAAAAAGCACATGTGAGTAAATTTGGGAAGCATATTCCTCAAGACTTTTCAGTGTTGTTATAAGCACTTTCTTTGACTGTTTTGGTCAAAATCATCCTTCCCTGAGATATTCCTCATTTGTGCTATGGCCTTATCAATTACTGGAATGCATTCAAACAACTTAACGTCTTTCCTCAAGTAATCTTTCACAAACTTGTTCATACACTCCACGCATTGAGTAGTGCACATACCACTGAAAAACTTGGTCTAAGGCGTGATTTCTCCCACGCATCTTGTTTTGCATACATCATTTGCAACCATTCCTTTTGTTTATGTGTAGTACTCTATCCTTCAAAAACTTTCATTTCTTTTCAAACTCATTAACTGTAATTGGTTCCCAAAGATATGCTTGAAATGATCTTACCAATTCTTCATCCTTAAAGTTATTTTGTGTATTCCTTACCACATGCCATGAGCACAACCTATGATTGCACATGGGCAATACATACTCAATTGCTTTGTGTACATCGCCTCATCCTCATCCGTCAATATTGATGTAGGATTCTTGGCTTTCATGGAGGATATGAATGTCTCCAATAATTACTTTATGTTCCAAAGGTCTCGTCAAACAATATGGCACAACCAACACTTGCCCGGTGGTTGTTTGAACCAACAAATAACACTAGAGGCTTGTCATACATATTGGTTTTATATGTACTGAGCGAATATAAGGATGTCTCCAGAGGCAACATAATCCAAAAGTGAAGTAGAGTCTCTCCAAAACAAGTTAGCAAGCCTATTTTCCTCGTCTACACTGAACTTACAAAAAAATTCAAGATCTACTGATGCTTTCGCTTTCATGTAGTTGTGTATAGCTTCAGTGTCGCTGTCTAACAATATTTCCTTACGTGATGCATCCAACTTCTTCCTTAAGGATCTAAGTCCTCAGCTCATGCATTGATGGAGGCTTAAATCCTACACCATATGCGACAATCCTTTCCACCACAGGTAGCCAAAATGGATCATTTACAATACTAAATGGGAGTGCTCTAAAGAAGAAAAAAGACCAATCTTTTGACTAACTTCCTTTCTTTCTTCTTGTTTGTATGCTGAATTTAATGTACTTTGCCAAGCTTCTAAAGTGACAAATCTATCCATTGGTCCTTTTGATTTAGGTTGTGCTCTAAGAGCCTCATCAACTATAACACTCCTAGTACCAGGGATTCCATACTCTTCATCCAATGAAGTTTCCATACTCTGAGCCCTTCCTCATGGACCATCCCTAATCTCTCTAAGCATTTCATTTTTCTTTCTTTTTTCAAGCTGGAAATATTTCAAAGTTGCAACACACTCTTTTTTCACATGCTCAAGAACTTTCTTACATAGTTGCATACCATGATGAGTTTGACCCAAATGATGCTTAAGTTTAGAAATTCCTCTACTGCATATTTGATTACAAAATGTGCATCTCAAGTATTTTTCCCCCTCTATTTCTTTTGCATACTTCCACGTAGGATCTTTTCGATTCATAGCTATAAAACAACACCATTAAAATTTCTAAGATATAAGTATGATACATGTACGTCAAATTTCTACTATATCACATAAACGAATAAGATAACTAATATATTGAAAAAAATATATATACGAAACTTCAAATTATAGTTGCGAAGAATTAGAGAGAAAAATAAAATGGCTTACTTGCAATCGAAAGATGAAGAGAATTCTTGAAATTGATGGAGATTATCTGGTAAGGGTAGAAATTATGATTGTACTACACAATATATATATATATATATAAGTTTGTGTGTTAATATATTAATTTAGAAAGAAAAAAAAAAGGTTAGTAGAATAAAGCTACAGCCGGCTGGAGTTTATCTATATATATAAAGCAAAAGGTAGATAATAGTGAAACATTAAAAATACTAGAAAATGTCCTTGGTTAGTGCAAACATTAATAATTGAAATCATTAATTAAATGAGAATAATATGGTAAATTCATATTTTTACATATTAAAAAAAATTAAAATTAAAAGAAAAATCAGATAATGGGCCCTATTTTTATGGAACACAACTACCCATTATCTTTTTTAATTCTAAAATAAATTTAAACTTTCTACAAAAAAAATGCATCTCGCAGGCGCAGAAGCGCGAAAGAAAGAGGCTAGTTTATTATAAAGCAAAAAGCAGAGAATGGTGAAACATTCAAAATACCAGAAAATGTCATTGGTTAATTCAAACATTAAGAATTAAAATTATTAATTAAATGAGGATAATATGATAAATTCAATTTTTTTTTATATTATAAAATTATAAAATTAAAAGCAAAATCAGATAATAGGTCATACTTTTATGGAACATAACTACCCATGTTATCTTTTCTTAATTCTAAAAAAAAAAGAAAAAAAAAAAGAAAACCAATTGGCACATGCGTGAGCATATGCCAAGGGCTAATTTATTATAAAGCAAAAGACAGAGAATGATGAAACATTCAAAATACCAGAAAATGTCATTGGTTAATGCAAATATTAAGAATTGAAATTATTAATTAAATGATGATAATATGGTAAATTCACACTTTTTCATATTAAAAAAATTAAAAATAAAAGAAAAATCAGATAGTGGATTTTATTTTTATAGAACACAATTATCCATTATCTTTTTTAATTCTAAAATAAATAAATTTTTTTTTTAAAAAAAAAACATCTCTCAAGCGTGGAAGTGCATGTGGAGAGGCTTGTTACAATAAGAGTAAGAAAAAAAAACAGAGACTTGCGTTTGTTTTATTTCAAAACACTCCAAGTCGTTTCATTTAATTTTTTTTTAAAAACACTGCAATCGGAACGACGTCGTTTCATTGCAATAAACCTACAATTGAAAAAAAAACACGCGAGTCGTCTTCCTCGCAGAGTCGCAGCCAATTTGCAGACTCGCAAAATTTCTTCCGGTTCAGAAGTGTCCAGATCTGGCGCGCCTTGCTCCGCCTCGCTCCGCCTGGCCACGCCTTGCAACGCCTCCTCACGCCTTCCCGGCGCTAAACGTGCTACTCGCGAAACAGCCGACCGCCTCGGGCGATTTCCTGCCGCCTCGCTCCGACGTGCTCGCCGACGCGCGCGAAGGCATGCCTTTGAAAACACTGGTTGTGATATATCTTGGATGATGGTGAGTTAAATGACTGAGTCACTTTTTTCTTTTTCTTGGGATTGATTCTAGAGTAATTGAATATTAAATGTTTCGGTTTGAACATTATGCTTGATTGGTTATTTGCTGTGCATATTTTAATTATTGAAGCTTACGCCTTTGTTTGCCTTGGCCTTTGAAAGCATTGAGTGTCAGAATTGGCTTTAACTTTGTACCTGGATGATCATATGTATACATATCTTACTCCTTTGTTTGCATTATATTATATATATATATATATATATCTCTCTCTCTCTCTCTCAGAATTTATGGTATTCTTGGATGATCATATGCTTGTTTGATAAATTTGATTTGTTCTATTTTGGGACTGTAAATATTAATTCGCATTGTAATGGTGATGGTGGGAAAACAGGTTCTGGATATCGCATAGTTTTTGCCAGTGTAGGCTTTTCTTCATTTATTTTTTCATTTGGCTCTCCACGAGGGTTCATTTGGCTGTACATCTTGATGGATAAGGAAGACAATGGTACTGGTGATCATGAAGAGGCTTCACAGTATGCATTTGCTGTGTGCCTTGAAGAAGACATGGAAGAAGATGTCGAGGATGATGAAGAGGATGAAGAAGACGGGGAAGTGGACGAAGAGGATGAGGATGAGGATGAGAATACTTTCAGTTTCAAAGATGGGGTTAATCCCTTGGATTTTGTGGAAGACGATGCTTTTGGTGACCAAGTTTATGAGCAGTTTGTGGGCATGGGTTATGAGGCTCTAGCTGAAAGAAAGAGAAAAGCACTTGAGGATAGTCGGCCTGAAGGTTCTGTTAAGAAGGCCAGGCATGAGGATGTTACTGGAGCAAGCATGGAGGAAATAATGGAGGCCATGAATTATGGTATGCAAAGGAGAACAAGGAAGCCCAAGAAAAAAGGTAGACGGAAAGGATCAAAGAAGAAACTTACTCCTGAGATTACTCGAAGGCTTGGTGAAGCTACTCTTCACTATGTACATGGACGTTATGAAGAGGCCATACCCATCTTGGCAGAAATTGTTAAGCAGGCACCAGATTTGTCCGAGACGTATCATACACTTGGACTTGTCCATGATAGTCTTGGTAATGAATTGAAAGCCTTGAATTGCTTCACAATTGCTGCACTTTTAGCACCAAAGAATCCAGCTCTTTGGGAACTGCTCTTTGGCTGGTTCAATAGACGAGGCGACACTCATAAAGCCATTTATTGCCTTTCAAGAGCAATATCAGCAGATCCTAAAAATATTGACCTGAAATTGGGTCGTGCTTCACTCTATGTTAAGCTTGGAGATTATCATAAAGCTGCTGCATCGTATGAACAGATAGTACAAGCCTGTCCTGATAATGTTGAAGCACTCAAGACAGGAGCTGTGATGTATGACAGAAGTGGTCAGCATGAGCATTCTATTCATATTCTGGAGGCTTATCTCAGAGATCATCCAACCGAAGCTGATCCTAGTGTCATTGATCTGCTAGCTTCCATACTTATGGAAAATAATGCACATAATGAAGCAATTCAGCATATTGAGCATGCACAACTCGTATTCTGTTCAAATAAAGAGATGCCTTTGACAATGAAAATTAAAGCAGGAATCTGCCATGCTTACCTTGGAAATATGGAGAAGGCAGAAACTCTCTTTAGTGCTCTTGAACAGCAGAGTGCAGATCAGGCTGACTTGATTGCTAAAGTCGCAGACTCATTTATGAGTCTTGGGCATTATAGTTCTGCATTGAAGTATTTTTTAATGTTGAAAGGAAACACCAAATATAATAAAGGCTTTTTACATATGAAAATCGCTCAATGTCATTTGTCCTTGAATGACAGAGTACAGGCAATTTCGTGGTTCTATGAAGCTGTAAAGACACTTGAAGATAATATTGAGACCCGATTAACATTGGCTTCTATTCTTCTTGAGGAAGCCAGAGAAGATGAAGCCATTTTGTTGCTATCTCCTCCAAAAAATCTAGATCGCTTTGAAGCCCAAACAAATAAATCGGAACCATGGTGGTGTAATGGAAAAGTGAAACTGAAGCTTTGCTACATTTACAGAGCTAAAGGGATGCTCAAGGAATTTGTCGATGCAATCTATCCTTTGGTACATGAGTCGTTACGTATCGAATCTCTTCAGCAAAAGGTGAAAGTGAAAAAGAGGCTCACAAAAAGTGTTCTGTTAGAAAGAGTGAAAGTCCTGGATGATCACCAAACAGATAACCTATTATGCAGATCTAGACCAGTAGCTCCTGCATCAGATCTGCTGAAAGCTGCCAGAGCGAAGAAGTTGCTTCAAAAGAAGGCAAAAGTAAAGGAAGAAAAGAGAGCTGAGGCAATGGCTGCTGGAGTTGACTGGCAAAGTGATGATTCAGGTGATGATCCTCCAGAAGAAATACACCAAGAACCTCCCCTTCCAGATCTTCTCAAGGATAAAGAGAATCATGGCCTTATAATAGATTTGTGCAAGTCACTGGCTTCCTTGCATAGATATTGCGAAGCATTGGAGATTATAAATCTTGCTTTGAAATCAACTCGCAACATGTGTTCTGTTGCAGAGGAACTCCGGTCTCTTGGAGCTCAAATTGCATACAACACTCCGGATCCTGAGCATGGGGTTGACTGTGTAAAATACATTGCAGACCAGCATCCATACAGCAATGCTGCCTGGAACTGCTATTACAAAGTAATTACCAGATTAGATGACTGGTACGCGAGGCATTATAAGTTTCTACGTGGAAAGCGAGACAAACTCAAAGACTGTGCACCTCCGAGTATCATTTCTGGGCATCATTTTACTAAAAAGAGCCGTCATCAAGATGCTGCAAGAGAATACCTTGAAGCTTATAAATTATTGCCAGAGAATCCCCTGATTAATCTGTGTGTCGGTACTGCCTTAATCAACTTGGCCCTTGGACACAGACTTCAGAATAGGCACCAGTGTGTTGCACAAGGCTTAGCATTCCTCCACAAAAATTTGCAGCTTTGTGAATTCAGCCAAGAGGCTTTTTTCAACATAGCCAGGGCGTACCATCACGTCGGTCTTGTGACACTGGCAGCTTGGCACTATGACAAAGTTCTTGCAATGCATGTGAAGGATTACCCCATCCCAAAACTTCCCCATGAAAAGCCAGAGTCTGTTGAAAATCGATCACCGGGTTACTGTGACCTTCGCAGAGAAGCAGCTTTTAATTTGCATCTTATATACAAAAAGAGTGGAGCAGTTGATCTCGCTCGACAGGTCTTGAGAGATCACTGCACTTTCTGAGTAAGCAACTGATATTAAAACATCAAATCCAGTTACTCTTTTATTTCTGTACTTATTAAGTATATGGTTGATTCTCTAATAAATAACAGGAAATCTTTTTCTTTGTTGCAGATAATCATGTTCCTGATCTCAGATATTGTGACTGAATCGAATGAGAGGGTGGCCTCCTACTCCCTAGTCTAGTTCTCTTGAAAATGCCTGATTATTGTTTGTATCAGCAGTTCATTTTGGCCTAACACAGCCAAAGACAGCGAGGGAAACACTAAAGAGAAAGGCTTGTGATGAACTCAGCAATTTGCCTGTCACATTTTTGAAAGCCAGTGCTAAATCCTTTTTTCTAATCAGATGCTAAAGCCTTATGTAAGTTCAAAAAAAGGGCCAACTCGTTTTTTTCATTACTTCACGAAAGTAATATACATCACACACAAATGGTGAAGCACTTGATAAAGTCTTTTGATAGATAACAGACCAGGTTCTAAGCATTGTTTCAAACCGTTTGGGTGAAAATTTAGAAATACAAACGGTTGAGATTTAGAGCTTGTAAGTAAATGGTATGAATATAAATGCTACAAATTTTTTTGAACCATTAATGAGATGAATTTTTGGTTGAATAGGTGATATAGATTGAAGCTATAATGACAGTAAAACAATACAGAGGTATATGTAGTAATGTTTCTTGATAATGTTTTCGTGCATGATCACTATTTTGAAGTGTCAATCAGAGTACTTTATTATTATCTTGGTCAATCGTACATGATTTCTATCATATATTTCACACCTACTCACATGGTCAATTAACCGTAATGTTACTCTGATCATAGTGATCAGTCATTTAGGTAACTCTATAACCGTGAGCTTATATTATAGGGGGGTTTTTTTTGGGGGAGGGGGAGTGGGGGTGGTGTGGTGGGTGTGTGGTAGACTTCTTGTGGGATAGAATGCATTGTTGGGCTTCATTGTGGGGTTCCGTTTCTAAAGAGTTTAGTAACATTTCATTTTTCCTTTTGTGCAGATTGGGGAGATGGATGTTTGTTAGTGATGAGTAGGTAGCTGTGGTTTTTAGTGCTACGAAAGTGTAATATGAGCTTTAGAGCGTATTCTTAACTTTGTTTATGTTTTGTATTTGTTGTTCTCTAGTTTGTGATGGATAAGTGAAGATGTGTTGTGTTTCTAGACTTATGATTGCATAATTGCATGAAAAACCTTCTAACTTATGAATATAAATGTTGCATTTACATCTAAACTTTTAGCTAATTTTGAAACTTTGGAGTCTTGATTTCTGACAGGGTGTACCTATAACATTGAGGTGCTGTGACAAGTGTTCTACATACAAGCCTTCCAGGGTTCATCAGGTTGGGTATGCGGAAGGTGTGTTTTAAGAGTGGTAGGTTGCATACATTCGTATTGCCTTATTATCTTATTCATGATTTTTTCACACATTGATTGGAATTTTTAAACTTTTTCTGCCAAAATTGGATGCAGGCTCATTACTTTCTGTGGATCATTAACTTTGTTGGTTATTCGAACAATAAGCCCTTTTTTATGCTTGCCTTGTGTGCAAGTTAGGAAGCTTGTATTCTACATTAAGTTCATGGAGCAAAGGTTTTAGCTTATCCAGCAGAGGAGTGCTTGTCTTCATAATCTCATAAACCAGGTTCTCTATGTTTGTGATTGCTATAGAAATGAAAACAAAGTAAAATTGTATTGAAATTTGATATGTTTTTTGAAAAAACAAAAATTTGGAATTGAAATGATGTTGGACCTGTTGTTTGAAGACAGCCTGATGCCTTGGCTAACAAGGAGCTTCGGAATCTCAGCGCTTCCACGGACCTTATAAAGATGGATTAGTTAAAAATATAGAATAAAATAAAGAAATGCAATATGAAGTAACATAATAAATATTAAAAAAAGGATAAATTTTTTTCAAATTTTTTTTTTGGTTGAATAGGTTATGATAGTAAAACATACAAACGTATATGTAGTTATGTTTCTTGATAATGTTTTCGTCTATGATCATTATTTCAGATATTATATTTGAATCTAAGACCTCAGGTGTATGGGTAAATACTTTTCTCAGATACATGGGTAAATACTTTTCTCAGATACATGGGTAATGGTTGTAATGATACAAATCCCTTCCCATCACTATTTTACACCTTTTTTTTTATAAATAAAAACAATATTAGGGAGGAGGAATTTAAGGCAGGATCACGCATTCATAGATAAACTCTCTTAACTATTTGAACTACAAATAAATTATTAATTAAATATTAATCAATTATAAAAATAAAATTGAACTGCGAAATGTGTAATATTGCAATTCAAAGCGTATTTTGCCATGACATTAAAAAAAAAAAAAAAAAAAAAAAAAAAAAAAAAAAAACTCTATCTAGTTATATTGGCATTAGACATGGACTATGAAAATCGAAGATCAGAAACATGCTCAAAAGCAAAACATCAGCAAAAATAGGGACATCCACAATGTGAAATTGGCTAATTCATTTGTGATCAGGATTGAATTGCCCATTTCTACTGACATTGACAATGACATTTGAACCTTTTAAGAATTCTCAGTTACTACTCACTCATTTTCTGGAGATCAGGAGTCAAGTTTTTTGGTTTTTTTTGGTTTTGGTGGTGGGGCTGGTCATAAGTTCAAGTTTTGATGATGATACTTGTTGAATTAAAAAAATATAAGTTTGGTAATTTGCAATTGCCATCTTATCTTTATCTTTCAACTTGACTATTAATATATGTGATTTTTTTGTTTTTTTTTTGTTTCCAGTAATGTATGTAAGGTTCAAGGGTACACAAATTTGTATAATAATAATAATAATAATTGAACTTCTAAAAAATTCAACATCTAACAGTCAGACCAACTAGAGAATCTAGCATTTCACCTCTCCAATGGATGAGGCAACAAAACAGCTTAGCCAAGCCAAGCAAATGCTTTCAATACCCCTACCTTTTTTATCCCCAATTTTTCTTTCCGTGGCATTGGATAAATACACTATCAACTGACAAGGCTGACATTTCGTACCTCTAATTCCTTAATATAAAGTATAGATTATCTGTATCTAAATCTTAATTAAGTTATTAGGGGAAATTAATAATTTTGTCATGGCCAAACGCAAACAACTCCATTAATAAACCTCTGTTTATGGCAGAAACCAATCCATCAATTTAAAACAGCTTATGGAGATTTTTATCTAAACAAATGAATAACAGCCTGGATTTCTTATGTTCGGTACATTGGAAAATGAATAACATGCCTTTTCACAACAACTATACAAATAAATAAGCTCCTACAAAGTAACTAGTTCTGAGGCCACTCACTAGCAGAATCAAATACTGAAACAAAAGTAAGTTTCATATGAATCTCTCTGTGTCTACGGTACGGTATGATCCCATACCATAGTGTCTTAATCTCTTTCCACAATAAGCAAGTGTTCAAGTTCTTCCCTTCGCCGCTCCAAGTCCTGTGATTGTTGCAAACAGGTGAATGTGAGCAAACTTCTGTAATAGATTTGACTTACGGACAATTAACAAACACAAATTAACCCAACTCATAAACGGACTATCTAGAAAGACCAAAGACTCATAAATAGCAGAAATCTTATAGCGAGCAAGCCTTTAAGGTCACAGCTAAAGCTATTTTTCCTTGTAGTAGGAACCATATACAAGCAAGTATGATAAGCAAAAGGAACATTGAACCGTGTCTGAACGTCCAGTACCACACGTTACTTCTGGAAATCCAGGAATTTGAAAGCTTACCTCAAGATCCTTTATTGCTTGCTCCCTTGAAATTTCTGTCTTCTGCCGAGCCCGTTTCAGGAAGCCAATGCATAGAATTCCCTTAAAAAATCAAATATTGAAGATTAGTAGATAGAACTTTGACCAATGTACTTAGCAGCTCCTACTGCTAGTTGACCATAATTCATGAACCAGAAATATCGCGATAACATTCATATAATTAGGTTATTGCTCCCTACCACAACACACAACAAATTTCCTGAAGTAATTCTGTGAGGGTTATCAATAATTACTGTGATCCTCTAGTAATTGGCTAATTTCCATTAAAAACGTCTAGAATTAATAATTCTTTTCGTTTCTCTTATTGTAGTGTTGAATATTAAAAGATTTTCTGATACTTTGGTGTGTTATGTTTTGCCACTCCCAAGCGGCCCTCAACACAAGACGGGAATTTTTAATCATGCTCTTGAGACAGCAATCTTTAACCTCAGCTACAAGAAGACATTTAAACATGCACACAGGCATAGACACACACATGTCCAGAATTCTTATAGGATTCTTCTACTGAGACTTACCGCAATAATATAGACCCCACCACAAGCAAGGAGCATATAGCTTGCTATGTTCTGAAGAAGAACAAGCGTCTTCCTTGTACCAGTCTCATCAGGAAAAGCTCTTGTCATGACCGCAACACTGGTACAAACAATCACGACTTCAGAAACCATATAAAACTTATGCTGGTGTGCAATAGATATGAAAAGTTGCTTCAGTCAAAGTCAAGCATAAAATTTAATTTCCATCCCATCATTATTCTTTGTCACAGGCCTCATAGCTACAATTATACTGTTATAAGGCTACGATAATCAGTTTGGAACTGAGGTGCGCTCTACAATCTCAAGGTGCAGAGAAATACTCTAGGAAACTGAAACAAAATATTTTGAGTATATTTGAAGACTTACAAGATCTGCAGCATACCCCTACCAACCCAATAGTCCAGTACCTGCAAACAGTTAACTGAATACTGAAATTAGATCACAGAAGCAAAATTCTGAATAATAACTCCAACATTGCCAGAAATTTTGAGTTACCGTAAAACAGTAAATTGTTGATCTTTCCTAAACAGAGTAAGACTGAGAGAAATGGAGGCAGAAATTCATCACGATTGCACTTAGCAGCAAAGGTTTGAATGTTATCAAGTGCCTGTCTTACTGTTGGTACTCTCAGGTTCTTTTTCATTTTTATTATTTCAATCCTTTTGGTTTGGGAATTATAGTCGCATCTTAGCAAAACCCCTCCTGTGGGTTGGGGAGAAAGGGGCTCCCTGATCATCACAAAGATCACGTACCCTATTTGAGGAATCATAAAATCTAATAATAAGTTTTTATTCCATGTGGATTAAGTTCATTTCGTATTTTCCTTGGGAAGATTTGATCCTTGATAGAAGAATTAGTCTGTTTCTATCAGGAGCATATATGAAGCATTAAAGTTACAAAGATTTCATAAACAACATTTGAGGTAACTGGAGTGGCCTTTGGAACACTGACCTATAATCAGTTCAAGGCATCCATAAAGGAGATGTCTTCTTACACTATGTTTGGTTCTTGTACAGCACGAGAAAATGAGAGAGAGAGAGAGAGAGAAACAGTTTTTAGAAAGTTGTAATGTTTTCTTGTGCTTAGTTGCATGGAGTAAATAAGGGGAAATATGACAGGAAACTACAAAATTTGGTATCTTTTCTTTTGGTAAGCCAACTTCCCCTTGTAATTGCGCATAAGTTTCAGTTTTTTTTTTAACCTTCTTTTTTTTGCTCATTCCCATTATATAAAGCCAACAATAGAAAGTATGGAGATCTAAAACCTTTTCTTTTCTTCCTTTGTCCGCTTCTACACCAAACATAGTTTTTCTTTGTAAAACAAAATTCTTTTCCCCACCCATTCAGTCCAAAGCGTGTATCATTTGACAACGCCTACATCTCCTATGGTGAAAGTTTCATATTCTACTCCTCTGGACAATATTTCCTCCTTTCTTTTTCCTAGAAACAAGTTATGGTCACGATCACTCTAACCAAGATCAGATTCAGAGATTTCCACAATTAAAGGAAAGAAATTGAACATTTCAATCACATTTTTACTCTCGACTCTGACTCTTCTAACTAAAGCATAGAAACCGCACAATTTTCGTAATAAATTTGTTGTGTTAAGGTTAAAATCAGCTATCGAAATTGCTTAAAAATTAATTTCTAAGAATCGAAATTTTCCTTCGATAAAATGTGTTAGGGCTTAAGAATAGTGAAAAGTGAAAACGAACCTTCCAGAACTTGATAAAGAAAGCCCATTCGGTCTCGGCCACAACCACCACAATCGCAATCAAAACAGCATAACACCGAAATATCCCGTCGAAAACCTACAATTCAACGACACACAAACAATCAAATCATCCAATCTACAACTCCATAAATATGTACACATATATGTATAGAGACATAGAGAGAGGGGTAGAGAGAGAGTACATCAGATCCATCCTTGAAAGATTCAATGGCAGAGAAGACATTGACGACGATGCAGAGAACGGCAGTGAGAGCAGTGACGACGCTGAAGCATCTGCAGCACACCAAGAAAGGGTCGGCTTTCATTCTCAGTCTGGTGTTACTCGAAGCTGGAGATGTTCGCCGTCCGCTCCCTTCTACATCCGCCTCTCCATTGTTTGTCGACATTTTCTCGCGCTTTCTCGGCTCCGAGAAAATTTTCAGCTAATTTATTCAGTGAGAAAATCTCATATTCTGCAACGCATAGATTCTGTTTCGCTCATGGCTTTGGCTCCCCCTCTGTTTTTCGTTTGTTCATTGAAGCGGGATTCTTTGACCTCCTTTGAAGGAACTGAAAGCTGAAAGGACCAGCCACGTGTTCACCAAAAAAAAAAACAAAAGGGCCCAGCCACGTGGTGGCACGATGGATATTTTAGAAGCTTTTCTACGGTACCAAACTTGTCTTTACCTAATAGTCAATGTGCATCAGCAAAGCGGGATATTTGTTGATCTATGATTTTTTACTTTCGTGAGATGAAATCTTTTGTTAACAGAGCTTTATGTCGGCCTACAGTGGTTGAAGAGAATCCCAAATTGGTAACTTCTTAATGAATGGTTGGATTTGAACAATTTTAAAAAAAAAAAAAATTTCTATTTAAACTCCGCACTTCTTGTTTACCTTATATTCTAAGTTTATTCTAACTTCTAATTCAAATTTTCACAATTTTTAAGAAAATCCCGCTATTTTCCTAAACTATCCCTAAATACACACCCAATCTTTAAAAAAATTAATTTTTTTTTTTTAAAAAAAAAAAAAAAAAAATCCCCATCAACCTCACACCCCATACCCCACTATCTTAGCCTTCATTTATTTGTGTACGGTGTGGATTCATCTACTAGGTCATTCCATAAATAGAATATGTTTTTGTTAGCACTCACTTTGCCCAAATAAGGGCAGCACTAATCAAGCTCTTTGCTTGCATCAACATCACACGTCTTACAATTTGTGCTTGAGTCTTTTGGCTTTAGCCTTGAACAGTTGAAAGGTCAAATTCAGCGAGAGAAACCTCAAACTCTAGTGCATAAAATTATTGAACTCTCTCAAGTCGTTGAAAAGTCAATACACTCCCAACCCAATCTAGAAAATTTTTCACTCTATATTGATGTTATGTTTTTCATTTGTTTTGATCTTTTATGACCAAATAACTTGTGAACTTAATTAAAAATAGTTGTATTGATAACAAATAGAATTACAGCAAGGATTTGATCACATCATCCTCAATAATTTTGAGAGGAGTCCCAAACTAAGAAATAATCTCACATAACATACCTCAATTGACGACCCACAAGCCACCATTTGTAAATGTACTAGGGTTAAGTATTAAGTTGGATGACCTTTTTTGTCTTTTTACACAATAATAAAACTTACAAGTTTAATGATTTAAATATTGGGGTGGCACAATGCATATTTTATAAGCTTTTCTACTGTACCAAACTTGTCTTTACCTAATAATCAATGTACATTAGCAAAGCGGGATATTTGTTAATCTATGAGTTTTTCTTTGGGAGAATCACTAGTATACTAAATATAGGAGCTCAATTATAAAAAAGCCCTACATGAAATGGACTTTAGAAACACACCCAAAGTCCATTTATAATATAACAAAAAAACTTTTAACTTTTTTTAAATTACAAAACTGATATTGATTTCTTAAAACAAACTCAACCCCAAAATCTCATTAAAAAAACTCAAAACACTCAATAGGACATCAAAGTAATTTAATAATCAAAATTAAATTAAATAGGGCAAATTGTCATTTTTTGGGTTTTTTTTTAGATTTGTTTATAAAAATTAAATAGTGTATGGTTTATCTATAATATTAGTGCTAAGAATAAGTACATGTACATGACTAAATATCTCTTTTTCATGAAAGATTTTTATTAACAGAGCTTTATGTCGGCCTACAGTGGTTGAAGAGAATCCCAAATTGACTACTTCTGAATGAATGGTTGGATTAGACAAAAAATAAAAAAATAAAAAAATTTCTATTTAAACACCAACCCTCAGGCAGGAGAATTGACTGATTTTGCCTTGGGCATTGCCTAGGTTGGTGGCATCCATGTCTTATCCGAGCTGCTGAAGCGCGCTGGAAATGTGTTGGCGGGCCTAGCCCCCCCCTGTCCGGGCTGGGGCTCTGCGCTGGAGATGCTGTTATCCATAGCCAATTAGCCTTCTCTTTCCAACTTTTTAGCACCTTGTCCCACTTGTGAAGATGTCATTTTGGATGCATTTGTAGTAGAACTTTTACATCGTTCAGTCGGCTGTGACTTCGACGACTACCCCCCCAACACCAACCCCCCAAAAAAACAACCATCTACAACTGCCCACCGCAACACTTCTCCGACAATTGAAGATGTAAAAGCGGTTTGCATTTCTTTTTACACCTCCACACTGCAGTTGCACTAAGATAATATGAGAATAAGTAGAGGATACAAGTGCTCCAACTCATAGGCAAAGGACAACTATTGCACTTTCTAAAGTTAAAAAAATTCATTCAAATTACATATTATTATGTGGCTTAGTGAAATTTAATCTTTAATAACCAAGGTGGTTGGTGTGAGTGGTTCGGCACTCTCATTCCTTAAGAGAAGGTTAGGGGTTCAATCCCTGCTCTTGTATGGAGTCATACCCCTTACGGGCCGACCCGGTGTGAGCGGAGATTAGTCTGGGTTGTGGTTAATGCTTAAAGGTGTCACCCATAGTTATGGCCCATCCAGAACCACCTCATGGTTCAGACCCAAAAAATAATAAATAAAAAAATAAAAAAATTTAATCTTTAATTTGTTGGAAAATGATATTTATGGCAATATCCAAACCCAAATAATTCATTCAAATGAGCTATGGTTGGTGAATTATTCTAGCTACCTTTCTTTTTTAACCTTCCACTTCTATATTTTCTTTCTCCTTTTGCAATATTGTATGAAGATTGCGACAACTCATTTTCAACGATCATTCTTATAAAAAAATCTACCAAATTAAAAAAAATTATTTAGTCGTTTAAATAATAGTGTAATAATTTATGGCATGTTCACTAATCAGTAATCAGAATCAAAATAAGCAGTTGAATTCCTATTATGGATACTCCTGTGTTTACTTCACATGGAGGAATAAAAATGCGAATTGGACCCACACAAAATTAGGAGTAATTCCTGATTTTCGAGGAATTGGACTATTGGGTGGGATGTAGTATTCTAATTCCTCTAATTCTAACTCATTAGGAATTCATCTTTTTTACCTAATATATCCTCACACAATTTTAAAATTTTAAAATTTGTCATCTATTTTAACCCAACAACGAGGGCATTTTAGTAATCAATTTGGTTTCAATTTCAATTCATGGGGATTTAATAAACAACTTATAAGAAATCAATACCACTCCTACCTCAATTTTATATGATTTAGTAAACAACTTCAATTGAAATCCGGATTCTAACTCTCCTCAATCCAACTTCTCCTCAATTCAATTCCTCCTCATCTAATTATAGATTAATAAACATGTCATCGTTAGGAAAAAAAAAAATGTAAACATGCCCTCAATGTTTAATTGAAACAATCGTTTGGTTGAATGTCGTTTAACCTCTTATATGTTGAAAGAGAACTAAATACAAATCTAAGATGAAAAAAAGTTGTGGTGTTTATATTAGTCAATTTGTTGGGCATGAAATAAATAAATAGAAATCTGTCCAATTAAATTGTAAAATTTAATATTAATTAATATTGATTTTCCTATTTGAATAGAAATTAATAAAATCTATTGGGTTAAAGACATGACCCTTAGGTTAAAGACATCTTCACATATGGGGTGACAACTCTTCAAACCAAGGGATGTATTGTTTGGGGTGACAACTATTCAAACCAAGAGATGCATTGTTTGCCTTTTCAGATAAGGATACCTTTTTGGAAAGGGTATTTCATCATTTATAAATAGATCAATCTTCTTGTAGTTTTAAAAATTGAGTTTAATTCTCTACATACAGACTTTCACATATAGAAAGCATTAGAGTTTTCATAAAGAGAGGTTCATGCATAATTTGGTTCAAAGTTCCTTGTGAATTGCAGTGTTTCTTTCACAAGGAGGGGAGTCGTTGTATCCTGGGAGGCGAACGCTAGTGAACCATAAGCACCAGTGTGGGGCGTAATTCGTCTTAAGGTCAGAGTGTCCAACACTTGCCTCGACTCAATTAAGGTTCTTCTAATTCAATTCTCCTTTTGTAAAAATCTGTTTTATGTGCAGTATTTATTTTATAGCAATTTAGCACTCATATTTCTAACATTAAAAAATTGAATAATGTCGAATAGGCCATTCACACCCAAAAGAAAAAAGAAAGAAAAAAGAAATCAATTAAAAAAGACAAAAAAAACATGGTCATTATAAGTCCAATTCACGACGTGTGTGGGAAGCCTAGTAACTAGGGAATGGTACTCACCTAATATACTCATACATCTCACAACCATCCCTCAGACTCATATCTTTCCACAACCTCACAACAACTCCTCATACTCTATACATAGGCAATATAGATAGACATCCCAAAATCCATATAAACATATTCATAATACTCAAATATATCCATACCCAAAATATATTGCCAATACGTATAAGCATATCCAAATTCATCAACCAAATAATTATTAAATCATAATCACCATTTAAAACATATGCACAAATCTTTTATCAATAAAACCATGCGAATGCTTGAAAACAAAGTCCACTCACAGGTAATCCCAAGCTGCCCGGCCCCGAGAGGATCCTGCCTGCTGCGTTTGATCAACCGAAGTACCTATTTCGAGATACGAACCCTTGATTAATATAATACACTTCAAAACGGGAATTCACAAAAGAGAATACTTAAATCCCCAAGTTCCCGGTGCGTGTACGTCCAATGGAATATCCTAAGGTCCGATTACAAGTTTGGGAATCGCTTCCAATCGTACGGTTATCGCTAATCCCACAAACTTTGAATTATTGAATCAGAACATCCGGGGCTCCGATTCACGATCCACGAATTCCTATAGGATTCTAAGAGTACCTAGATCAACATACTTCAATTGGAAACGATCTAACGGTTAGAACTTATCGAACCCAGATAACGCACAATATGCGAAATCCGTTCGATAGTCAAACAACATCCGAATTGAGATCCGCGAAATCCTACGCACTCGTGACAACCTAAGGATCTCATTGGGTCGTATTGCAGCTTCACTACTTTGCCCACGCGCCGCCACACGCGCCAGCAGCGCGTGGGTGTGTAGAGAAATTTCCGGCGACTGAAAATCTCTAAATCACAAGCCACCCTTCCAATCCTAGATACTACTCGACGAATGGAGCATCTTTTTCAACTACAGCCAAGTCCAATTCGGACAGTAAGTGGCCGGAATTTCACAATGAAAACCGGCCAAAACCTAGCTCTTCAAATCGGTTCCTAAACTCAAAATCGATCAAAACCTAAGCAACAGTCAGCTAGAACACGTAAAAAGGAGAAGGAACCTCACCAATTTTACCTGAAACGGACGGTGGAGGCGGCGGCGCAACGATCGGAAACTTCCGGTTCGAACCAGTCGATACCGTCGACGATTCTCGGGTTTTCCGGCAAGGAAATTGGGTGGGTCTTGATCGGAACTTCACAACGAGTCGAACGGGACCGGTCTCACGCTCAGCCGTGGCTGGTGCTGGGAGATCGAAGAGAGAGAAAGGGTCGGGGTCGAGAGTGAGGAGAGAAAGAGAGAGCGTACGCGGGGAGAGAGAAAGGGAGTGAGGCAAAAGTGAAAAAAAATATGATTTTTACCGAACTTTTTGAAATAATTACGGTTCCGCCATCGAACTTAATTTGATCGCCAAAACTTCATTACAACACCGATTCAAGCCTACTGCATGTCTACGGATTCGTCTCAGTACCACCTACGCAACCAAATCACTCGTGGTCCCAAAATCCTTCCAGATAAGAAAATGACCAAAATTACCCTTAACCCAAGGCTAAATTCATAATTTCTCTTAATTTAATTAAAATAGGAATAAATTTGGAGTCGGGGTGTTACAATGGATACTCATGTGTTTACTTCACATGGAGGAATGAAAATGCGAGTGGGACTCACACAAAATTAGGAGTAACTCCTGATTTTCGAGGAATTGGACTCTTGGGTGGGATGTAGTATTCTAATTCCTCGAATTCTAACTCATTATTATTTTTTTTGGTCAGAGAATTCTAACTCATTAGGAATCCATCTTTTTTACATAATATATCCTCACACAATTTTAAAATTTTAAAATTTGCCATCTATTTTAACCCAACAATGAGGGCATTTTAGTAATCTATTTGGTTTCAATTCCAATTCATGGGGATTTAGTAAACAACTTATAAGAAATCAATAGCACTCCTACCTCAATTTTATATGATTTAGTAAACAACTTCAATTGGAATCCA
Source organism: Prunus mume (assembly GCF_000346735.1). The sequence goes on along the minus strand of NC_024131.1, from coordinate 12,900,197 downwards.
GATCCTAACTCTCCTCAATCCAATTTCTCCTCAATTCAATTCCTCCTCATCTGATTATGGATTAGTAAACATGTCATCGTTAGGAAAAAAAAGAGAGTAAACATGCCCTCAATGTTTAATTGAAACAATCGTTTGGTTGATTGTCGTTTAACCTCTTATATGTTGAAAGAGAACTAAATACAAATCTGAGATGAAAAAAAGTTGTGGTGTTTATATTAGTCAATTTGTTGGGCATGAAATAAATAAATAGAACTCTGTCCAATTAAAAAATTGAATAACGTCGAATAGGCCATTCACACCCAAAAGAAAAAAAAAGAAAAAAGAAATCGATTAAAAAAGACAAAAAAAACACAGCTTATATAAAAAATATAGAATAGAAAAAGAAAAAAAAATTGGAATATTCCATGCGTCACACGTCACAAATATTCACAAAACTACAATCACAGTTGTCTCTTTCGTTTCATGTGCATAATTCAATCAGCAGCTGAACAAACGCATCACCAGCTCCCCTGTCTAAAACGAAGAACACAACAACAGAGAGAATGGAAAAACCAGCCCAAAACACTGACGCCCAAATTGGGCAAGTTCAAGAAGCAACCAAGGCTTCCAGCGACGGTTCTGTTTGTGGGTACGATTCACTTCACCACCTCCTCAGCGAAAATCTCAAGCCCCATCTTTTTCAGGTCACTTTTCTCAATTTTCTTTCTGTTGGGTTATTGTCATTTGGTGCTTTTGGTGATCGATTTGTGATCAGTTTGATTGGTTCTTTGTTGGGTTTGCGTCCTTTTTTCGTGAGACAGTTTGCTCTGGAGTCAACGTTTTAGTCTGAGTTTGTTTTGGTTTCCTTCAAGTCTGAAGATTTCATATTTGAATTCTTAACATATTTATTGGAATTTTGAGGTTGAAGGATTTGGTTTTCAGATTTAGATGCTTTGAAAATGGACATTCGGATTGTACCCAGATAGGTTTTCATGCAATTTCCGTGAAAATCAGACCATTAAATCTCCCCATGTTAATTGGTTTTATTTGTTATTTTGCGTTTATCAGACTCAGACATGTTATGCTATATTTTTAATGTATAATTAACTTTTCAGGAAGTCAACCGTATTCTTTTGGGTCTGAATCGCGGTAAGGCACTTGAAACAATCTCTCTCCCAGAATCTGCTAAAGCACTCTCTGCAGGACATAATTTTGACCTCCAGGTACGAAGTTACTTTAACTGTTGTGCAATGACCTGCGACTACCATTCACATCCCAGTAGTTCATAGTCAAGGGAGGTGTGATATACAGGGTTTCGGAAGTCCCTGTTAGTAGGCTCTTGGATGTCTGTAACCAAAAGTGTTTTTAAGAAAAATGAAGTCTTTCTGAAAGGAAAGTCTTATTGAAATGAACTTCGGATTTTCATCCACTGTGTTTCAGTGAATTACAACAAAACTCTCCTTTTGTACAAGCCAACCGATGATTTCCCTTCAGTCAAAGAAGTTCACAACTGCATAACTGTAAACTAACTAATCTATCTCTCAGCTAGCTATTCAATCCAAACAACAGTGTAGACTTTCAGCTATTTACACACCGGATCACAGAACTCTAATCTTCCAGCTTCTTGCAGCATTTCTGTTCAACTAACCTAACCCCCTTCTCCTTGTCTCCTTCTGGGACAGCCTGATCTTAGAATCTCTTTGACAACTTTAAATGCTATATCTCTTTCCTTGCGTGTTTTAATTAGTTTCTAGAGAGATGGAGTTCCACAAAGATTTTCTTGCATTCCAAACATCAAAAAAATCCTACTCAAAAATCAAGATAACCTTAAATGGGCTCCTACGAACCTACTTACCTTATGTCCCATATGTTCTTCACTCCCATTTTATTTTAGCCACTCATTTAAGGTCTAATTAGCACATAGAAATTCTGAGTCTAACCATTAGAAAGTAAAAGTAGTATCATAGAATCCCATAGGAATTCTCCATTCCAGATTTGATTTCTTCTACCTCAAGTGATCCATACAACTGCTGTAGAATTTCCAGAACACCACCAAAATGACATTGTCAATTCTTCTAATACCATGCGGCTTTAGTTATTCCCCACCACAAGTATAGCTCTAGATCTAGAATGTAAAACTACCGGTGGGTCCCATTGTGGAAGCTGCTTTGATTTTTGAAATTGTGACGGAACCTGTCTCTTTTGTTACCCAGATTCTTGAGGTTTTTTGTTTTGCCTGGCTTTTCCTGTTTAGTGTAACTGAATTTTTATACCTGGGCATGTCTCCTATGGTATATCGTACAATCAATTGCTGCTATGCTGTTGACTAGTCTGAACTGTTGATCTTATATGTCCTTTCAGGCCTTCTGCTTTCTTGCTGACAAAGAGTTGTTGAGAGAACCTCGAATAGTTAGGGTTGGTCTCATTCAAAACTCTATAGCTCTTCCAACTACTGCTCACTTTTTGGACCAGAAGAGGGCTATTTTTGAGAAATTAAGGCCAATAATTGATGCTGCAGGTGCTGCAGGTGTCAATGTATTATGCTTGCAGGTTCGTTATGCTCTCCTTCCATGTCGTCTCTGTTTTATTGACTTTTGTCTGATATTTTCAAGCAAATCCATTCAAATTAAATCCAGGAAGCATGGACAATGCCATTTGCCTTTTGTACACGGGAGAAGAGGTGGTGTGAATTTGCAGAGCCTGTAGACGGGGAATCAACTCGATTCCTCCAGGATTTTGCACGCATGTACAACATGGTCATTATAAGTCCAATTCTTGAGAGGGATGTCAACCATGGAGAGACTCTCTGGAACACTGCTGTCATAATTGGAAATAATGGTAACATAATTGGCAAGCATCGAAAGGTAAGTGAATTAGTTTATCTGTTTTTAACTTATTTTGTACTTGCATACTTTTCTGTTGAAAGGCATATTGACAAATGATAATGGACAGAACCATATACCAAGAGTTGGCGACTTCAACGAGAGTACATATTATATGGAAGGAAATACTAGACATCCAGTCTTTGAGACAGCTTATGGAAAAATTGCTGTTAACATATGCTATGGAAGGCACCATCCTTTAAATTGGTTAGCATTTGGCTTGAATGGTGCAGAGATTGTTTTCAACCCTTCCGCCACTGTTGGTGAACTCAGCGAACCGATGTGGCCCATTGAGGTTAACTACTACCCATCTGTTTTATTTTTATGAGCCACTGCTTTGTGATATTTTCTCTCTTTTAACTTTGCAAACCCGTGTGTCCTCGACGAGGTTACTTTTTACTCCTTCATTCTATAATCCACTCTTTTGCAATAGATTTCTCTCTCAGATTTTTTAAACTACTGATTTCAAAATGAATTGTGATACAACATAATGTCATACACAGAAAGGAAATATTTTTATGTTTAAGAGAACAGCCTGTTTTTCTTCAAAGGGAATTGCACATGATTTCTTAGTTTAGCTGTAATTGTAATGCTATGAAGTCTCTAGGATATAAGCCATATGGACACTTGCACAAACTTAAACAAATTGTCAATTTACCATTTTTATCCTATGTTTCTTGGATGATCAAATATGAGCTGTTCTCCTGCTATGATCTTATAGACAGTTTATTTTCAGAACTTTGATGAACTGTTTTGTGTAGTCAAGTAACATGCCATTTGACTGTTCTGTTTTGCAGGCCCGTAATGCTGCAATTGCAAACAGTTACTTTGTTGGGTCAAT
>NC_024131.1:12862542-12875251 GCF_000346735.1 Prunus mume | reverse complement strand
AACTACCTGCAAGTCATCATTATTCTCGTTGGTGAAGATTATCCAAAATATCTCCTAAGGTTTTGCTGCCCTTTCGAGGTATTTTGGGGCTTGATTTTCGAACCTAAACAAAAAGGGGCAATCTCCTCAGTCTGCCTTTTGCAACAAGCCCAGCCCATCTGCTGCTGGAAGGAAAAAGCCCCTACACCTTGTGATTCATCATTGTTCTTACTGTCCTTTACAAAAAAATTTCCTTTTCTTATTTGCAATGACAATTTACCATGTTCTCTTTATTTTACCTCTATATAAAGAGAAGCAGCAAAAATTAATGTTTCTTCACCACTTCAAACTTTTTGTTGCATCTTGTTTCTCTACCTTTTCTCTCTCTCTCTCTCTCTCTCTCTCTCTCTCTCTCTCTCTCTCTCTCTCTCTCTCTCTCTCACACACACACACACACACACACACACACACACATCATTTCTCTTATTTTCCACCAAAAATACAAAACCCTAGTGTCCATAATCTTTCCCAATGTCTTCCTCCCTCCCTGGTCCTAATTCCTCGAACTTACAAAAACCAACTACCTCCTTTGGTTTCTATAAATAAAACCATTTCTTATTTGTTATGGCTCATGGCACTTCGTTGATAGCTATTTCCCTCAAGCCTCACAATTTCTCATTCCCTCCTTTGACAACAATGATACTGCTACACCCAACCCTGACCATGCTCTTTGGCTTCAACAGTATCAACTTGAGGTGAGTTACATCACTACCACTCTCTTCGAATATGTACTCATAGTGTGTTTTGAGTCCTCCAACTCATGGACATGCAGAAATGCTCTCAATCTATTGATCAATACAATCGTCACACCAAACTCCTTGTCGACTCTCTTATTGCGATTGATGAGCTCATCTTCAGTAAAAACCTTGTCATTGTTGTACTATATGGTTTAGGCCCCGACTACAAAATGATGTAATGACCAATTTAAATTTTCTTCATCTTCTTGAGTTTATTGACTTGCATGTTCATTTTCTTACCTATGAGGTTCAAAATCCCAGCATTTACAATCTCTCCTTAATTCCCTCCATCGCTTTCATGGCTGTCCAATCTCCCAACACTTCCCAAAAACATGGTGGTCTTTCTCACCGGAGCTCTAGAAGTTGTCTTAGTTGCGGTCGTGGTAGTCTTATTTATGGTGGTCGTGGCTATATCCAATCGATGTAGCAGCCACAACACTACTGCAACACTTCCATAAGCTCTGCATGTTGTTGGCCGCAATAGGTGTTTGACCCACAGTGTGTAAACTTCTTTTCTAGACTTGTACATGAGGGCTTATTTTGAGAGCAGACACTAAGAGAATTATGTGCCTTTTTTTTTTTTTTTTTTTTTTTTTACTATGAGTAGCCATGAATGATGCGCCTTGGGGATCATTGACACCATTCATTGACATTTTTTCTTGAGCATCTCTATTGATGTAGGCAAACTTACTTTCGCGGTCCAATTTCAGATCTTTTTGCATTATTAATTTTGTTTAAGAGGTTTCTGTATGAATTTTGTTTTGGAGGTTTCTAAATAATTCTACTCAATGTTGGGTACATCTTTGTTTGTCTTGCATTACTTTCTCACTCAGCCTCCAGCTTCATGTGAATAGTCATTCATCATCTTTCAAAAAATTGCAATTCTACAGTAAGAGAGAAATGGAAGCGAAAGCTTAAAAGATTTTAATTTTGATAAGTTTGGGTACATCTCTCCCTATATCCTCCACCATTACCTATGATTCATCACAACCCCCCTATCTCTCTCTCTCTCTCTCTCTCTCTCTCTCTCTCTCTCATAACCCCTCTTTTATTTTCCATCAAAACCACAAAACCCTAGCTGTCCAAAATCTTTCATAATGTCTTCCTCCCAACCTAGTCCTAATTCCTCTAACTTACAAAAACCAACTACCTCCTTTAGCTTCGGTAAGTAAAACCCTTTCTTATTGGTCATGGCTAATGGCTCTCAATCTATTGATCACAACCATCGTAACACTAAACCCCTTGCTGACTCTCTTGCGATAGATGAACCCATCCTCAGCCAAGACCTTGTCATTATTGTACTCCGCGGTTTGGGCCCCGACTACAAAATGCTAGTCTTCTTCAGTTTAATGAGTTTAATGAGCTGCGTGCCCGTTTTCTTCCCTATGAGGTTCTAATCTTCAGGATTGATAATGCGTCCTCAAGTCCCTCCACCATTCTAATGGATGCCTAATCTCCCCACTTTTCCCAACAATGTGGTGGTTTTCCTCACCTAAGTTCTAGTCGTGACTCTCTGTTACTCAAATCATTACTAGATCTGTTAAATGATGGCAAGCTTGGACATATATATATATATATATATATTTGCTGATATGGACTGGACAAAAAAGTAATAAAATATTATTTTCCTATGAAATAATTTTAACAAATTAAGATCAAATATGTGACATAACATAAAAACAAAACAAACAAAAACCCACCTCCCACTCTCTTATGCCTCCACCACTACCACTCTCTCCGTCTTCATCTTTCTCTATCTCCTCCACACCAAAACTCTCAACCCACAATCTCTCCTATGGCTCCTAACTTTATGTGATGTTATTCTAATTATTTTGCTAAAAACTGGATATTCTATTGATTACTACTCCAATCAATAGATGCAGTATGTTGAATCCTTAAAAAATACAGTCTTTTGTTGTTCTAGCTAACTGCAAAAAATGGTGGCACTATAATTTTTTGTCAAACACAATAATTGTGGGAGCATATATTTCGGCAACCAATAAAAGGATGACACATGGAAAAAGGAATATTCCTTAGGTAAACTAATTTATCTAATTAAATATTTAATTAGGGGATTATCTTTGATTTATGATAGGAATATCTCATTCAATCAAGGATTTGATTTCTAGCAAATCTCTTTGATTAATTCCTATCATCTTTTTTTGGTAACAATAATCCTAAGTAAATAGAGATTAATTTTCAAACCCTAGCAAGCAAGGAGTCTATAAATAGATGGCTACATAAAATATTTGAGGTAATGCTAAACCCCTAGAGAAATCACTCACTCACTCACTCACTCACTCACTCACTCACTATCTCTCTCTTTCTCTCTCTCTCTTGCCGCCCTTCTCATTTATCTCTCGCCTCCCCTCTCATCTCTCTCTCCTCACATAGCTACGCCCCACCACACAGAGCTAATGCCCCCTGGCTTTCCCCGTGAGAGAAAACTCTGACCTTTTTGTTATCTCCCTATCTTTCTCAAGATCATTTAACTGACTTAGGCATCAGAGGGCCTTTAGCCAACACCCATCGGTTGTGGTCCGTTTACCTAGATTTGTTTTACAGGAATCAAGGAAAAAGAAAGAGAAGGAAGCTCAAAGGGTGGAAGAATCACACGCGAATATTCTCCCATGAGAATTTTGTTTAAACATTTTAGTGCTTTCATTGATAGCAACAAAATATACTCAAAATGTTGCTCTCAAATTAAAGGAATCTGCTTCCTTCCATAAATCACTCAACCAAAGCCTTCCAAACAACCATCGCTGGACGCAAGCGCACAAGAAGCAAGACCTCCATGATCACTCAATCCGCGACGAGTCCGAGTTGTCACGACAGTGCGACGACGAGCCAGCTGTTGCGTTCAACTATTGAGACCGTGGTTGCCATTGCTGTTCCAGCTGCCTTCATAGCTCCACCTCTCTGCCCCATCACCGAGACCACTGTTCTAGTGCGAACTGCAGAGCCTCCTCGCCATCCAGCAGCAAGGGTGGTCCAGCAATCAGCTCCACCTTGCTTTCATATATCCCCACAGTTGAAACAACAATTCCACCTCATGGCTCCGCTTCTGGAACCAACCTGCATCCAATGGCCTCACAGCTGGATCCGCTAGGCATGACCATTTTGGGGCTGCCGCCAATTTTGGCTCTCTTGTGGAACAACTGCATCAATTCCCTCCTTTGTCATTTCACGCCTGACATATGCTTTCATGCACACCTCCAATGAAACCCTAGTCCGCAAGTAATTGGGCTCCACATAATTCTTTCCTCTTGATCCACTCAGTCAAGCAAACCTCAGTCTTAGAGTTGACCAGCTGACTCAAATAGTAAACGACCAAAACAACTTGGTCAGATAGCTCTTCAGGCAGATTGACTTGGTTTGAGACATTGACCTTGGATCCAATGGTGAAGATAGAATGATGGACGAACTCACCGGCAAGCAGTTTGAGAGGTCCCAGGCAGGTCGAGCAGAAACCAACTAGCGATAAGGAGGACAAGAACGATCTGCCCAGCATCCTGACATGTCACAAGCATACCCAAGTTCTAGCCCAAATAGATCAAATCTTCTTTTGAGGCTAGGTCCGAGGATCAATGTGCACGAGAGGTTGGGCCCATGATCCAATGTTTACGCCCATTTGGGCCCGTAGAGAAGCATTCATGCGAGATTAGGCTCCCAATGAGATATCTTTGTGATCCTCCTCATGAGATATGAGCAGAAAGAGGCTCACCAGCCCACTTTGAAACAGTCAATCCACAGCGAGAAGCCACAGGGAATCCCTTGCAAGCTCAGTCCACCAATAGGCCGTGGAGGCAAAATAACTGAGGAGATCAACCCCCAAGAGTCAATAAGGAGGTCAATTAGCGACCCTTGAGTCATAGGAGACACCGACCTAAGCTACAAGCCTTGTGAGTAGAAGACATCGAGAAGCTCATGAATGATTGACTTTGAGACTTGAAGGTTGGAGGAGACTTGGAGGATGCCCTGCGCAAGGAGGTTGACCAAGTAAACTCATTTCCTTTCGCTAATGAGATCAAGCAGGTGGCCTGCCAAGGGGATTCACAACGCCATATTTCATGCCATTCAAAAGGGATTTTGATCCCGAGAACCATATGAACCATTTCAAAAGTGTCATAATTCTGTATAAGTCTAAGGATCCTCTGATGTTCATGATATTTGCAATGACCTTGTAAGGAGCAACTCAAGACTGGTTCCATACCTTACCATTTGGGTTCATCAACAGCTTTAGAGAACTAGCACTCGTATTCATAAATGAGTACACCTCATACCATATGATTAAGAAGCAGACTGACCACCTATTCAACTTGTGCAAAAAGCATGAGAAGTCTCTTTTTGACTACATTAAGAGATTCAAGGCGGAAAAAGCTAACATTGTGGGATGTTATGATCAGATCACATCCTCTGCTTTCAATAAGGGCTTGCCAGCCTAACACGACCTATACCGCGAGCTGAACATCGCTCCCAGCTAGACTCTGCAGGGTCTTCAAGACCGGGGAACGCTATGCGCTCTGGAAGGATGACCACATAGCCGCCAAAAAGTATGCCAAGCAAGTAAACCAGCCACCCAGGGAAGCAGGTCAGAGGGGTGATATAGCTAGTAGTAGGAACAATAAGGGAAAACGCAAGTCGCAACCTCAAGAGAGTGCCTTAGCATATGAAAGATACACTAAGTTGTCCATGCTGATACATCAAATCTTGGCCCAAGTGAGCGACAAGCCCTGGCTGAAGAGACCGCTACCCTTGAAAGGAGATCAAACTAAAATGGATACTAGCATGGGACGCATGAGCATTATACAAATTTTACTTTGCATGGAAAAAACACCACAAGGAGTTGGTCAAATAGGGTCATTGCACAAAGTTCATGGCATAGAAGGCTATCCAACATATCAAGGATCGCGATGCAACCAAGGAACCTCCCCATAAAGTCATAAGGATTAACATAATCTTAGTAGACTTCGAGGAGTTCAGGCTGACCAGCAAGGAAAAAAAAGAGGAAGATTAAGCAGGCAACTGTGATCTCCTAGGTCTTAACCAGTTACCCAGTAATAGAAGACGATCCGATGATCGGCTTCCAAAAGAAATACTTGGTCGAGCTTGATCTGCCACACAATGACGCCCTCGTCGTTAACATCCATGTTGCACAGGTCGTGATCTGCTGACTTCATATGGACGAGGGCAGAATAGCTAACATCTTTCAGCTTTCTGTTGTCTAGTAGTTAGGCATGGAGACCAAGATCAACAAGTCAGCTAGGTCACAAACCGGCTTTAATAGGGCAACCACAGTCACCGTGAGGATAATATAGCTTAATGTCTATTCTCCACTGGTGATCAACTCACAGACATTCATGATTATTGACGAAGTCTTCCCTTACAATGACATCTTAGGAGGCCATGGATTGGCAAGATCAACGATATCACTTCCACTACCTAATTCCTAGAGGTGGTGTCGAGCATATCAACGGCGATTAGTTGATGGTGAGAAGATGCTCAACCCAAGGGTTGAAGAAAAGTAAGCAAGCCTAATTCATACCGATAAGTCAGACATAATAAGCAGGGGAGGAAGCGAATCTCGTTCCTGATAGTCAAGCAGACCAGAAAATAAATGGAATAGTCATCTCCCAAAAGAAATCAAAGAGTCAGGACCAAGAGGAGAGAATCCGTCCAGAAGTCTCTTCTAAAGAAGAATGGAGGCCCGAAGAGGACGTTGAGCTAGTACTCCTTGATCTTGACAAGCCAAAAAGAAAAGTGTTGATCGGCCCGCGCTAAAGCCTAGAATAGAAGATAAAGCTGACCACTTTCCTCCATAACAACAAAGACATGTTTGCATGGTCACCATCTTACATGTCTAGATGTGTCTTTCAACCCAAGTCACGAAGTACTACATAATGTACCAAAAGTGTATCAACCTCTTTCAGTGAAGCCTTATCTCAGTTCAATCTCTTCTCCAATCATAACTATCATTTGGATAATATGGATACCGAAGCCAAGCAATCTCACATTTTTCTCTTCCCTTATATGGCACCTGGCCACATGATACCAACCATAGCCATGGCCAAACTATTTGCTTCAAGAGGCATCAAAACAACCATAATTTCTACTCCTCAAAACGTTGCCTTCTTCTCCAAAACAATTGAAAGAAGCAAGGATTCGGGCTTTGAGATCGAAGTTCTTCTTCTCAAATTCCCTTCTGTAGAGGTTGGATTGCCAGAAGGCTGTGAGTGTGGTCACATGGTTGAAACACTGGAAGAGCTCCAAAAGTTCTTGAAGGCCACCTCCTTACTTGATCAACAACTTGAAAAGCTCTTTGAAGAACACCAACCCAACTGCCTTGTGGCTGATAATTGCTTTCATGGACAACTGATCTTGCTACCAAATTTGGAAATCCAAGGCTTGTTTTCCATGGAATAAATTTCATCTCTTTATGTATTTCACAGCATTTGATCAAGACATTATTGAAGTCTGATTTTGAGCCTTTAGTAGTTCCTGATTTACCAGATGAGATCAAGCTTGCAGGAACCCATATACCAAATTTCCTCAAACAAGAAACCGAGTTGAGAAATTTTTAGAATCGACTGCATAAACAGAGAGGAGGAGTTATGAGGTGGTTGTTAACAGCTTCTATGAGCATGAGCCAGCCTATGCTGACCATTATAGGAAGTTCTTGGGAATCAAGGCTTGGCATATTGGTCCCACATTTTTATGCAATAAGGACACTTATGCCTTCCTAGATGAACATGAATGTTTGAAGTGACTAAATTCCAAGACACCCAATTCAGTAGTTTATGTGAGCTTTGAAAGTGTGATCAAATTTGATGATGCTCAGCTCCTTGAAATTGCATTGGGTCTTGAGGCTTCTGGGCAGCAGTTCATTTGGGTTGTCAAGAAAGAAAAGAGTGATGAAGAAAATAAAGAGGACTGGTTGCCTGAAGGGTTTGAGAAGAGAGTGGAAGGCAGAGGACTTGTTATAAGAGGGTGGGCTCCACAGGTGCCAATTCTTGAACACCAAGCAGTTGAAGGCTTTGTGACTTATTGTGGATGGAACTCAGTGATTGAAGCAGTGTCTGCTGGGGTGCCATAGCTTTTTCTGATCAGTTTTATAACGAAAAGTTGGTGACTCAAATACTTGGGATTGAGATTGGGATAGGTGTTCAAAAATGGGAAAGATTTGGAGGGGAAAAAGTGGGGAAGAGAAACATAGAAAAGGTAGTGACACAGATTATGGTGGGGGAGAAAGCAGAGGAAATGACAAGCAGAGCCAAAAGGCTTGAGGAAATGGGTTTTTGTAAGTTTTGGTATCCGATTGTGGCGTCTTTAAAGTTCATGTATGAATTTGTAACGACCCCTATAGTTTGGGGAGATTTATATGGTTGATCCCAATTTAAATAAAGGTAACATGGTGGCCAAATGAATGTGATTTAGCATGATGTCACATTGTGGTAAGCGAACAATTGGTGGCTGTGATATTAGTTTAAATGAAGATGATTTAGCATGATGGTTGGTGGACAGGCGGTGGTGCCTACCTAAACTAAAGTTGGCATACACGTAAATGTTAGTCCCATAATTTTTTTTGAGTAATTTTCACTTTACTACGGTAAAAGTGTACTGACTTTTGGAGTTCGATACATCAAATTTTTTTTTTTCATCTCAGTCGCATACATAATATTTATTTTCATACCAATTTAATATGTCCATCAATGCCTCCGTTAAAACGTTGATGTGGTAATCAATGAATCCACATAAACACATATTGTGACATGTGGACTAGAAAAGAAAAAAGAGAGTAAATAGTTTAATTAAAATAACATTAAAATATCTTTGCTTTTTATTTTTATACCTCAACCATATCATGTTGTATCTTGAATTGTGTGCAAATCAGAAACAATAATGGATGTTGAACTGTTTGCAAAAACGTAATAAAATACCAAAGGATCATATTAAATGTATTTTACAATCCAACGATTCTTTTTGGATAAAATTATATCTTCTCCAAATTTAAATATTTTTAGGTCTATTTGTTTGAAAAAAATAAAAATCAACCTAACACATACAAAATTAATTTTATAAAGTTAACACAAAATAAAAATTTAACACAAAAACGAATTAAGACAAAAAAATCAATTATACATCTTTAGAATTACATCTTCCCCAATGGAGCAAAACCCACATTTACAACCCCCGGAGGTGTAAAAGGGATGTAAAAATGGCTTTACAAGCCTTGAAAATACTCCCCCACTGTAGATGCTCTTATCCGACTACACATTCTCCCTCATCTCTCCCTCATCTCTTTACCTCCCTAAACCAAGATGGTGATCAACATGGTTTCAATTTTTCATGACCTTACAGATCTCGATAACTTGAGGGCATTTCAACATACCCAAAATCCAGGCAGGTCCTTGAAATACCTAAAATCCTCCTTAAGCGTGGTAGTGTTCCTTTTCGGACTTGCTACTGCCACGTACACCACGGAGGTTGCAGATGAGCTTGAGTGTGGTCGGCATGCTGTGGGCCCAAGCCAGGGAGAATTGCTTGTTGACATAGTCGGCCAGGGTGTTGGGCACCAAGTGAAAGAAGAAATTGAGGCAGGGGTTGCTGGTGGAGAGAAGGTGGTGGAATTATTCTCGGTCAAGCCCATCAGGAGTTTGTTGGCCATCGCTATGTCATTGAAATTTGAGACAATGAGGTCGACAAAGGGGTCGCCGGTAACGGTCTTGGGTTGGGATCCGGTACGGGTTGAGATTGGAGGAGTGAGGTATGGGTAGGTTTCCTGAGCTCTGGAGGACCGAGAAGACTAGGAGCAGCCATTGTTGCGAGGTGTGAGAAATTGTGATCAAGTAAGCATGGTAGTAATGGGTTTGTTGGTAATGTTCAACTTGGGATCTGATCAGTTAATGAGTTTTCAATATTTTGATAATAATGGATTTGTGGTTAAGATTAGAAGGGAGGCTTGAGAATGGCTGCTATAGCTCTGCCTTTCTTCACATAGGGAAGAGAGAAAGACGAGGGGATGGGCGGTAAGGAGAGGGAGTGTGTGGGCAGCATCGATGATAGGGTAGAAATGAGTGGCGGTCATGAGCGGGTAGGGTAAGGGTTGGTGGCGTTAAGAATATGGTGGGGTGTTGAGCTTGGGGAAGAAGATGAGTTGGAGATGGATTTTTATTTATTTTAGGCTTCTTTATTGTAATGCCCCCTGAAATTTCGGTCAAATCTCACTTTAAACCCCCCACCCCCCTAAAGTTAAAGTGACCTACTTTCATCCCTTAACCGAGGTTTGGTGATCCACTTTGCCCCCTATCGTTAACTCCATCCAAAACTCTGTTAAATTTGATGATGTGGCATGAGTGTTTTTGTAATTTTATACACATGAATCATTACACAATTGAGTAGGTGACATGGCAAGTTGAGCCCACCTCCACATAGATAAACATATAATTAAATATTCTTATAATTAAAAATAACAAAATTAAAAAATATACATATATATTCTAATAATTAAAAACTCTACCCAACACCCAATCACTCCCCCAGTCACCACAATCCTCGCCAACCCATCCCTCCATCATCATTTGATCTCAAATCTCTCTGCCAAGGAGAAGCAAAGCAAAAGCAAAACAAAATTACAGTAGAGATCAGTTCCCAAGCCACCCCCTATCTTTTCCTCTCTCTCCATGTCTCTTTCTTTGTTTCTTCAAACCCCCCAACCCAAGTCGATATTTTAATTTAAAATCAAATACCCACTGCGTTTCTCCCATCCCCACCCATCACCATCAACGATACCCACTGCACCACCTAACAACCCCATGGCCGCCAGCGAACTTGTTTGAATTTGTTTCGGCAAACTGGGTTTGCGTACGACATTGTCTTCTGTGTGCGAAACGGGGAGAGAGAGAGAGAGAGAGAGAGAGAGAGAGAGAGATAGCCTGAAGGATGAGATAGGGAAGGGGGAATTAGAATGGGGTCGGGAGGATGAGATGGCCTCGGTTTTTTTTGGTTACTTTTTCTAATTTTTTTTGTTATTTTATTATTTTATATATTTTGATTTTAAATTTTTTAATTAATTTAAACAATGAATAATTTTTAATTAAGTTTTAAATCCATGTGGTATCCACCTCACCCACTCAATTAGTTTAATGATTCATGTGTATAAAATTACAAAAACACCCTTGCCACGTCATCAAATTTAGCAAAATTTCGTATAGAGTTGACGGCAGGGGGCAAAGTGGGTCACCAAACCTCGGTCAATGGATGAAAACGGGCCACTTTAACTTTGGGGAGGTAAAGTAAGATTTGACTGCAGTTTCAAGAGGCACTATAGTAAATATACAAATTTAGAAATAAACCCAATTCTAGACATGTATTTATAAAAAAACCCAAGCACTATTTAAACATAGAAACACACCCAAAATCAACTCCAAAGTCAACTTTTTGGGTGTGTTTATAAATGGGTTTTGAGTGTATGTAATGATGAGTTTTGGGTGTGTTTATATATTTAAATAGTGCTTGGGTTTTTTTATAATTTCAACCCCCATTTTGGGTGTTTTAGTGAAACTCCCTAGTAAATAAGCGTATATTTTATTTAACTTTTCTTTTTCATATTTATTTAATTAATAATGTTGTTCTATTTATTTAGTCTGGGCCCATTTAGGTTATTGAGAAGATATGGTGGGTCACAGTACCGTCACATCAGCGGTTTAACAGAGGGATTGACGGAAGCACTGACGGACGTATTAGATTGGTGTGAAAATAAATATTATGTATGCGACTGAGACAAAAAAAAAATTTGATGTATTGAACTCTAAAAGTCTGTAAATTTTACTGTAGTAAAGTGAAAATTACCCTTTTTTTTAAAGGATCTCTTCTGTTGAGATGTCTGATAATATACTAAATTCAAACACACTACATGAATGCTAGGACTCGAAACCATGACCTTACCTGATGAACAATTACTTCAGTCCACTTCACTAGTTGGCCTATAGTATGAGCTTACACATTGACCTATAACCAACAATTATAAATTCATTTGACCAAGACAAAAAGTAAAAGATCCCTTTATCATATCCTAATTACTAAAGATTTTATTGAGTTTAACCTAAATTATCTAAAAAATAAAAGACTTGGAGAAAACATTCAAAGTGGAATTATCCGAATTTGAATCCGAATCCAAATTGTAAAAGATGGTTAGGGTTAGGTTGACCTTCAAACACGAATAAAAAAAAAATTCATATGATAAAAAGAAAACAAGAATTATAAAATGTTGTTGATTTAATTTAATTTAACTAGTGATTTGCCCTCATGAACTTGTACTTAACTTTCGATTTACCCCATATCCTTTTTTTAAAAAAGAAAATTAAGGATATGAATCTCTTCTTCTTCTTTTTTTTTTTGCCAAATTCCCCCTACTGTCTAAATCCGCAACATTTCATCCAATTTGCAATTAAATATGAGGGCAAAATGGTCATTTTGTACATTAAAAATCAATATAAAATAAAAACTAGAAAATTCAAATAATACTCTCTCTCTCTCTCTCTCTCTCTAACATCACCATTCTCCTGATTAAGAGATTCTTATAGATTGTAAGGCAGGAACTCACAGATTATACCCTCCAAAGCCCATTCTGTACCCAGCTTATCATGAGGGGAAAAAAACAAGAAACACAAATTACCACAATAGTGGACTAGTGGCAGTCTTCACATCTTTTGGCATTGTAAATGGGAATCCGTTAATAAAAAATAAGAATCACACTCAGATGAAGGTGATTTATCATGTCTTCCAAATGCACCATTTAGACCCAAACAGTAGCATCGCATTCAGGGCATGGAGGTTAATAATCTCTCTCTCTCTCTCTCTCTCTCTCTCTCTCTCTCTCTTATATTTTCTCCCCCATTTCTTTCTATATTTCATGGGGCCTCTCTCTCTTTTTT
>NC_024131.1:12848035-12862386 GCF_000346735.1 Prunus mume | reverse complement strand
GTCTATGGGGGTGGGGGATTGGTCCAAGAGTGGAGGATGGTGGTCATGGGGGAATGGGAGGAGGAAGAGAGGAGATGGAAGGGGAAGGAGGATTGGGTTCTTTGGGTCAGGGGGAGGGAGGGGTTGGCTCAAGGTTTAGTCTTTTTCTTCAATTTTTTTCAAAAAAATAATTTTTAAAATTGATTTAACCAAAAATTGGTTGAAATATTGAGGATTTAGACGGTAAGAGAGAAATTGGTGAAAAAAAAAAAGTTTACATTCTTAATTTTCTAAAAAAATAAAATAAGTGTGAATCGAAAACTAAGTTCAAATTCAGGGAGCAAATGACCGATTAACCTTTTAATTTAATTTAGTTCCAACTCCTGAACAAACGTGTAAGCGAAAGGAGCCTTATCCCAAGTTTGGCCAGTTACATACATACATATCCTGTCTTCACTCTCTCTCAACACAACGCGTTTCACTCTCTCCTCTCATCCAAAAATTTCCAGCGTCCACAACTCACAACAAAAACCAAACTCTCTCTCTCTCTCTCTTAATGGCTTCCATATCTGCTCCTACCCCAAGCCCTCACAAGCTCCACTTCTCCAACCCCAAACCATACCCTTCCTCCGTCGGGAAAAGACCATTTTACCCTTTTTCTTCCCCTTCCTCCCAAACCCGCTTCAGGTTTCCCGATTCGGCCCTCTGCCGATGCCAGAACCCTTCTTCTTCCTCCTCCTCCGAGTCAATTCAGTGGAGATGGGACTCTGCGATCCAGGGCCTCATCCAAAATGCCATCGAACGCTTCGATTCCTACTTCAATTTTAAACCCCAAGGAGATTCCCAAAACGCACCGTTTGAGAGCGGTAACAGGGACGAGCCTGATTGGGACTGGGATCGCTGGCGCCAGCATTTCCTTGAGGTCGAAGAACAAGAGCGCCTTCTCTCTCTTCTCAAGGTATCGCCTTTTTACATATTCCTTTTTGCATGTTTTTGTTTGAATATATAATATAGAAATGATGATCGGTTTGCTTATTTATGTGAATTTTGGGTTTATGAACAGTCACAGTTGGGTCGTGCTGTGTATACAGAGGACTTTGAGGATGCTGCTAGGCTCAAGGTTGCAATTGCCGCTGCAGCTACAAACGACGTCGTTGGCAGAGTCATTTTTCATCTCAATGTGCGTGTGTGTTTGTTTTTATTATTCCTCACTTCTCTGTTTAACAGAATTAGCATCTCTCTTTGGGTAGCACTCTAATTATGGTGTTTTTCTGCAATTAAAAAATAATTTCAGAGAGCTGTACAGGAAGAGCGATACCAGGACGCTGCATTTTTTCGAGATAATGCTGGTGCTGGATTGGTGAGGCTACTTAGAAAGGAATTAAGTTTTTGATTAATAATGTGAAAATGTATGTTTATTATTTCTTCCATTTGAGTGTGTTTTTGGCTGGTAGAATTTTGACTTGGCTTGGTTTAATTATATGTGGACTTCCGATTTTGGGTTCTAGGTGGGTTGGTGGGCTGGCCTTTCAAAAGATAAGAAGGATCCTCATGGTTTAATTATACGGGTAACTGCAGAGCATGGAAGATATGTCGCAAGGAGTTACAGTCCCCGGTAAGTTGCTTTGCTTTTGAGTTTAACTTAGGGACCTTTTTTTGTTTCTATTTTTAATTTTTATGGAACCCAACCCAGTAGAGCATTTTAATCTCAACCAAGAACAAGTGGGAGAAGTTTAAGATTAAGAATTTGGCCCCTTGTTTTATCATTGTAAGAGCTAAAAGGTTAATCAGAAGAAATAGGACGATGCATGGGAGGTTATGAAGACAAACGGGGGATGCATATTAGCATAGGATAGGAGAATCCCAACTGATGAAGGTAATAAAATTACATTTTCAGCATCTTCTTGTCCTTCATTGTTTGTGGAGATCTGTTGGGGACAGGGATAACCACTTTTCCCTTTTCTTTTGTTATTGTGGGATGGCTAGTCAATATTCTGCCGACTTGCATCTCTAACCATTTTAATTCTAGTTCGTCTGAGCTGCTTGCATCTGTACTCGCCCAGAAAAAAAGAAGAAGTGGAGTCTCGTAAAAAGACATTTTACTGAATTGGACGTGGTAGTAGCAAGATAATGTTAAACATTCCCATTCATATCCCTACTCCTCCATCCCTTGAATTGAGATGGTACTAAGTGACTTCCTGTGTCAGTATTGGATACTATAAAAGGTCTGTGTAAGAACCTATGTATAAATAGATGGATCAGAGTGTGTTATGTTCTATCTGCAGCATTTGCATGTTTTATTTTTCATTGTAATTTTGTTTTGTTAAGACTCCTTTACCGTTTATGGTTTCTATTGGAAGTTTTATTTTGTACTTGAATTAATTTTTATCAAATGGACTTTGCCATTCTGCACGCTACTTGTGCATCCTACCAAAGTTATATCTTTATGAATTTTCATATTTTCCAGGCAGCTTGCTACAGCTGCAGCTGGTGTACCATTGTTTGAGATATTTGTAACAGCAAATAAGAATGGCGAATACAGACAGCAGGTATCCTTGTAATCTCTAATTGTAGTATAATGTAATGCATCAGTACTAAATTTTAAATGGGCAGTGATAGGCTTGCATTTTCTAGTGAATGCTTGTGACTGTTTTGATCTTAATTGGACTTTTGCAAACTTTCTTATTGATACAAATTGAAATGCTAAAGTACTTCATATTCTAATGCCATGAATTTCAGGCTGTGTTTTTAAAGCGAGGAGGAGTTTTTGAGGATTCTTCACCAGTTAGCTCCAAGCCATTGGATGCCACTAGCAGCTTGAATTCTTTAGATTCAACTGAAGAAAAAAGTGATCTACTTGTTGCAGGCAGTGAAGATGCTGAAGATGGTGATGATGGGGATGATGACTCTGATCTTTCTGAGGGACTTTCTGGTTTTCAGAGTATCTTGAGAGATATGATTCCTAATGTGAAGGTCAAGGTTTTGAAAGTGACATCACCAGGGAAGGTAGACAGGGATCTAATATCGAAAGTGATTGAACAGATTATTGAGGAAGATGATGAAGATAAGGATAGTGAAATAGAGAGTTTAGAAGCTGAAGATGATGAACAGGTTGAGGATGACGAAGAGACAGATGTGATTGAACTGGATGCTGATCCTGGAATTATTCAAGGTGCAGAGCGACGTGAAATTGCAGTTAAAGTGGTTGTTGGTGGTCCTGGGCAGAAAATATCAAGCAGGCCCCCTACGAAAAATTTGCTCCGAGTACCTGCTAAAATAGAGAAGAAGGGACGTTTATCATTTTCCTTTACTGTTGAGAAAGATATTGACCAACAGGATTCCCAAGAAAAGGAACGGTCGTCAGTAGATAAAAAAGCTAAACTTGGAGGTCAACGTAGCATTGACAATGTTATGTTTGATCTCGCTAAGTTCATTGGTAAAGAGAAGATACCATTGAAGGTTTGCTGACTTTTCACTGTAGGATGAGAACAACCTGTAGTTTACCAAATCCACCACTTTTCATACACTAAATTTCTCTGTTCACTTTTTCGACTATCAGGTACTCAAGGATGTTGGCGAGTTAATAAATCTTGCTCTTAGCCAGGTTAACAACCATCAACCACTGTCAGGATCAACCACTTTCAATCGCATTGAAATGCCTGATTCTCCAGATCCTTTAAATGGTGAGTTTCTGCAAAATTTTCACTTTATGATGCTATAAATAGGAAGAAAGTAAGTGCACAAAGCTCTTTCCCCAACCCATTACTCATTCCAAAATCTTACCCTTTTTCCATTTCCCAATTCAAAGCGACAAGAAGAAGAAAAGGAGTTGATACCATGAGAGTTTTCTTTCTGTGGACACTGACTTATGCCCTTGATCACTGTCTTGTCTTGGAATCCCAACCATTTTCATGCAACCCAGCATGGCATAAGGAATCCCCTCTTCAAAGGAAATCTCCGCAACCATCTTTCAAGTAGTGCTAAATTTTTTATTTTATAAAATTCCTTGCTCCTCGCCCGTAACCTCTTTTCTTACCACTCTAGATGCAGCCCTAATCAGATGATCCTTTCCCCTTTTCATAATTGTGGGAATTTTTTTTGTATGCAATTCTCTTTTTTCTGACTGGAGGACTGTTGTTCTTTAAGGGGTTCATTGCCACTCTTTCTTGTATTGTACTTTTGTTTATTCAAGTTTGTTAGTTTGTAGACTTTAAATTCAGTCGATATATTGTCCTCTGCACCTTGAACTTAGTAAACGGAATCTTACATTAGAGTTTTCTTATAGTTATTCATTCTTTTCTTTTTTGGTTCCAAAAACTTTAAATGCATTTGCTTTACTTAATGACAGACTCTTCCCCCAGCTTAGATTTAATATACTGAGAATAGGTTGATTTTGTCAGGACTTTACATTGGTGCACATGGGCTCTACACCTCAGAAGTGATTCACCTTAGACGTAAATTTGGTCAATGGAAAGAGGATGGTGGTACTCAGAAGCCTTCAAACCTTGAGTTTTATGAATATGTAGAAGCCTTAAAACTTACTGGGGATCCTTATGTACCTGCTGGCCAGGTAAGTTTAAGGATGTGATTATTGCGTAGCTTCATAATAGTTCATTGAAATATAATCTCATGGGATATTTGCATGGAATCTGCTCGTAGTTATTTTTTCATATTTTTTTCTGAAACAAGTTATCAAGACTTGGTTGACTGGAAGCCAAACCTAGGTCATCCATAGTGCTCCTCTGAACTTCGGAATGAACATTTGGGCCCCACAACACTTTTCAATGAATAACTATGGGCTCCCTAAACCACCTCCTTACACAAAATTTAGGAAGGAACTGAAAAAACACAACTCCAACCATGCTTCTTACCCACCTAAAATAGGGAGACCTCTAGGAGCTCCTAAATCTGGATAGAGAGAAAGGACTCCTAGTGGCTCCCTATAATTAAAAATTAAAACATTTGTTACTCTCTAAACTATGGAGTATGGTTGGAGTTGAAATTTTATAGAGAACTCATAAAATAGCTTTCAAGTGTTTTTAGCTAAATTAGGGAGCATGATTGTAGATGCTCGTACCTAGTTTTTCTCTAAACCTTAATGGCAAATTATCAATTTGCTTCTGCAGGTGGCATTTCGTGCAAAGATTGGGAAACGATATCAGCTTCCTCATAAAGGGATCATACCAGAAGAATTTGGAGTGGTATATTCTTAACTTGTTAGATCAAATATTTTCTGATCACTTATTATTATTATCAGGCACATTTTTGTTTTTCTTGGGAAGAGTTTCTTTTATTGACTTTTTTTGGAAACTCAGGTTGCTCGATATAAAGGGCAGGGGAGACTTGCTGAGCCAGGGTTTCGCAATCCTCGATGGGTTGATGGTGAACTTGTTATTCTTGATGGAAAGGTTTAATATTTTTTCTGCTTTATCTTTTGTTTCAGTGTGTCTTAATCTTAAACAATACTTCATTCACCATCTCCAGAATGATAGTGACTACATAATATACCTTTATTAAACTATTGCAGTACATTAAGGGTGGACCTGTTGTTGGATTTGTTTATTGGGCTCCGGAGTATCATTTCTTGGTGTTCTTCAATCGACTGAGGCTTCAACAGTAGATTTCCATTGTACATAATGCTCAAGTTTGTTGATATTTTTTGTTCAAAATTTTGTAGGGTAAGTTCCTTTTCATCTGAAATTATCTATGTAAATTGTACAATATTGCAAATGTTGCTGTTAAATTTCATTTTCTCATTTAAAAAAAATAAAAAAATGTTGCTGTTAAATTTTCTGCTATACTCTGCAATTAGTCATACATGTCTTGTTTTGGGAGGTGATCCAATCCCCCCTAAAATTTGCTTGCAGTTTGCTAGATTCCAGTGGCAATTTTTTTTTTTCTACAATGAATCATTTTAGATTGAGTTGAAAATTAACCTTTTGATACCTGATGTGCATATCGTAAGGTGGGTGTTGGATATGATTATAGTGGAGTTGTAGCACTCATAAATTTTTAGTTATCAGATTAACTTTAGAGGTTGTTGTAAGTACATAGAAAAATTCAGGATGAGAGATGATAAAACATAAAAAGGGGATATCAAGGCACCAAGCCTTCATGGGAGTAAACCATTCTGCAAAACTTTATTTGAATTCATCAAAATATGAGTGGCTTTCCTTATTTGTAGGATTTACAAGCCATACGAAGAAGGGAATGGGGAGAGGGTGGAGTAGAAAGGAAGAAGGGAAAAGAGGAAAATTTATTTTCTTTCCTTTTGTAAAATCTAATGCACAGATGCATTAGTGGCCTTCATCCCTATCAGGCATGATCTTTTAAGGGAGTGGGTGTTTATGTGTTTATCTTGTATGGACATCAGTTTTCCAGTTTCTAATCATCATTAGAATGTTTTCCTTTGTGGTTTTATTGTTCTAAGATGTTAATTATTAAATAGAAAATTATTTAATTATTCCTCTGATGAAGTTTTCCTTTTCTGTCTGTTGTTGTCCAGTTTTGCAGTTATTTATTAGATATCTATCTGATGGGCTACATATCCAATGCTCACTCAACTGACTGGTGCACTTGCAAGCATGTTGACTCAAAAACAACTACTCAAGCTTTGGAATGCAATAGAATAGATAAAGCCCTTCTGTTGACCTGTTTCCAGAAAATGGTTTTCTGTCAATGTATGTATTTAACATCTACCATACCATCAATGTTTTATTTCAGTTATTATAAATTAAAGTTATTGCTTTGAGCAGTCTATTTCTTATAGCCTGTTCTTGAGTAGTCTTCATTCTGTAGAAGCAGTTAGCACTTGTGAAATACATGAACTATAGATGTGAGAATTTGATTCCTGTGGATATTGGTTGGGCTCATTCAATGTGAATAATAGAAATCAAATGCAATATAACTATCTCAGTTTCTCTTCTCATAATGAAAGGATTACATTAACAATGTTTGCACTTCTTTTTTGTTGGGTTTTATTATTGGTTCTGTTTTTCGGCTATCAAATTTGTTAATGATGAAACATTGAGATTACCATGTTTCTTTCTCTTTGTTTTCCTTCCTAGGTGTTTTTTTCCCTCTTTTTTTCAAGGTTTTGGGTAAAGGTTTGAGCAAAGGAAGTTGTAGACTAGAAGCCTGTTACTGACTTTGCAGTTTGCCTGGTGATTTGCAAGATTTTGTTCTCATCAATACCCTAAATCCTTATGCTTTCTGTAGAAACCATTGTTTTAGCTCCACTAAGGTAACACCTTACCATAGATGCATGCCTTGATAGAACCACTCTTTCGATGCAATTGAAGGAAGTGATATGTTGTTGCTTGACCATCACTCCAACACTAATGTTGATTAAGGCCACCTTTGATTCCAAGGATTGAATTAGATAGGATAATTGAAGGAAGAAATGGAGACCAACTTCTAAATTTTGTCCAAGTTGAAGATAAAAGATGGATTAGCCACAAAGGAAACTTATCCCTTTCAATCCCAACAAAATAAGCTTGTTTGATAACTATTTTATTTTCAAATTTTAGTTTTTAGTTTTTGTTTTCTCTTTTTTTTAAAACTAAAAACATGTTTCATAACAATTTTTCGTTTTTTGTTTTCGAAAATATGAAAAATCAGCTTTCAAAATAAGGGTGATATTTGAAAACAACTTTAAATGTTTACATTTTTCAGTTTTCGTTTTTTGCCCTCTTTTCTAATTCATCAATTCTACATCAACCACGCATGCATGGTAATCCAATTCCAAAAAATTCGGCTGCTTGACTCTTGTGTTCAGCCTCGAGACCTCTTGATTTAAAATTTACAAAAACATTCATCTTAACTTCAAAAAAACTTCATCGAAAAATGCTACATATTCTTTGTAGCATGCACTTTCATTCTATGACCTCAAATCCACAATTCGACTCTAAGAAAAATATCATTTTTAAATTCCACATGAATAGGTATTACTTCAAAGTTTCATTAGAATTGAACTTGAGTGAAAATTGAAATTATGATATGAGATTCATATCGCCACCTTGAGCAAGTGGAACCCACCTATTACCCTCTAGCACCCGACATTGACTACCAGACTTCTCCAACTCTTGCACAATCACACATTCGCACTCTCGCACTCCCGCATCTGCACCATCTCGCGCATTATTGCACTTGCATCGTCGCACTCTCACACCTACACATACACTTGAGGTCTGATCTTATAAATATAAGATCAGGTACTGAAGATCTTCATGTAGATGTCAAGATCTAGTAGAATCAAAACAGACCCCAACCAAATCAATTTTATAAGGAGTAATGCTATTTAGTCACCCATGATTGATTACATTAATTGACTACTTTATGTGGCAGTAGATGTGGTCATGCCATGTTAATTAATGAATACTGCCATGTAAATTTTATTTTTATTTACTTTTTTTTTTTTAAATAATCCTTAAAAACAACAAAATTATAATTAACCCTAGCATCTGTACGTTGTAGCAGGCTGCAGCTTCGTTCTCTACTCAACACTCCCTTCCTCCATCAAATCTATCCTTACTCAGTAACACTGCCAAGCTACGCGAGAAACCCGACAAATCACATCGATCCATCTTGGAAGAACATTCATATTTAAAATAAAAATAGTTCATATTTTGGGATTTGTTCGACTTCGATTGTTCACCAGACCGCCCATTTGATTGGAAAGCTAATACTCCATTCCTAGCAACATACTAAAGCTTTAAAATTCTTTTTAATTCTTATATACATGACCAGAGAATATGAGATCTCAAAATCAATTCGGATTTTCTAGATAGCTAGTGAAATAGGCATTAAGATTTTTGAGTTGGATTTTCTAGATTAGTTGATTTGCAGAGTTGAGTTTGTTGAATCAAAGAATTGGTTTTCTTTTTGGAGAGAGATTGCAGGAGGATGAGCAAAGGCCAAAGGGGAAGGAGAAGGCAGCCAAAGGGATACAACGAAGAAGAAGAAAAGTTGAAAATATAAATTACTTAATTTAAAAAGAAAAAAATAAAAACACAGTTGGACACATTTAAGTGACGTGGCATATACACATCAGCTGTTATATAAGGTGGTCAGCTAATGTGTTCAATCTTGTGTGTCCAAATAGCATTGCTCTTTTATAAGATCAAGTATTGAAGATCTTCATGTAGATGTCAAGATCTAGTAGAATCAAAACCGACCCAAACCAAATCGATTTGGTTTGGTTAAAATGTTTTGAGCATTTCAATGAAAATCAAAATTGGACTGTTTCCACAGCTACGAACAAACATAAAGGGTTTTTTTTTAATTATTTTTTTAATAAATTTTTTAACGCAAATATTTAACTTTCAATCGCCTAGAAAAATAACTTTTTTCATTATATAGAAGACTCTTGATTTTGCAACTATTGATAAAGGTATTTAGAGAATTTAACTATAAATTTAAACCACCATAATTTTTCTTTTTTCTAAATTTCTTCTTCTCATTTGAAGAAAACAAAAAATCAAGGCTATGCTCCATTTTATTTTTCATACTGATAATTAACAAGAGGTATTGTAATTTACTAATAAAGTTATCAACTTAATATAATTTTTTATATTTTAATTTTCAATATTTCTTCAACAGCCACCTTTTTAATGTAAATGTTCTTATTATTTGTTTTGGCTTGGACAAGCTTTTAAAACCAAGAGCCCCTTATCCCGGCACCTCTCTCTTTTCCTTGAAACCCCAAATCATCTCCAAAAATGACTCTAGACTTATGAAGCCCCAAAAAATCCACACATATAATAGCATGCCATTACCCACAACCATAACACCACCATCCTTGTGCCCTGCTCCAATCTTCCCTCCAAATCACCCCCATTTCCCGCCAAGAAACCAGTTTCCTCCGAGACCCATCTTTCACAGGCCAAGAATGGCAACTCTTTCTGGGTTCATTGCTGGGTCACAACTTGTGGGTTCTTCAGGCAGTGGTGGTGGTGGTGATAATGAGGCCCGCACTCTGATTGAGTATGTTGGCGGCGGAGGTGTCGATGTGGGCGATGATCTTGTGCTTTTAATCCATCACTTACAGTACGCCTGCAAGAAAATCGCAGCTCTTGTGGCCTCTCCTTTCAATTCTACCCTTGGGAAGCATACGGGTTTTGCTGCCGGCGCCGGCGGTTCGGCCGGTGGGTCAGGCAGGGATGCACCGAAACCGCTTGATATTGTTTCGGTGAGTTTAGGCTGTTTTCTTTGAAACCCAGAAGATATAATTGTCTTTGTTTATAATGTGCTTTGGTATTTAGTGATTTATAATGTTTGATAGTCGTAGTAAGTTGGGGAAGAAGAAACTATGTAGTTGGTGGGAATGTTTGTATTGTTCATGTTTGGGGAATTGATTGTTGTAATGCAGTATATATGCATACTCTCAGTAGAGTTCTTGGACTGATTGTAATGTAGATATAATTTCAGTGAATGTGATTCAAATTGCTTGAGTTGAAATTAACTCCTTTTGAGTTTAAGTAGCCTAAACTAGATAATTATTGTCCTCAAACATGTATGAGAAGAGATAAGAGATGAGAGATAATTTTTCAACCAAATCGGGCTTTACTTAACCGTTCATTGAATTGAGAAAAAAAAAATGCAACTAATGTTTAACTTCTCTTTTGCTTGACCCCTTTAGAAGATAGGATTGAAATATGCTGTGTGTTCTTCATTGAACCCAGATAATAGAACCTTTTTTTTTCTTCTCTTTTTACAAACTGAAGATGATTCAACTACCTATATCTGATAACCTATGACATGGGCATTTCAATTCAAATAATGTTTTTAGAATAACACCTATGGCTTTCAAATGAACTGCTTAAGCCAGACCAAAAATAAAACATAAAAAAGAAATGCTCTAGGATCAAATCTCTTCTCCATCAAGGTTTCGTGGATTTCCCATCTTTGGGGTAGGGTGTTAAGGGTTAACTAAAAGAAAAAATTCAAATTAACTGCAGGGAATATAGCACTGATCATCTCTCCCTTTGTAAGTATTCACGTTGGGTTGTCATCATGAATAAAGAAAGAACATTTTTGATTAACTGACCTTTCTTGTTTATTATAGAATGAAATCATCTTGTCGTCACTTAGAAGTTCTGGGAAGGTAGCTGTCATGGCATCGGAAGAAGATGACACTCCAACTTGGATACGTGATGATGGCCCATTTGTGGTGGTAACAGATCCTCTAGATGGTTCGAGAAATATTGACGCATCCATTCCCACTGGGACGATTTTTGGGATTTATCGACGCCTTGAGGAACTGGATGATCTACCAACAGAGGAGAAGGCTTTGCTGAATTCACTCCAGACCGGAACTAGGCTTGTAGCTTCTGGTTATGTTCTTTATTCATCAGCCACGATATTCTGCACAAGCTTTGGTTCAGGAACACATGCATTTACATTGGATCATTCCACGGGAGATTTCATTCTTACACACCCAAGCTTAAAAATTCCTTCTCGAGGTAACACTGAAATAATAATATACTTCAATTTAGTAGATTTGATTTGAAGATTTATATAAATTTCTAACAGACAAAATAAAAAATGGATTTATTCAGAAAAATCATGAAATTATCTAACCTGTACAATGACTATTACACATTGACAATAAATTGGGCGGTTGATTATTGACTGTTATTTATCAGAATAAGCATCTCCCTACAAATACTACCATAACTTGGTAATAAATAGCCAAAGAAGTCAATTTCATGAGAGGGTCTGCATGTTTGTTTCAGAAAAAAGAGATATTGCGGAATGCAACATAGAACCATTTAGTTTGCACTTACGGTGGTGGCTCTTTATTTTCCAGGGCAAATATATTCTGTAAATGATGCTCGATATTTTGACTGGCCCGACGGATTAAGACTCTACATAGACACTGTGAGACAAGGAAAAGGCAGGTATCCCAAAAAGTACTCTGCCCGTTATATCTGTTCTCTGGTAGCTGATTTTCATCGAACACTACTGTATGGTGGAGTTACAATGAATCCAAGAGACCATCTTCGTCTCGTGTACGAGGCCAACCCACTCAGCTTTCTGGTGGAGCAAGCTGGGGGCAAAGGCTCTGATGGTAAAAATAGAATTCTTTCAATTCAGCCAGTGAAGCTGCATCAAAGGCTGCCTCTGTTTTTGGGAAGTTGTGAGGACATGGAAGAGTTAGAGAGTTATGGAAATGTGCAACAGAAAGTGAACCCTGGATATGAGGTCTGATAGTAGGCTAATACCACAAGATCCAGTGGATTATCGCCATAAGAGCCAACTGTGACATCCAAAGCGCTGTGTGTTTCTTAACTACTTCAAGTCCTAATAGTTGTGTGATTCCTTGTCCTGTCGGCAACCATATATGTCATGTAGAGTATAGGTGTGAAAAAACAGGTGACATGAATCTCTTTGATATGTATTTAATCATGTAAGTAATGCTCATCTGTATGATTTTTGTGTAATCTCGTTTTTTCTGTTTTGGTCGTGCGTCTCTTCTTGTCAGATTTGGGCAATAAGTTGCAAACTTTGCCATCATGTAAAAACTGAATGAGTACTTATTTATCATCTCATAGAAGTGCTGAAGCAATGAAAATATTGGTGTACATTTTTTTATATATGGTTTGTGCTGCTTGTTTCGCTATCAACGGTCAAGGAAAAATTCACCAAAAAGTCATTGTAATTTTGAAAAAATCACTGAAAAAAAATTACGAATTCTTTGTAAAATGCACTTTCATTTCATGACCTCAAATTCATATTTTGACCTAAAAACATTCATTTCTAAGTTCCACATTAATAGGTTTTCTTTGAAGTTCCATTATAATTGAACAAGGTCGAAATTGAAACTATGATCTGGGACATGCTACGTTGAGCAAGCAGGCCGTATGTCATATTGTATGCAAGTGCAAACCTCCCAGCACCATTTAGCTCTACCTAGAAATGTTATACCCAAAAAAAAAGAAATTTGTTGAAGACTAGGAGGAGAATGAGGGAAGACAAAGCCCCCAATTCTCATTTGTGTGCGGCCAACTAAGGATGATTGGTCACTTGATGTTGATGATATCCATCCACATAGCCAAAGACCTTGTTAATGTTATACAAATTTTTTTTTTGTCACTGGATTTTACACAAAAATTCAATTTGACCACAGAGAAATTTTTTTTAGACAAATTGGTCACTGTGTTTCCCAAAATTTACAATTTATAAAAATTTCGTTAAGTGTAGTTTTTAACCCTAAAAGAAATTGTTGAAGCTCTTGTTAATGTTGTTTTTTTTAGGTACAAGCGATAGTCTAACAGTTAGACTCTAACTTAGAGGGGAGGGGGATTTCTCACACACACCCCTATGATGTCATGGGGGTTTGAATCTGAGACATCTAGTTTGCAAGTCAAGACCATTTTCCATTAGGCTAGACCTCCGTTGATTAATGTTGTTTTTAAGTAGTATTTTTGTTTTTAAGGTTTTTTTCTTGGGGCCTAATGACATTATAGCCCATAGAAGTGGGTCATTTTCAAAATGGGTCATGAAATTCATTTTCATCAATTTACACCTCAACATTATAGAAATTGACCAATTTACCCATTCCGTCAAGTTCAACGTTTGGTATTGTGTTAAATTAATGACGTGGCAAATGTGGAATACAATTTTATACCGACGTGTAAACAAGAAACAATAAAAATTTACTTAAAATTATATGAAAATTGTATTTTAAAACATAATAAAAATGCGTATTTACTGTAATACCCTCTGAAACTATGGTCAAATATCCACTTTACTTTGAAAAATTTTAAGGTGAGACCGTTACACTGTCATGTGGTGTTGCTAATTCATGTACTATAATACAAGTAGATAACATTGTTTATGTATTGGACCTTAGAGTATAGTATTTATATATAGATACACACATTATACTGGTAACACCATATAACCACGTGACCATGACACTAAAGACTTTGTAATTAAATCCAAAAGTTATCCTAAACCCTAAATCATATATGAGGAATTAATATTCTTGGGTTTTTTTCAAATAAAAAACCATGCAATATGACTGGTTTTTTTTTCCTTGCTATGTCTTTGTAAACTGGTATTAGAAAAGGCCAAATGGAAAAGAAGGAATGTGCCAAGTGATAGGTCGAAAATGGTTGGAGTGGTTGGAAGCCCAGGATTGCAAGACCTCATCAAAGACTACAAAGCATGCTCAGTTTCAGAGAAATCTAATTGAAACGTACAAGTATGTGGTGGATATGCATTCCTCTTACGAGCATGGCCATGAATTTCAAGAGGCTAAATGGATAGTTGAAAAATATAAACTTCACAGAACAATCGATCATATTTTAACCTATAGAAAACTTCCAGAATAATGATGGCTTTGTTGTATAAATGTACGCATGAAT
>NC_024131.1:12827203-12838308 GCF_000346735.1 Prunus mume | reverse complement strand
TGTATGGGCGTGACTGATTTTATCCTTAGGGCCAAGAACCTACATACGAGGATCATTGAGCTTGATGTTAATTTTGATCGGCTCTTCCTAACGAGCCCTCATCATATGCCGAAATTCAGAATTAACTCGGTGACCATGGTAAGGTTCGTCTTCAAGAAGGGGCACGATTTGCTAACCCAAAGGTTCGGCAGTTGCCAAGCCCTTGCCCTTAGTGCATTGGTTAAGGGTGTACACGCTTTGGTGGGTGTGTTCTTGCTGAACCTGCATGGTCTGCTCAAGGCCTTGCTCAAGCTGGCAGAATAGGATTGCTGCCTTTGAGTATTATTCAGCTTAGTCGAGAGGATGTTGTTGTGCTTTTGCATTTTGGCCATGTCTTGGCGCAAGGTGTCTAGGATTGCTGCCTCTAAGTATTATTCAGCTTAGTAGAGAGGATGTTGTTGTGCTTTTGCATTTTGGCCATGTCTTGGCGCAAGGTGTCTAGTTGAGCTTGCATATTTGCTTCGACAATTAGTGGCTGGATAGTGACGTAATGTCACTGGGAAGTTGAAAAGTCGATGGTGCGATTGAGAGAGAGAGAGAGAGAGAGAGAGAGAGAGAGAGAGAGCTAGTGTTTTAGGGTTTTCAACAATTTTTCAAAACTAAAAACACCTTGGCACTCTAACGCTCATAACTTCTTCGATACAACTGCGATTTCCAATCCGTTCGCAAGAGCGAGCTCGCCGTCATGGTGCAAAAGAACTTCCCAAAACTAGCGTCGAACAAATATGGCTCAAAAATCTAGTTCTCGAAAAATAAATGCATTGAGATTAAAGCATTAGGATTTCTAAATACATTCAAAGGTAATGCTTTGGTTTAGGAAAAAAATTAAAAGGTTTTTATGGTTTTAGACATAAAAAAAATTTCACTTTTGAAAAAAGCCAAAGCTTTTTCAAAAAAGACAAAAAAACCACTCAACTTTCAAATCAAAGACATGCAAATGTATTGGATTCCTTAGGAAATCTAAAAATAAATAAGGGCATTTTTGTCCATTTTTGCTTCTTTTAAAATTTTTCTCTCTCCTTTTGCTTTTTCCAAAATGTCCCAAAATTAAACACCAAGACACGTAGATTGGACCTAGTTAAGTTTTAATAAACATAATAAATTTTATTTCAAATAGTTAAACTGAACATTATTTTCTTGTCAAACTAAAAATCGTCCTAAACAGGTTCCTCGAAACAAAAACCAAAAAAATACAATTCGGGCAGAAAGTTGTGTGCAATTCTTCAAAATCCAACGATTCTCCTTCGGAAAAATACATAAAATTGAAGATCAATGGTTGAAGATCAATGGTTATGGTAATCATCAATACCAAGTGGAGGTTGAAACGGAAAAGTCTACTTTGATTCATTTGGAAGTTTGAGGACTAAAACGAGGACTTTGATTGTTTGTTTAATTTTAATTAAATAAACAATCCACCGGTGTTAGATCATCAAATCACTTTGGACCCAAAAAAAACATCACTCCCAAAAAAAAATGAAATGATGCTGGCAGGTGTTAAAATGATATTTGTGTATCAAGCACCAAACTCGGTAGTAGGCTCAACAAGTTCAGATCAGAGCATCACGCCAAAAATAAATAATAAAATGAAGGGAATCCTAATGGAAAGCTTCAACTTGGTCCTTGAAGTGTTGTAGTAGGCTCTCCATGCTCATTACTGTCACATCACCCTTATCTCTAACCCTTACGCTAACCTGAAACCATAAGAGATGGATCAGAGATTAACTTCTCACTAGAAGACTTCATGGCAGAGTTTAACTTACAACAAAGGACCATGGGCAGCATAAACAAAAATTACAATATTACGAAGGAAAAAAATAGGACCTGTCCATTTTGAACTTCCTCCCCACCCACAACTAAAATGTAGTTGTACTGTGCGATCTGAGCTTGTCGTACCTGCAAAAACAAGAGCAGTATCAGTAAACAAACACAAGGCTGGTTTGCTTCAGATGTTAACGTAAATGAATGGGGTGTTGCCCTCACTATGTGTCATGCAAGAGACACAAAATCCCTAGGCTCATCAGGATGGTGTTGTACAGCGCACTCAAAATTACTGCATGGAAATAGAATAAAAGAACCATGCACTACTTTTCCTTAACTAGTTTATCTCAAGTTCCAGAATTTGGAAATATTTTGGCATAATCAAGTTGACTGATAATAGGAATTGCATTACATCTAATTACGTAATTATTATATTAATATATGCAACACTACAGACTGCAGCATGAGCATTGAACCTCCCCTGTGACAGTAAACCATCGAACCACAAGTGTGAAATCAAATCCTGCATTTACCCAAGTTATGAATACTCACCTTTTTCTGAATTGTTTTATCACTTGTGTCAACATCGACATAATAACCAGCCTGATGGATCTGATCCCGTACCTACAAAAATGCAAATGCAGTTTTTATCTACGACTTGAGCTTAAAGATATTGTACTCCATTAAGCATTTTGTACAACTCATAACATCAATAATTAAAAATATATTTTCAGTTCATCAGTTTCCTAAATTATCAACAGAAGACGAACCAAACAATACCAAAAACAAAAAACAAAACAAAACAAAACCCTAATCTAACCAAAGAGGGGTTGGGTTGGATCAGTTTCCTTCACCGGTAACCAAGTGAATTTGTGCATCTGAATAAAGTGTACTTCAGTACCGAAACCTAATATCAAACTAACTAGATTTTACTTCAAAAATATTTAAAGAAAGTAGATATGATAGAGAGGCGACGAAATCTGGAGAAAGAGGCAAGACTTTAGCCATGACTCCATGATCTAAATCTTCATTCTCCACAGACAAAATTATGTCAGACAGTTTGGTTGTTTACTAACTGTATCTCAGACACAACCAAAAATGTCAAAAATAGAACTAAAACAATGTAAGCCACTCTAGCTTGGCAAGCAGTTGGCCACCAATAGAGAGGCTACTGAAGAAATATGGTGATTGGCTCGCAAGATGAACAACCTGATATAAAAAAACTTGATGGCTCATAGCCTTACACGATACACAAGCTACACTCAAGCAAAACAGTCGATCCAAAGACGGGAAAAGTAAAATTTTTAATTAAAAAAAAATTTAAAAAAAAAGCCAACCTGCAGAGCATAAGGCAGGGCTGTGTGCGACACAGGGCAAACAATTGCCTGACGTGGACTAAGCCAGAAGGGCCATTTCCCTTTGTAGTGTTCCAACAGTACAGCAAGCATACGCTCAACAGAACCTAATACAGCTCTGTGTATCATAACAGGCCTCTCCATCTTGCCGTCTTCACCCTCTGCTGAGTAATACAGCTTAAAGCGGTCGGGAAGTTGAAAATCAAGCTACAACCACAGCATTTTTCCAAAATGGTAACAGCAACAAAATGAAACGTCAAGAGATCATGAAACGAAAAATAGTGATCATCATATACCTGTAATGTTGCCAACTGATGATCTCTGCTCAATGCATCAGATACAGTGATATCTATCTTCGGTCCATAAAATGCACCATCCCCTTCATTCACCTGCGCAACATGACTAGCGATGTAACCACACTCCAGACACAATCTAGAAATTCAGGAGGCCCTACTGTAGTGCTTTAAAAAGTACAGATAATCAACCAAAACAACACCAATCACAGAATTTGACCATTCTACCTTCACCAAGTGAATGAGTAGAGAAGAAACTGGGTAAGCCACTCCAATCCAATCCATCTGGCTCAGTGTTCCAGCTAAGCCAATTATGAAAACTGTACTGACTGAGCTATTCAAGTTTTTAACCCACTTAGCTAAAAAATAAATAAGCTAGAAGCCGTTGGGGAGTTGGCCCAAGTGGTAAGGGTGGGTGGGGAATCAGTTAGGATGTCATAGGTTTCCAATGTGACCAAAAAGGAAAAACAAAAACAAAAAGCATGCAACTACACTAGTCTTCCACATGAATTTTATTATCATTAGCTGCCAAAGGAAGAATAAGCTAGATGCTTATGTGCAATTAGAGTATCAAGTAAAAGTACCTCCCAGGGCTTGCCGAACTCAATTAAAGCTTCTTTAAGAGCAGCCTCAGCCTTCTTCCATGTTGCCAAGTCTCCCATGTGGCTTTCTGGCATCTACAACATAAACGTACGAGGCAGAATAAATATGAATTTCCCCTACTTCATAGACAAGAGATAGATACACACAGTTATAACTCATAGCATTATGCAGTACCAAAATAATTAGATGTAACCCATACCCAATGAGTTAAAATGTAAAATCAGACTATCAATACTATGTGATGATAAAATAAAATTAAAAATCCAAATCCAGACATCACACTCAAAATAGAAGCTAAATCTACAACAAGACTGATAAGATATTCCCTTGGAAGTATTCGTTGTCTATTTTAGATTGAAAATAAACTTCCAGCTTAGGCTGATAACTTGTGAGGAAGAACAATGACACTTTTCTACCGAAAAGTACAAAGAAAAACTAGATGTTCAGCTCTTCAATCATAGGGATCCAGAACCTTACTGTTGAAAGCTTCAGCTTAAAAGTGAATCCAAATATATTATAGGTATACTCAATAAACTCTAAGACACCCCTCACTTCATCTTTTACCTGAAACACAGAGACATTAAAATACTATAAGCAAAACGAAACCGCAAAAATACAAAAACAAAAGTAAAATGTTAGGAGCTATGTGAGTAAAGTTTAACTCACTTGGGACTCCCTGCAGAAGATATGAGCGTCATCCTGTACCAAAAAGAACGTCAATAATGCTGGGAACTGGTACTAATACTCTAACTATACAAACCTACAACATTAACATCATCTAAAGTATCATGGTGGAGAGATTTGGTGGAGACAGATTGTAGGCATCTAACCATACAAACCTATGCAAAATGCTCAATTGTAGGCATTAACCTCGGGAATGGCTCAGGTGGCTGGGGTGGCATGGGAAAATTATGTGTTAATTGCTTTGGAGGAAGGAAGAGGGGCGTAGTTCTAGGTTATTGCGCTTTGATGGCAGTCTTTTGGGTTGTGTGGGGGGAGAGATGAGTTATGCGATCGAGTTTGTTTTTCGGCATCTACTTCCTCAGAGTTTAAGGGGATCTTCTTCCAGCTTATTCTTCTAGATTGGAAGGCAGTTGCTTTATAGTGCTATTTTGGCTTTGTTCTTTTCCTTGTCTGTGCTTATAGTGGCCCTCTTGGCCACGGTTTCTGTTATATATGTAATCTGCTTTTGTTTCAATAAAATTTCGTTTCTTTTCAACAAAAAAAAATATATATCTAAAGTAAATGCCAGGAACCCAAAAAAATAAACAAAGTATACCTGCTGGAATCTCCTGACACGTGTTAATCCAGTGAGTGCGCCACTGGCCTCATTCCGATGTAACACCCCAAAATCAGCCATTCGTAGAGGTAGTTCTTTGCATAAATATCAAACGGACACATAAGTAACAAGTTCAAGTCCTTAACAGCAAAGGATGGTCTATCACAGTTTTACCAAGGTCAAGAAAATATTGAGCAATTCAAGTGAATAATATGCTCAAGAAAGAAAGAAAAAATACCTCTATAAGAACGGTTCCTATGCTGAAACATTACACAGTGCCCTGGGCAGTTCATTGGTTTCAATCCGAAGTCCTGTTTCTCAATCTGCAATGGAACTTGACTTCGTCATATAAAAGGATACAAAATCAAGATAAACTTAGCCCGGTTCATTTACACCGCATGACTATTAGATGATGATCTCAATCAATCATCTGCATTGAATTTCATACTATGATTTCCATATTGTTTTACTGTTTTAGCAACAGAGCCTTCTTCTTCATGACATTATCCAATATTTAGTATCATTCATATACACAGAACTAATAATAAATAAATAAACATTTTCAAATCTATGTTTTGACCTTATTTTTATGTTTATCCATCAATCTGTCTTCCCACTACTTGATCCCTCACATGTAAGATTAATTTTAAGCATACAGTTGCTTCAACATAAACAAACACGATGGTATCAAGTCATATAAAAACTAACCTCCACCGAAAACATATTGTCTTTGTATTTTTCAGCATGACCAGATGTTTCCCAGAGTTTCATATTGTACAAGTTTGGTGATATAACCTACCAAAGCAAAGAAAACAATGAGCATATTATTTAAGATTAATAGGGTGATGCAACAACTGAACATTGACTACCAACCTCTTCGTATCCCCTCTCTCTATACTGATGCTTTATGAACTCCATTAATTTATTATAAATCCGAGCCCCTTTAGGGAGGAAGAAGCAGCTTCCTGGGCTGCAATTGACGAGTGGAAATAATCAAATGAAAATCATTCACTCTTGGTCACTTAAAAAAATTAAGAAATACGAACTCAATACATACCTAACTGGGTCGAAAAAGAAAAGTTCCTGATTTTTACCCAGCACTCTGTGGTCATATTTTTTTGCTTCTTCTAGCTTATGGATATGTTCCTGCAGAAAAAAGGTATGTATTTGTAAGAAAATAAGTAATTTAATAAGTATAATAATCTGACCATTACAAATTTACATGTTAACTTATGTTGAAGAGGGTATGAAAAGTTCATGTCCTCGACATCATTGCTTTAATAAAATTACACCAACTTGTAATGCTTGAAACCATTGAACTTCAAGCAGCACCATTTATTTTCAGTTAACATATCTCACAAACACACCCAAACAGCTAATAAATATAAAGATAGGTGTCCACTTTCTATCAAATGTCGTGAGAGAACAGCACCACTTCTAACTGCGACATATATACTACTAGAGCTGTCAGGTTCATGCGTGTGTGTGTGTTTTTTCTAAAGGGGTTCATGTTTAACAGATGACAGCAAATATTTTCAGTACCAACGCACCAAGGGATTTGGTTATTTTTATGAGTTTGCACTGATATTTTTTTATACCCAGAAATCCACCAATCCATAAAGGGAACAGCTATGCACACTTTTCCTTTTGATATCAATTAAAGGAATTAGTGCAACAATTTGTACAAGGAACTTTAAATTTAACAAACACTCAAAAACACAGCAATAGTAGCTGATACAAGAAAAAAGATAAAAAAGACCAAAACCAAAGTTACAGAACGTCAAAAACATAATGTCACCTGCAAACGTTTTTTATCAGGATAAGATATTCCATAAACTCTCTGCAAACTTTCACGATCTTTGTTGCCCCTCCAGTAGGCTGCAGAAGCCTGGGATTGCAAATTCATGATTTGAATACAGACACTCAATACATTAATAACAAGAGATGAAAGAAAATCTTACAAACTACGGCTCTAACACACATAGAACACATACCTTCAAACATTTAAATGCTTTGACAAATGATGTATTTGGTATGTGGGGTCCACGACACAAGTCAACCAAAGGGCCACATCTATATACAGTTATAGTTTTGTCCGCTGGAAGGCCATTGATGATTTCAACCTAAGCAAAAATAAATCTTAAATCAATTTGAATGCATGTATGAGAAGTAGTTTTAAAAAGAAAATCATTCTATTGATTAGAAACTAAACTAAGCACCTTTCCTTACCTTGAATTTATTATCACAAAACATCTCAAGGGCTTGTTCCCTTGATACTTCAATGCGTTCAAAAGGTTGTTTCCCCTGGGGAAATATAGTACAACTAACCAGTCAAGGATTCATAACAAGAAATGAAGGAGCAACAGTCTCCTCCATACAACAAGTTTACATGAATTCTATTACAAGAAAACAAACAATACCTTAACAGCCTTCTCTGTCCATGATTCGATTTGCTTAAAGTGTTCATCATTCAAGCCAAAATCTCCATAAAATGCATCATAGTAGAAACCCTGATTGAATTCAATCATTCCATAAGGGAACCAAATGAGAAACCACAAAAACACATAGCAAAAACCACGAAATATATTTTAGATGACCATAAAAAGAAAACATCTTCTCAAAACTGGGATCACAAAATTTTAACTATCCTAGTAGTTGAATTGCACGTGAAGGAAACCACATACGCAAACAAAATTCCATGCAACATATTGGTCAACCAAAGAAGGAGACAAAATATACAGAAAACATATAAAATATTACATTTAAATTAACAACTAGTACGATTATTTAAAAACCTCTTTGCTAGTGGCACACATATCGTGTCTTGTTTCAATTCTGGCACACGGACCGATGCAGAGTTTGCATCCGTACTCGACCTCAAGTGCCTGCACGGTATGGAAACTTGTTAAGCATCCGATCCAAATCAAATCAATACAGTAAACCAAAACCAAACCAAAAATCTCAGTAATAACTCTTGGTACCTACCTGTCCAAGAATGTGGGAGCTAGAATGCCAGAAAGTGTGGCGTACATCCTCATTGTTGTCGAATGAGTCCAATGTGAAGAGCCTCAGCTCAGCATCGCCCTCCAAAGGCCTGTTCATGTCCCATAGAACCCCATTGACCTCAGAAATCAAAGCGTTGGAAGCCAAACTCTTTGAAATCTCACTTGCAATTTCAAATGGGGAAGTTATCCACTTCTTGCCCTCCTTCACCTTCCCGTCCGGCAATGTAATCCTAAAAAATCCTCACTTTAGGAGTTGCTTGGTACTCACGTTAAAGGGTTTAGGGTTTATGGTTTATGGTTTACCTGATAGGATCAGAAGAGGGGAGAGACTGTCGAGCAGCACGTTGTTCTGCCTGGATGGACTCAAAGAGTTCAATGCGTTTGGGAATGACAGCCTCGAGGTAGGCTTCATCTTTGGCCTGGACCACCATGGCCGTTCACCTTTGCTTTTGCTTGAGTGGGAGGAGGAGGAGCAGAGAGATAAGTAGCGGGTCCTTCACCTACAGAATGAGATATCAGAAATTGTTCATGTTTGACTCATAAGCCATCAATATGCATCCGATACGGCATCGATACGTATCCGATACGGCATCGATACGTATCTGATACTCCATCGATACGGTCACGATACGTCAAGGGGTAATTTTGACGGCAACCAAAAGAGAAGAAGAAGAAGGAAGAAGAAAAGAACTTACTTGCGCTTGCAGCTGCTGCGAATCTTCAGTTGCAGACAGGTGCTGTGCGAAGAAGACGCCGCTAACCAGTGAAGAAGATGACGTTAGGTGCCCTAATCACAATACGCACGGTTTTAGTTGCATGTTATACCTTTTGAAGTTTGATGCATTCATTTGGGCCCAGCCCAAGAACTGAAACAAGTCATATATGGCCTAGAAAAACATAAGGAACCAGAAAAAAAGGCCCAAAATGCTAATTTTACAGATATATGTTTATATATTTATATTATTTTAGCCAAGCAAATAGGTAAATGTGTTAGCCAAGCCAAAAAAAAAGGAACTCTATCTCTAACTGGTTGCCCAGCCAGCCATGGCCTACACTCACCAATTGGTGGCTGGGCAAGAATTCCCCCACCACTTGCTCGATGAAATACCTCAGTGAAGAAGGCATAGCAGCACCTTTCTTGCGAAGAGTATTCTTTTCTGAGTTGCAGAGGAGGCACTGTGTGCAGTGGCGGATCCAGGAATTTTTCAATGGAGGTGCAATTCTTAAAAGCTAAAATCTCCACAAAAAAATAAAAAATAAAAAATATGCATCCGACTTACTTTGTATTAGCGTACTCAAGAAGAAAAAAAAAACACAAGACTCTTGTGATGCACACACACTTTGAGTGATTTTAAATTGGTTTTTATAAAGAGAATTTTCAATCCCACTTAAATAAGGAACTTCCAAAACCCAATTGAATAAGAGAAGTTTCAATTAAAACCTAGGTAGGAATTATATAAGCCCCTTAGAATAGAAGCCCATGAATGCCCAGCAGTTTCCCCTTTTTTTATCTTTTTTTTTTTTTTTTTAAACCCTTATTTAAATTGGCTTATCCATGACCATGAACAAATGGCCCACGAATGGCCAGGTTTGTTTTCTTTAAACCTTTATCCACAAATGGCCCACGAATAGCTAGGTTTTATTTTTTTTAAAGCAGCGCCTGGTCCAAAACGACGTCGTTTTGGCCAGGCAGTTTTTTAAAAAAAAGAGAGGTCGCGCGCTGCACACAGCGCGCAGCAGCACAGCAGCCCTTCATTTGCACATCTCATCGAACACCT
Source organism: Prunus mume (assembly GCF_000346735.1). The sequence continues at coordinate 12,828,198 of NC_024131.1, read as the reverse complement.
TCCGTGCATGAGCAGAGGTGCAACTTTAGCAGCTTCTATGGAGTTTTCCGGCGACCGGAGGTGCAGGTGCACCTCCTTGCGCCTGCACAGGTCCGCCACTGACTATGTGCCTGGCAAAGAAGACGATGTCTGGCTTGTCTCGGTGCCCTTGTAAACAAAACACACCGTTTTGTGATTAGCCTCCTTTAGTGAAACGGTGGGTTTAGTGTTCAACACTCGGCTGCCTCTTGTCATTATCGATGGGTTTAATGGGCTAGTTTTGGTTTTATCTGTTTTATGAGGTTTGGCTTCATGGTAACGGGTGAATTATTTAAAAACTTTATCCTATGGGCCAATATAATATAATAGAAGATTATCTAACAAACAAAAAAACTATTTTATTTATATAGAAATTTATATATATTTAACTAATGTTTTAATTCGATAACGCAACGATAATTGAGGAATTTAAAACTTCTAATCTAACCTTTGCATGGTAAAATTTTAAATTTAAATAGTGTTAATTTGTATTGTATTGCATTTACTTGTGATTTTTATTTTTATTTTTTTATATATTTTTAAAGTTTTTATTTATGTATAGAGATGCATTTAAGGTAAGGCTCATTACATTCCCATGAATAGATGTATCTTTTTGTGTTTATTAATGAATTCACTCGTAATCTTGAGTTTAATATGTAAGTTTTACCCAGCCGACTTTCAAATCCTTGATCCGCCACTGGGTATCGTACTCATATCCTACCTTTTTGGAGATTTTCTGTATCAGTATATTATATCATATCGTATTTATGTACCCATATCTGTATCAAGTTGTATAATCATAAAGTAGGACAAAATCCAAGAATTTGTCTGGGGTATGTGTGAGTGAGAGGAACGAAGAAAGAACCACAACCACATCCAATTACACTACTAAAAAAAGGCTCAAAAGAGACTGAGTGATATCAATCCCTTTTGGCTTCTTTAAGGACTGAAAACAGTATCTATTGTAGTATTAAGGA
>NC_024131.1:12815089-12827110 GCF_000346735.1 Prunus mume | reverse complement strand
ATTATTCAAAAAATTAAATTATGAAGTTATTTAAAAAGATTAAATGAAGATAAGTTAAGGGAAAACCCCAATTAGTAGAAAATATACAAAATTAGTCAGAACACTACTAAAAAAAGGCTCAAAAGAGACTGAGTGCTATCAGTGCCTTTTGGCTTCTTTAGGGACTGAAAACAGGCCTATTGTAGTATTAGAGACTGAAATATATCAGTGTCTTTTAAAGGGGTCCTCTATTGATAAAATGTCACTGATTATAAAAATCAGTGCCTAATTTTTGTAATGAGTCCCACATTCCTAGCACCCAATACGCTTACATCAATTCCAAATGCATCCGTAACTCACTATAGTTCATGCAACCCATGATACAATTAATTAACGAAAGCCCCCCACAGTTGTCTAGCTAGTATAGTTCATGCAACCCATGATTTTAATACAGACAAAATCACAGGTGCCAATAAAAGAGAAAATCAGTAACAAATCAAATGCACAAGAACAGAACAGAACAGAACAGTAGAATACCTTCCCTCTTATTTATCTTCTCTTTTTCTTTCAAAGCTTCTCTTTCCTATACTAGCAACAATAACATCAAAACCAAAAATACAGCAACATCAAAACAAAAATAGTCCAAATATCAAATACCGACAAATTAAACCAGTCCAAAAACACCAAATCAGAAACACAAACATCGAAAGCTTAGGGATTTTCATACCTTAGATTAAAGCCCATAGAGGCAGAGAGATCTGAATGAGATTGAGAGAGAGGAGGGAGGAAGTGGATCGAGAGTTGAGAGAGAGAACAAGATAGGGTTGATAGAGTGAGGAGTGAGAGTGCGAGTGAGAGCGAGAGCGAGAGCGAGACGTGCTTGCCTGAAGAAAGAAAAGAAAGAATGGTGCAGACAATCTAGTGTATATTTATAAAGTCTCTAGTTGGCACTGTCTTTGTGTTGGTTCGTGCCTTACTGGAAATGATGGAGGGATTTAGGCCCGGTTTTCAGTTTTTCCGTGCTTTATTCTCTACTTTATTCAAACTCCGCTTCGAACATGCGTGAATTGGTTTTTTTTTTAAATTTTTTTTTTTAAAATTAAGAAAAGATAACATGGATAGTTATATTTCATAAAAGTATGACCTATTATCTGAATTTTTTTTAATTTTTAATTTTTTTAATATGAAAAAATGTAAATTTACCATGTTATCCTCATTTAATTAATAATTTCAAATTTTAATGTTTAAATTAACCAATGGCATTTTCTGGTATTTTGAATGTTTCACCATTTTCTGTCTTTTGCTTTATATATATAGATAATTAGTCATGAAAATTATTAATCCGTATCCAATAACATTTTATAGGGACTGTTTCTATTATAAGTCTCTAATAGCATTCTATGGAGACTGTTTTTATCAATCAGTGTTAACCAAGATGTAAGGGTTAATGACATAAATGGTCCCTCAACTATTGCTCCATTATCATTTTGGTCCATCAACTAAAATTTTCAATTTAAACGTCCTTAAACTTTTTATTTTGTACCAAGATGGTCCATCCATGACAGATTCCGTCACTTTTGATCACGCGATAGCCACGTGACTGAGTTTTGAAGGGTATATGCGACTTTTTGAGAAGGTCTATCGAAGTGTATGACTAAAATGGTCCATCAACTATTGCTCCAGTATCATTTTGGTCCACCAACTAAAATTTTCATTTGAACCGTCCTTCCACTTTTTTTTTTTGTATCAAGATGATTCTACCGTCAAAGTCTGTTAATTTTATTGTTATTTATTTTTGTATTTATCTTATTTTAAATTTTTTAATTAATTTAAACAATAGAGAAAAAAATATTACTTTTTAAGTCCCATGTCATTTAAAAAAAAAAAAGCCATGTTGGTGGTGAAATTCAATTTTTTCAATTTTAAAATTAGGTACAAGTTCCTATAATAGTTTCCTTTAATTTTTAATTATTGTTTGCTCTTTTAAAAATTTTGTTTTATATATATATATATATATGTGATTTTAATTAATTTAAACAATAGAGAATTTTTTATTATTAATTGTTAGGTCAGTCTAAAAAAAAAAGCCATGTTGCTAGTGAGATTCAATTTTTTAAAATTTTCTAAGTTTTATAATAGTTTCTTTTAATTTTTAATTATATATTACTATTTTAATTCATAGAGATATTTTTACTTCTCAATTTAACAATAAAATTGACAGATTTTTATAGTATGACCATCTTGATAAAAAATATATATATATATATATAGAATTGAAGGACGGTTCAAATGAAAATTTTAGTTGGTGGACCAAAATGATACTGAAGCAGTAGTTGGGGGACCATTGGGATCAATAACCCTTCTAGAGGAGGATACTCACCTAAAAATACGGTTTTGTCCCTCAATTTCATGGAATAATACACAGACTTTGACGGATGGACTATCTTGATACAAAATAAAAAGTTTAAGGACGTTTGAATTGAAAATTTTAGTTGGTGGACCAAAATGATAATTGAGCAATAGTTTGGGGACCATTTAGGTCATTAACCCCAAGATGTAAATATCACTGGATGTGGCACTAATACATGGATTATATTCATGATAAAAGACCAAATACAACCTTAATATGGCAATGAAGGTAGTGGTAACACTCCTAGACCGATTTGTTAATACAAAAATAATTTTACATCTGCGGGTGTGTGTTTGTGTGAAAGATGATATTTTCTCTGATTTCGAAGGTCAAAATTTTCTGCTGGAAGGAGTAGTCATTATTATGTTTCGTGGGATTAGACTCTCTTGCAAAGAAATAATGATTCTGATACATTTACAATGTTGCTGCTGAAAGAGCTACAATATTGCTTCAAAGTGAACCTTTTCACTACCGAGCTGCCTGAGCACATATAAGTTGTTGGGTACTATTATCTCATGATCAAGTGCATCTTCAAATTAGAAACTATAAAGTTCACAAATTTGAACTGGAAGAACCAAGCTAGGCCACCAAAAGAGCTAAGCCCACATCCTAAACAGGTAATGCACCGACACAGTGGCAATCACCAAATTCTGTTAACTTCAAAAGTGCAGGTTACTAAACTAAAGCTAAATCACCTCCACAACAAACAAGAACAACCAAATAGCTCCACATGCAGAAAATCCATATAATTTCTTCTTCTTTTGTCCTCACACATAATATCATTTATTTCTCAACCAAACGAGTTGTGGACAGGACCAGCAGGAGGAAAGGCCTGTATTTTATGATCCAATCATTCACCCAGATCTCTGAGAGGCTTTATCACTCTGGGGAAGAAAATCACTGATTGTTGTGTAATGCATTGAAAAAGAAAAGACAACTTCCTAAAACCCATTTTTTGTCATGAAATACTAGAACTTGGGTTCACAGCTGTATTGTTCCAATCATAGTTTTGGAGAACCACCAGAATATTTCAACAAGGAGCTGCATGCAATCACTATAACATCCAGAGAAATAATCAACACCATGCAATATGACGAAAGTTAGCAAGACAGGTTTCATACCTCTGAGCAACCTCTTTTCGACAAGTGTACCGAATTTTCTTTTCAAAGCATCTCTCTTTCCGTCTTTCACAGAACCTAACAAGAGATGCAGTTCTTCGTGAAAGTTTTGAATTTCATGAGATGTCGCTTATACCCTAGAGTGTAATTTTGAAAAGGCATCAACAATTAGAGAAATATTAGCCCGTGTGGGGGAAAACAAGAGCAAGTTGATTTATACAGGAATAGCAAAAAAACTGCTTGCACCTGTAATTAATATTCCAGAAAATCAGGCATTATTACCCCAAAAGAAACCAAGCAGCAGATTTATACAGGGTGAAGCATAGGCACTAAAGCTTGCACCATGTTTAAACCATTCATCTGTGCAACTCACATATGAATAGCCAAAAAGCAAAGAAGTCAATCACTATGCAACTTTCCCATTTTTGTGAGAAAGAAAAATGCAAGTCAACGGCAAATGTATTTTTACAGATCCAATTAACAGTGTGCCTTTGGAAAGAACTTATCTTCTTTTACCAATTATTAGAGTAATTCAGATATGTATGCTATAGTGATTAGAAGACAGAAACGCCATTTTCGACTGTTTTTAAGGTCCCCTAAAGATGGTATCTTGCTCAGGGATTAATCCATCAAAATGACCACGTCAAAGACTACAGTCCAAAACATAATTAACTAGTACAGTAATTTTATATTATATATCTTTTGGTTAGGCCTCTAATATTCTCTATCATTACTTAACCATTGACCTTCTGGCATAATAACAATTGTAAACTCATTCCTTTAGCCAGCTGTTTGGCCAGGATAGTATCACCCAGGTCCTAAACTTGGGAATGAATTCTCAAGTTTTCCGATTGAAAAAAATAAACAAGAACCATATCATCACATCTAAATGATTAAATGGAGCACCTTATTGCGCAATGTAACTTGCACAGAAGAAACAGCCTTTTGGTAATGCTTCCAAGTTCCAACAGGTACATACGAAAACAAGAAAGAAAGGAATTGCTGATAATTTCCAGAACTATAACGTGGACTGATCTAGCTGAAAGGGCTTAAATCTACTCATTTATTTCCCATAACTGATGGGCAACTAATTTTTATGATACTGGGACACTAGTATTAAACTATAATTTGAGAATGAACTCAAAAGAGACCAAAATTATTGAATCATCAACGGATTTCAAACTTGTCTAACCTGCTATGGAAAATTATGTTGCTATCCAAGACTAAGTTTTGCACCAGAAGGGAAGTCCTCACAAGTCTGCCTCTAATTAGCTATTGTTGCTAGCTAGTATGTTATTTATTCGACAAAAGAGTTCTACAAGCAAATATATACATTCAAGAAAAGAGAGAGAGATTCCTTTTGTTTTTCAATTTATAATCCTTGATTTTCCTCATGTTTCCCGGGAACCAAACAGAGAGAAACGAACCAAACGGACTCAAAATGAAATTAGCAGAAAGACGGAAAGCCAACCTTATCGGGAGTAACCGCGGGAAAAACGTGGACCTCGCCCACGAAGGCGATGGTGAGCTCACTGGTCCGAGAAGGCAGAGCCGAATTGCAGCGACTCATAGTTACTCCAGAGCTCCTCCGAGCTTGGTCCCCTCCATTCATGGCCGCTTTAGCACCACTTCCTTCGTCATAGTCGCCTTCCAACTCTGCCGGTACATGCACCAGTTGATCTTCCCCCTCGTAAGCCCTCGCTTGCAGTGGCTGAGCGTTCACCGTCTCCATTTCTAAAGCATCACTCTTCTTCGCTCAGTTCTTTTTTCTTCAAATTTTCTTGCTTTGCCAAAGAGAAATAGATTGAACCCCTTTTGACCAAGATTTGACTCCGAATTTAAACGTTAAGCCTCAGATAAACGTGTTTAGAAAGTCATAATCACTATGACGCAATAATGGAAAAATAATGTTCATAAAAAAAATGGAAAAATAATAAAAACATTTATTTTCTAACTCTATAGATCCGACTCAATTTAGCACAATTTAGTAGTAGAAGTGGGCACGGTCCGGATTGTATGGGTTTTACTCTAAAATTGTTCTTTGAATCAATTTCAATAAAACTATTTGGTTCGGTTTCGTTCCACTAGTTTGGGCAGTCCTTAAATCCTTTGGACATAAGCCCAATTATTTTTTCTTTTGCATGATCTCATCTTTGTTAGTCCATTTGCAACACAAATTTTCATTTTCTAGTGTATCAACCTATCCTAAATTCAAAGTTCAATGACTAATAGAACTACTCTTCAAATTCAACATCCTTATTTAGTTATTATCCAATAAGAGGACTACAAAATAAAATGAATTAAAAACAAAAATACAAAAAGATGGTCTGGTTCGATTTAGGCCATTTTGCAAAAGGTCCAAACCAAACCATTATAATCAAGTTCAATTTTAAAACTTTTTGACTTTTTTCTTGATCAAAACCAAACCAAACCGCCTAATATGATTTGAATTGGCCGGGAGAACTTTGGAAGAAAAAAAACATTCAACACTGTCTTAAGATTATTGGTAAAATATAAAGATAATTGCTATATTTACAAAATTTCAAAAATAAAACTTCACTATAAATTCGAAATAAATACAAGAAAATAATGACAAGGTAAATGTTAAGATGAAATTGCTATATTTACTTTAAAGATGATCAAGTCTACAACTTGGTTATATCTCCTTAAGACGAAATTGCCTCCTTACAGGTGCTTTTAGGATTTGTTTGGTAAACATCTCCCAGGATACAACGATCAACTTCTTGTTGAAGTAGCATTACAATCCCCAAGAAAAGCGAATTCAAACTTGTGTATGAATTTTCTCTTACTAACTCACTATATTTCAAAAATATAATGCTATGAATGCTCTAAAAACTACTATTGTTGGATGACAATTGGATGAATGAAATGTTGTAGGACCTTCTTTATTTATAAGCAACAAGGCCTCTGTTAAGAGAAGATGTGACTGAAAAATATCAACAAATGTGTCTTTTCATGTTGCAACCATAAGCCAAGAAGTGCAATGTTTCAATTATTATGAAACAATGCAACTTAAGCCAAGAAGTGCAATGTTTCAATTATTATGAAACAATGCAACTTAAGCCAAGAAGTGCAATGTTTCAATTATTATGAAACAATGCAACTTAAGCCAAGAAGTGCAATGTTTCAATTTCTATGAAACAATGCAACTTTTCACATAAAGTATTATTATTTTATTCACAAACAAAATAAAGAATATTGTATTTTTCCTCGGTTAAGAACATGACTATTCTCAATGGATACATACAAATTCATAAAAGTTATGTACTTAAAGTCACAAGTCCCACAATTTAATTTTCATTCAATTATTAAAAAATTGACTATATATATATTATAATTTTCTAACAATTCCCCACATTAATGGAAATTAGTTAATGCAAATGTACAATGTTGTGAGAGTCCGTTTTCTTAAATGTTGAATAAAGAAAAATAAATGTTATTATATATTTTTAAGTAATTATCTTAGTAAGAAGGAAAAGTATATTTATAGTTGTTTTACTTTTATAATACATTTTCAATAGTTATATATATTATTCTATTATATATATATATATGTTCTTTTCAAATAAAAAAGGTTTATTTAAATTATATACTTATTTATTATTGCTTGGGATGCCATTGGATGGTTATTGGGTGCTTTATATACTTATATGTATTAACTAGCTCTAAAGTGGACGTGTAGTTTGTGTTTTATCAAGCTACTTTTTCCTTATCAACAACCCATGACTTGGAGTCATAGAACAAAATATCGATAATTTCGCCGAAATTTCGGCAAAATTATCGTTTTTTTGGGGCAGCGATATTTTAGCACACTTCCATATATATATCGTCAATTTATCGATAATTTCCTATATAATTGCGCCGATATTTCAGTAACGATATTTTCGTTCAAGTTGCAACTTTAAATGGCCAATATATCGCGATATTATCGATAATATCGCGATATGAAGAGGAAAAAAAATAAATTATGGAGTGGGTTTTATGTTTTGCTGTTTTGGATTGTGATGAAGTGAGAGAGAAAAGGGAAGAGGAAGCAGGGAAAGGACGGAGAGATAGAAGAAGAAAAAAAAAAAAAAGCAGATAGAGGAGAGCGAGAGAGAGAAGGAAGAAGAGGAAAAAAAAGGTATGGAGGATTGTGATGGAGGAGAGAGAAGAGGGAAGAGGAAGAAGAGAGAGAGAGATGGAGAGAGAGATGGAGAGAGAGAGAGACGGAGAGATAGAAGAAGAAAGGGAGAGAGAGAGAGGAATAAATAAATAAAATAAAAAGGGAGAGATGGGTGAATGCCCAAAAGAGAGAGAGAAGGTTGCGTGTATCTATTGCAACGTTGGTTCCTATGAAGAAAAGTCAGCTGCGTGCTTGGATTGAAACATATGCATAATGGATTTACCTTTGATTTGGATTGGAAGGAGGGATGATAATATTTTATTTGAGGACCCCTTTTTCGCAGTGAAAACAGAAAATGAGTGTTTTGTTACTTTTCCATCATTCACTGGCACACAACAAGACACATGGTGTTAAATGGATCAGAATATGCGCGATTCACTTTATCTCCATCAAATCCAACATAAAGGAAAGGAGAGAGAGCCGTGAAAACATTTGGGAAGTGTGAGATGTGACTTAATTACTTAATATAATTTTTTTATTTAATTTATTTAATGTTATTAATTATTTTATTATTCATTATAAGTACTTATATTACTAAATTCTCCTTCAAATTGTTACTTAATTACTTAAATCTCTATAATCATTTTCATTATTTGCTATTTAATTCTTCCTTGGATAAATTTATTTATGTTCTTAGTTAATTTTCAATCTTTACTATTATTTTTTAAACATGGTAAAGTGCCTAATTTTCATGAAAAATCAAATTAGTTTACATCATTAATTATTTTTCAATTTTTGATAAATAATAAATGTAAGAACGTGTACCATGTCTAATGAATAACGTGAAATAAATTGTTGCTTAATTACTTAAATTTCTATAATCATTTTCTTTATTTCCTATTTAATTCTTCATTGGACAAATTTATTTATGTTCTTAGTTAATTTTCAATCTTCACTATTATTTTTTAAGCATGGTAAAGTGCCTAATTTTCATGACAAATCAAGTTGGTTTACATCTTTAATTATTTTTAAATTTTTGATAAATTAATAGATATAACAACGTGTACCATGTCCAGTGAATAACGTGAAATATGGTTACTCATATATCTTATCATGCAATTTATAAAGTGTAAAATATTGTACTAAAAATTGATAAATAAATTACTAAGGGGTGTTTAATTCTCTTTCATTAATTACTTCAAATTTTCTAAGTCACAGAGTTTGTCAGGTCGCAATATAATCAACTTAAATCACACAAACCCACTATGCAATGCATTTCCTTCCAATTTTTTGTGTCAAAATAATAGATGATTGACTAAATAAACTTCTTCTAAAGTTTCATTAAAAATTTCCATGTATTTATCATAATTTCCATGGTTTTTATCCAATTTTTATCGATATCGATATTTTCCCGATATCTCCATCGATATTTCCGTGTTTTTGAACCACCAATATTGCCGAAACTATCGATATTTAAGACCTTGCTTGGAGTTAGCACGTGGAGGTTTTACATGCATTCTTAGTAATTGAATTTTGGTAAAGCAACACGTAGGAACTCATTTTAACTTAAGGTGGCTAGTCCAAATTCATCCTATTGACACATGCACACACATGCAAATACTTAGTCTTTAAATATAGTAGATATTTGTATTTCTTTGGAGAATAAGTAGGTTCGATTCCTTGGAGAATAAGCACGCATGATATCTTTTAATTGTTTAATAGTTGCTTTAGTTATTACACCAATAAAAAGCTAGTAGCAACCGACTTCTTCTAGTATAAATAGGCCTATATGTTGAATCTTTTCACAAACCTTGTGTATTAATTAAGGTTACACATTGCATGCAAAGTAAGAGTTCTTGGGAGAGAGAGAGAGAGAGAGAGAGAGAAAGCTAGTGGTGATATAGTTCCTGGAAGAGTAGAGGTCACAGCTTGTGTATTTTCTTAAACTTGGAATTAGCTTTGATAACGAGGTAGGGATTTCTTGGGAGCCTTTACATAAGATTGATTTAATTAAATTTCATGAGCTCTATATTTATGCATGATATTATTTTTTATTATTATTGATATTGGGTGTTTAAGTGTTGTTAATTATCATTATTAATATTGACATGATCGTACGTTATCGGTGATAGCTAGAATTCTTGGGTTGATAAAGAAAGTATGGAAAAGAGGGTAATGGGAAGTATCTTTTGTGTAGTTGAGTCTAACTCTTGGCAGGTACCAGGTCTCAGGGATCCCACAATGCACATGGTTTTTACTGGGTGATTCGGGACTGGCGAAAGGGAGTTAGACAAGATGACTAACAAAAGGGGAATTATGGGATGATTGAAATGGGAGTTAGTTCATATAAATGGGCATTCGGGACCAAGTGGTATAAGCATGGTATGAGACGTGCAGGTTTGCTTGTCCAGTTATATGAATTAACGGGAGTAGAATTGAAGAGCATTCATGCATTATTATTATTAGTATTATTATTATTAATGTGATATTTGATTATGTGATTGCATGTCATTTAATTTAGTTATATCAATCTACTATGGTAAGGTCTCATGTCCCTACTGAGCTGTGGTTGCTCACCCTTCACCCTATTTAACTTTTCAGATTATTTAGTGGGCAAGACGAGGACTAAACCGGTTAAGGCTGAATTAGATGATAGTGATAGATCTTTATTTATTTCTTGTAAAGTTGTAACATTTTGGGAGCTATTTTTATAAGAGAAGTTTATTTTAAACCCTGTTTAGGCTTTCTTTTTATTTTATTTTAATTTTTATTTTCTCACGCACCGGGCGCAGGATTTTCACCGACCCTCGGGTCCGGGGCGTGACAAATGCAGACACTTGAGAGAATTCGGTTGAAAAGGCGCCACATCAAGATAGGTAACTTTTGGCCTTGAACCTTCCATAGTGAAGTAAAATCGGATTTACTAACTAATCAATGAACATGATGTCTTGAACTGTTCAGCCGTCGTGTAAATCAAAACAATATTACTCACATAATACCTTTTCATACACAGTTGGTTCTAGGTTGTGTCCTTTAGGCCATGGACCACTCCTAGTGTTCGTTAGTACTTTAGAGAATTGAGCCTTGTAATTCTCATAGAAACAACCTCATTTCGTACTAATATAGGTGACTTCCTATAAAGAGTATCCTGCTATACTCCACTTGGTTTTCCAAGTCACATGAATAATTAAAAGCTTAACTCAACTATACATGATGCAGGGAGCATTGTATCATCATAAGAATGAGTAAGGGATGGAATCCCCATAATGCTCGCACTTCAGTCACACATAACTTAGTTGTCCCTTTGAACCTAAGTCTTGGATCTCTAGTTAGCTAGGTTGGGTTTCCATAATGGCAACTATTTAGATATAGGCTTTAGCCCCCTTCCCCTCGATGATTTGTTAACGAACTCTATCGTCAAACCTTTTGTAAACGGATCTGCTAAATTATCTCTTGACCTTATATAGTCAATAGTAATTATACCACTTGAGAGCAGTTGACTTATGATATTATGTCTTCAACGTATGTGTCAAGACTTACCATTATACATATTATTTTGTTATGACTTATTAATTGTGCCAATTGAGTAACCTTCTAATACTCAAGATGTAGCTTGGCGTGATGAACTTGGGGTATCCCTTCGTTGCAATGGTGACAATTTGGCATAATATGGTGATAGCATGGCTTCTTCTCTGTGCTTCCAGCAACTAGAACTGCAAAGTTCCAATTTTTATGATGACTGTGTGGCCTGAAAAGCTTGATCTTGTGATATTTGGTTTGGTTTGCTTGAAATGATTGCATCAAGTGAAATACTTGAGTTGCATGATTTGTGTGGATTGATTCACAAATGCTTGTATTGATGCATGGTGGGTTGAAGAAGAGATGAGGGCTTGAGAGCATATAAGAGAGTTGGGCGCGTTATCCCCTTTACTGGCTTCGTCTTCACGTGGGCAAAATTGTGTTGCCCCTTCCTTTTGAATTTTTTATTTGCAAGTAGCTGCTCTCTTTTCCTTTCATTTGGCATGGCATGCTTTATTTTCTCATTCTCCTCTTTCTTCTTCTTCAAGACCCAAACCCGTGGGTATTGTGCATCAGTACATAAGTCATATTTCGGAAGCTCGGATCAGAAAACTTCCTTGATCAAAGTTGTTCATCTGCTCGAGTACTATAGCCAGTAAAATTTGCAGAATTTTTTGAATTTTTCTGATACCTCAAAGCTGGTTTGCAACTTCTGAATTCATCCATGGCTGGTGAGTTTTTGCAGATTTTTCTTCTGCATGTGTCTTTAACTTATGATGCTCGTCTGATTACGCTTGCTTCACAAAATTTGCTTGAAATTATGTTGTTTATAACATATCCAAAATTGAGGATCATCCACCCATTCTAGT
>NC_024131.1:12783545-12807066 GCF_000346735.1 Prunus mume | reverse complement strand
TGATGTTTTAGTCACGCTTGGTTAATTATGGTGTAAACATTCTTAAATGCTGGAAAAGCCAACAATATATAGTTCCATTTGTACTAAACAGAACTGCATCCAACAACTTGGCCAAAAAATAAAAATCGGCAAATTACGGCCTTACTGCTTGAAAACAGGTGAAATTACTGGCTAGCTTAAATTCAAAGATTACATCAAACATTGTGTACAGCCACAACCCTGTAAATTAGCCAACCTTGCTTTGATATATGGAAATCAAAAGGCAACATAGCCACATACCCATCAACCCCCCTAACCTTAGTTTTTACCAACCACCCACCCAGTTCATGAATCTATGCATTATGAGGATAGAGGAGAGAGAATTTGTTACTTTCAAGGCATATTAATTATGTTTAAGAGGGAGTGGATTTCTTTTTCAATGTCATCCTAGTCTTTAAAATTGATTTCATCTAAGGGTTAAAAAAGTGTGTATAAAAGTGTGGTTTTTTTGTGTCCCCTGATCTTGATACATAGATAAATATATCATGTATATCGGACAGAAAGATAACCTGGTCGCTGTGGACAGTTACTTCACCTTCACCGAGGCGAAGCTCCAAAGCCTTGATTTCGCTGGAGTTAGGGAGTTCTGAGAATTCAGCTATAGCAGAGTCAAGGAAAGTCCTACGTCCATTCTAATTAACCTGGGTTGTGGCCTTGGTGACTTGATTTTCTTTAGCCTAAAACAATACCCCAGCCCACCCAAGCAAGCCCCACACACACTCATCCCACACAAAATCTCATTAACTAACCCCACAAGAAGTTTGACCAACAAAAAAAAAGGAAAGAAAAAAAAAACTAACATAGACGTGACAACCCCATCCCAGCCAAATAAAATCCCATTAACAAACCTATGTCATTCTTGAAGAGTTAATTAAAGCAAACTAAGGTAATCTTTAATTCTTCATCTTCTTTTCTTCTTTAAATGTGTGGATGTTGAAATTTTGGAGATTGTTTAAGGTTTTTGAAGTACCAATTAGGGATTTAAGATTAAGACTTATGAATTATCAAATAAGATTTGCAATTGATTTTGGTTTTCTTGCTTGCTTGTATGAATTATCAATTGGGGATTTTGTTGGTTTATATATTTACATCTTCTATATAATTATTCAATGGCCTATATTTTATAATGTCGGATCAACATCGAAATGTTAAGAGATCAAATATTCTTAGAGATAAAGATTTGCAATTGATTTTGGTATTCTTGCTTGCTTTAATGTTTAATTCTTGTGGTGTTTTTTTTTCTTACTAGTTTCTATCTGCATGTACTAGAGGCATTTTGAGGGATAAGACTCATTATGCCATCACAACTAAACCCATAAGAATAGTAATTGACTGTGTCTAATTTCTATTTTTCCATTACTAAAAATAAAAAAAAGGCAACTATAAATCCGTGCCTTATTTTCTGAAAAACCCTAAACAAGGGGACAACTTCCAACTATAAATTGGAAGCTAGACCTCACTTGCATTCTCAATAATAGGGTTGCAAGTTGGATTGGAAATTCTCGAATCCAACCACTTGCAATCCTAAACTCTTCCGAAATGGCAAAATCCGTTGGCTCCAGCACCACAGTTGTTCTGCTAATAGCTCTCCTTCTCGTTGCTTCCATGGGTGAGTAATCCTCAAACCCTTATCAACTCGAAAAGTTTATATTTACATCATTTCTTGCACTGCAAGCCAATTCATACGAACTTCCCAAAGTTTATAATAATGTCACTAATTTTATTAGACATGACATCCCAAATATACCTTCTTTGTTTTAGTTGTTAGTCTTACAAAGTTGTATAATTAAGAAGAATATAAGAAATTAAGAAACTTTTGTTTTTTTTTTTTTGGTGATAATATACAGAAGTGCCAGTGGTTGAAGGACAAAGAGGATGCAAGCAGGCGAGCAAGTCGATGACCACCTGCACAGCCCACCCAGAGTGTGACAAAAAATGCAAAGGAGAGAAAGCAAAGATGGGACTTTGCCGTGCTGATGGTCCCAAAGGCAAAAAGTGCTGGTGCTACATGTGTTAACATCAATGGGGATTTTGTATAACTTTCTCAACAATAAAATAGTCTAAACAACTTTTGAGAAATTAAAACATCTCTGTCTCTCTCTCTCTCTCTCTGTCTCTCTCTCTCTCTCTGTTTATACTTTAGACACAAGTGTGCCCATGCAAACCACAGATACCCTTGTGATGGCGGTATAATTAACAACTCTAGGAACACCACCCACTTTGATAGATTTCACAGCTATTTCAATCCCTGAAATGACCTGCATATGCGTTTGCAACATCAATATAAAGAGAGTCTCACAACTCTTGACAAAAAACAATTTTAAAAAAATGTGGGGAGAATACTTTTCTAACTAATGCTACATTCACAACTAGTTACAGAAATGAGAAGAAAATTTGGCCTTCCTGGTTTATGACATTTTCCAAAATTTGTGTGACCAACTAATTTTAATATCATCAGATGTGACATAACATGAAGGAATATAAGCTGAAGCTGTACGTAACCACTCCATCGATATAATGGAGAAATGGAATCTGTATTGCATAACAACATTGTTTTAAATCAGCTAGCTAAAGTTGTAGGTTAATGATACACAACACAATATTTTCAAAGGACTCATAGTAATATCTTTTTAATCGTAAGGACTAGGAGATCATATTGGCATGAGGACTTACCCAGTCCCAATAACGAATACAAAAGGAATCGGTTCACCATTTTCATCTATGTGATCATATGTCGAGTCAAAGCGCCATCCTTGTTTCTCTGCAAACCTTCCATAGTAATGAACAGCAACCTTCACAATCAAAATATACATATTTAGATGGCTACAGATGCATTTCAATCACCACAAGACGCCTTCATGAAGCTAGACATCAAATTGTCCCACAAATCTTAATTCTCAATCGAAAATAAGAAATATTTCAAGGCACGAAGTGTGCACATTGTACTCTTTTATGTCATTTAATTTGTTCTGTTTTCAATAATGTTGTAGTTTCAATGCTGCAAAAGCCAAAAATATAGAGTTCCTTTTGTTCTAAACGGAACGGTATCCAACAACTTGGCCAAAAAAAAAATTCAGCAAATTACAGCCTGATGCTTGAAAACAGATGAAATTACTGGCTAGCTTAAATTTCAAAGATTACATCAAACATTGTGTAGAGCCACAACCATGTAAATTAGCCAAGCTTGTTTTGATATATGGAAATCAAAAGGCAACTTAGTTTTTACCAACCACCCAGTTCATGAATCCATTGCATTATGAGGAGAGGGGAGAGAATATGTTACTTTCGAGGCATATTAATAAAGTTTAATAGGGAGTTGATTTCTTTTTCAATGTCATCATAGCCATTAAAACTGATTTCATCTAAGGGTTAAATTTTTTTGTATAGAGGATGAGGGAGAATCATTATATATATATATACCAGAAGGGATCTAGAACCAGAAGGGATTGGTATAGATACTGATGAAACAGACAGAATAGAATAAGCGAAGCTTATGCATGTATCTAATTAATGAAAATACAAATATAGAACATAAAAACAAGAACATAATTATATGAATTTAAAATATAAAATAGTCAAAATATATTGATAACTTGAAAATAGGCTTATGAGAATGTTTGGCTTACAAAGATTGAAAGCTAGCTCTCGAGTTCCTATTGTTGTTCTTCATATCATTGTTTATGAGAGAACATTTAAACTAAGAAACTAAAATTTCGCTCTTTTACATTCTGAATACAACTGAGGCTGAAGCTATCTTAAATAAGAGAAAAGCAAACTCAACTATGATTACATAACTAGGGTAAAGTAACTTGAGTAGCATTGGATCCTTTTAACACAAGAAGAGAGACTGCAGTTTTAACTCAGGGAATCTACTTCAACTTTCAATTTTGTCTTCATGCTGTTACTGG
Organism: Prunus mume; assembly: GCF_000346735.1. The sequence goes on along the minus strand of NC_024131.1, from coordinate 12,803,119 downwards.
CCACCTTTTGCTTTTACTCAGGGGAATCTCATAATGAAGGATTTGCTTTAGTCTGGATTCAGGTCATAGGCTGGGTAGTCTTCATTGGGATCTTGACCATAAGGATAGTCATACCATCTTAAAAGGCAATCAAGACTTTTTTGACTAGAGGAGAGAGGGCGACAGCTGGAGGACGACTGAGACTCATTGCCTTCATCATCATTCATTTGAGAGGCTTAGAGCATCAGTTGTCGTGCAATATCTTGGAGCTCAGCTTTAGACTTCCCTTCAACGGAGAGGGAGGTCTGAGAAGATTGAGAAGAGGAGGACTTCTGCTTAGGCAACTGTGGTGTAGGTACTTGAGGAAAATCTCTGTAAACATACTTAGCAATTCGGGGAACCAATAGGGAAACTCACTGTGAAATTTACTATCAAAGTTTATGAACCAGGAATGGGAAAAATCAGATGTTTGGTGCAGAAAAATATAGTACCAGGACTCAATGTAATCAGGATAATTGTATTGAAATTTAGATGGAAGGGTGCGTAATTCATAAGGATGTGCTCCCCAACTTTCTTGGCTCAGGATTTGATGAATGTAAAGGGAATGATAAAGGATTTTTTGAGGATCCTGTTTATCACGGATATGCTTAATGTCAACTGATTGGGTCTCATGGAGGATTTCTCTGTAAAATTTTAGGGACTTATAAGGACTTTGTGGCAAGAAATGAAAACCACTGGGGAAATGCTCTTTGGCAATCATGGCAGGACTCATTATTTCATGAATATGAGGCTCAATGATAAAAAGATTAGAGCTACTCTTATGAACATAAGGGGAAGACTTAAGGGTAGGAAGAGATGGGAGTAGCAGTTGAGGAAAGCTGAAAGGGATCATAACTGGAAACTAAAGCAGACTGATAATTTGGGCGAAATTGGCCAACTGTGGTACCTCAAGGACTATAACGATTGACAACTGGGATTGGAGAAAAACTAGGATAAGGAACAATTGAAGAGGGTGACTCAGGCTTAGGGAGAGAAGATCAACTAGACTCGGTTTTGACCACCTTTTGAATCATTGATGCAAGGAGGATTCTGGGCAACTGAGAGGGTTGGCTTTGATTCTCTTTTTGTTTATCTTTTCTGCCGGCCATTGCTTATCCTTCAGGAATTCTCTAGTAAGAAAATCGGGACAGAATTCTCACTTCCTTTCAAATATTCAATTTCAAAATAAAAAATGCTTAAAATAGCTTGCCATTGTGCAAAAATTTGTTTTGATGCAATATTTTGAACATCTTTTTCTCATACATGCTTACCAAATTTACAATCAACTCTGACTAAATTTTTTTGATTTAATAGATCATCTTGGAATTTAGTAATACATAATACAATAGCTAGTATTTCTTTTTTGATAGTACTATAATTAGATTGCGACCGGGTCCAAATACCAGAATAGAAGTGAACAATTTGCTCAGAAGGAGTAGAAGTAATTTTTTGTTTAAGGATCCCACCATATCCTATCTCAGAAGCATCTGTTTCAACTATTTTAAAGGAATCTGTTGTAGGAATGCCAAGACAAGGAAGTGTCTTAACATGACTCTTGATTTGTTTGATGATCTCGGTATGAATGGATGACCAAGGAGGAGGATTACTTTGTAATCTGTCAAACAAAGGCTTACATAGTTTTCTCAGATTTTGATAGAAGTCAGAAACATAATTAAGAGAACCTAAAAATCTCTGCAACTGATTTTTGTCAATTATTTGATCAGAGAACTTATCTGCAAATTGGATGATCCACATCTCAGGGTATTGGACGGATCTGTGACTGATTAATATTAAAGCCGAGGAATCTAACATTGGTTTGGAATAACCTAATCTTAGGGGCAGAGACAACTAATCCATTTGACCTGACTATTTGGAAAAATTTACGCAGGTGCTTCCAATGTTGTTCTATAGATTGGGAGAAAATTAGAACATCATCAATATAAACAATAAAGAAATGACTATAAGGATTAAAGATCTCATTCATTATATTTTGAAACTCACTAGGCGCATTTTTAAGACCAAAAGGCATAACATTCCATTCATAATGACCAAAGGGAGTGACAAAAGCAGTCTTATATCTATTAGACTCAGTGATTTGGATTTGCCAGAATCCACTCTTCATATCAAATTTGGAAAAAATAACAGCTTTGCTTAAGCGATTAATCAAATCTCTCTTATTAGGAATAGGGTATCTAATCCATTCTAGCACAATATTAAGTGGTTTATAATTAATGACTAATCTTGGAGATCCTCGTTCTAATTCAGCATTCTTTTGGACATAAAAAGCAGGACACGACCATGGTGACTTGCTTTTTCTAATTATATTTTTTTGTAATAACTCATTAATCTCAGTTTTGCAAAATTCCATCATTTCTTGACTCATCTAGATTGGTCTTGCTTTAGTAGGTATATTTTTCTCAGAAAGATTCTTAACATATGGCAGACTCATAACATGATTTTTTTTCTATGCCAAAAAGCAATGGGTAGATCTGAACATATTTCGGATACTAATTTTTTCTCAAATTCTAAGACCTGTTGTTGGAAAGACGGGCTACTTAGTTGAGACTCAATTCTCTTAGTTTTTACTTCTTCTTGAAGGTGGTAGACTTGGCTACTCTTGTCTTTTATTAAAGTAATTGTCTTGGCAATATCATTTTTTTGTAAACATTTTAACTTATGTAACTCGGGTTTGGTTAAAAATTCAAATTTAACTTTCTCACCTAAATGATTGATACCACTCCATCAAATTCAACTTGAAAATGGTAAAGAAGGCTTATGAAAGGTAAGCCTAAAATGACATTATCAGTTATATTTTTAATTGAAACAAAAGAAGTTTTAAAACAAATTTTATTCTGACAGACATAGGCTTTGGGATCTCATAGCCTAATTGAAGTAACTTTCCTGAAGCGGTGCTTAAGGATTCTCTAGATTTCTTATAATACTTAGTGGGAATTAAACCTTCTTTTTATACAATTAAGATCAGCTCCTGAATCAAATAAGGCGATCGTGTTGAATTCAAAATTTTTAACAACTATAGTAATTTTAGAATACCATTTCCTTTGACTATCAGTCTCAGTTGTATTCAGAATGTAAAAGAGCGAAATTTTAGTTTCTCAGTTTAAATGTTCTCTCAGAAACATGATCTGAAGAACAACAATAGGAACTCGAGAGCTAGCTTTCAATCTTTGTAAGCCAAACATTCTCATAAGCCTATTTTCAAGTTATCAATATATTTTGATTATTAATTCATATCTTTATGTTCTATATTTGTATTTTCATTAATTAGATACATGCATAAGCTTCGCTTATTCTATTATGTCTGTTTCATCACTATCTATACCAATCCCTTCTGGTTCTAGATCCCTTCTGGTATCAGAGCCGTAAGAGTTGTAAGAATTCGTTTAAGTCGCAACTCATCCAACCCAAGTGGCTGGTTTAGGTTTTCTGAGTTGAAGTTTTGTAGTTTTCTTCTTCTACTTCTTTTATTCTTCAAGATATATTTATTTGTTTTCTCTCTTAAGGTCTGACTCGTGAGTCCTCTTTCCAAACGATAAGTCCCCAGGGTAGGGCACGAGCGGTGGGCAGAAGACAGAGAGTTAGAGAGAAGATCAATAGGTTTCTTGTTGAGTAAATAGTCAGTCTTAGAAGTCACTATTCATCTTCTTCAGAAATTCAACCCCAAACACTTGAGTAAATATGAGTCGCCTCTTTAGGACAAATTCTTGTAGTTCGAGCAGAGAACCACAATAGGTCCCCTCCCTGAGATAGTAAATGAAGAACAGTTTGAATATAATTCTAGTAATGATGAGTAATTAGATTTTAGAGATTGGAATATACCTAGAGTCCCAAGCCAAAACATTTATAAGAAAAGTGGTCACTTTCTAGTTTTAATTCCACTACTCATGTAAAAACAGTTGAACAAGTTTATGCTTTAAGTAAAGAACATGAATCGTGTCAGTTGCTTAATCTTGAGTCTATTAAGTAACATAAGCATGATGGTAATAATTTCCTGCATATAGGCCTTGTTCAAATTGCTGTTAAACCACTTACTAGATTAGGATTACAAGCCTCTATTTTATTATGTTTACGCGATGCTAGATTTACTGAGTTTAATGATAGTGTTCTAGGAATGATTGAGTCCAGTCTGTGTAATGGTCCAGTTCAGTTCGATTGTTACCCTGATTTTACTATAAGTCTGAATGATCCTCATATTCTTAAAACTTTAACTTTGAATATTAAGACTTCTGGTTATAATGTCCTCCCAGGTACCCAACCTTTAGCCTTAGTTTACATAATTTACTATAAAGTTACTGGTACGAATATGAATTTTCAAGCTTTAAATAAGAGTCCGAAAGATCAAACACTTTTAATACAAAGTTGTACGCCTGATGCTAATATTAGAATTCCACACACAGTTAAATTGTCTGAGATTAGTCTACCTACTGATTGGACTTTAGTCACTGAGACCCAACCTGCCCCTATACAACGAAGTTTAAATAATTTAGATTATATTCAACAATATGTAGATGGTACAATTAAAATTAATTTTGGTAATCACACTAAGTCCTAAGTCCAATTACAACAATTGCCTACACCTGGCCAATCCAAGAGACATACGCCTGCTAGACACTCCTTCGCAGCTTCTTCCTCTACCCAAGAAAGTGACTTAGAAATAGAAATAGCTTTAATTGACTTAAAATTAGAATCTCTAAGAAAAACAGCCCAAGTTAGTCACCCGTGCTATGGAATTCCTCCTGTTCCTCCAGTGGCAAAAGATCCCAAACCTGAGTCTCCCCCTACTTCTCCCACGCAGACAGACTTCATAGCAAGTGAGGCTAATGCTTATGTCATAGATGACCAATTACGAGTTCTTAAGAAATCGTAACGATTTAAAATTAATTGGAAATCCTTGGATAAACACCTTTACAACCCCAAGAATGAGACTAGGAGAAATAATTATCACATAGTTGTCCCAGACAAAAACAAAAGACAAGAAATTTTTAATAATTGGAAAGACTCTATGTGGTCTGCTAAAGTTCAAATTGATTATCTTGATTTTGTAGAAAGCCGTTATATTTTGAATGAATTAAAAACCTTAACTAAAGAGAAATGGGTAAAAGCAGATCAATCTGAAGTTGTCTCTAGTCATCCCTCGGTAGAAACTATTCTTATTAACCATGGAACGTCAAAAGTTATTGCAAGTCCTTTTAAAATTACTGACCAAACAGATGATAAAAATAAGAAACTGATTAAACAAAATAATTATGTCAATCAAAGTCTAGTTGTCATAGGAAAACAATTAGATAAAATAGAAACCAAAATTAACAAGCGTCTTCCTTCTTAACCTAAACTTAAGTCAAAAGAAAAACCTTTAGTTCAGTTTCAAGAATTACAGCCCAATCACTCATTGCAGACTTCATCTACTATGAAAAAGATAGAAGGTATGCTTGAGTAGTTAACTCCAGTCAAACCTGAGAAATCTAGTCTTAAAGTCTTAGGATCTTCCTCCGCCTTAGTCATCCAGTTAGGTACTGATTCTGATGAAAGTATGGAAACCATTGAGTCTAGTAATATTTCAAAAATTGAAAATGCGTTCAAAAATTTAGAATTAGAATCTGAGTTAAAAGTAAAAAGATTAACTAACAAAGTTAACCCCACTAGTTTAACTAAAAATTGGTATCCTAAGCCTACACCACCTGATATCCAGTTTGAAGAAAGAAATAACTTGACCCAGTTTTCTGTTTCTTCTGATAAGTTGTATGAGTGGAATATAGATGGTTTGTCTGAGCAAAAAATAATGAACAAATTAACTCATATGTCTATGGTAGCCAATAGTTATATCACTAATCATAATCTTCGTCAATCTGAGATAGTCCCTTTATTAGAAACCGGTTTTACTGGAACCTTACATTCTTTGTGGGATAAACACTTAACTGATGAGTCTAGAAGAAATATAATATATGCAATCAAACTTAATGAAGAAGGTCTCCCCATATTTGATGAGAATATAGGCCACAGTGTAGAAGACGGAGTCAATACCCTCCTTTACACAATAGTCGATCATTTCATGGGAATCCCTAGTCATACCCAAGCCATAATACATGATCAACTGAGTAATTTAAGATGTCCTCAATTAAGTGATTTTAGATGGTATAAAGATGTTTTTATTTCCCGAGTAATGCTACGAGAAGATAGTAATCAAGCTTTTTGGAAAGAAAAATTTATTAATGGATTACCCAAAATTTATTCGCCCACAAAATTCGAACAGTTTTAAGTAATGAGTTAGGGCATATAGATTATGATAATTTAACCTATGGTAATATAATTAGTACGATTAATCAAGAAGGTATGAAAATGTGTATCGATATGAAAATTAGTAGGCAAATTCAATCTGAAAGAAAATGTGCTAAATATGAGTTAGGTAATTTCTGTGAACAATATGGTCTAATTCCTATCCCTCCTTCCAGAAAAAACAAGTCCAACTATCATAGTCATATCCATAAGAAAAGACATTATGATAGAAAAAGACAATCCTTCCAACATAATAATGAGCATAATGAATTCTATAAGAAAAGAAAGTTTCACCCTAGGAAAAATTGGTCAAAAACGCCAAAAGATAATAATCACTTTAAGAAAAGTACTGATAAAAGAAAAGGAAGATGCTATAAATGTCAAAAGTTCGGTCACTATGCTAATAAGTGTAAAGTAAAGGATGCTATCTGACAGTTAAAAATAACAGATGAGGAAAAAGCCAATCTAATTAAAGTTCTTGAGATACGAAATTCCGAGTCTAGTGAAATTGAAACTTCGGTTAACAATCTTGAGTCAACTAATGATGAGTCATCATATTCTCAATTAAGTTCACCTAGAATCCAATTAGGATGTAGAGATAAATGCTACAATACTATAAAATCTATTTCTGTTTTAACTAAGCAAGAACAAGAAGAATTATTAATAGATTTGATTAGCAAAATAGAAAGTCCTGAGTTAAAATTTGAGTATTTAAAGAAACCTAGAAAGATCATCATTCAAGAAACTAATACAAGTCATTCGAGTCCTCCAACAATAAGTCTTAATACCACTCTAGAAAGATTCCATAAGAAAAAAGAAGTTTCTTTATAAGATCTACATTATGAAGTAAAAATGATCAAAAAAGAAATAATCGAGTTAAAACAATTAAGTCACAAGTTACAAACTGAGGATTATGAAATTAAGCAAGATTTAAATTCCTTTCTAGAAAAAGAATCTTCTGAGTCTGATAGTCAACCCAGCAGTCTCGCTAATTCTGAGACAGCTTTACAGGAAGAACAAACTATTAATTTAATCAAACAAGTCCATTTTAGGAAATGATATTCTAAAATTACTATAGTTGTTAAAAATTTTGAATTCAACACGATTGCCTTTTTGATTCAGGCGCTGATCTTAATTGTATAAAAGAAGGTTTAATTCCCACTAAGTATTATAAGAAATCTAGAGAATCCTTAAGTACTGCTTCAGGAAAGTTACTTCAATTAAGCTATGAGATCCCAAAAGCCCATGTCTGTCAGAATAAAATTTGTTTTAAAACTTCTTTTGTTTTAATTAAAAATATAACTGATAAAGTCATTTTAGGCTTACCTTTCATAAGCCTTCTTTACCCTTTTCAAGTTAAATTTGATGGAGTGGTATCAAGTCATTTAGGTGAGAAAGTTAAATTTGAATTTTTAACCAAACCCGAGTTACATAAGTTAAAATCTTTACAGAAAAATGATATTGCCAAGACAATTACTTTAATAAAAGACAAAAGTAGCCAAGTCCGCCACCTTCAAGAAGAAGTAAAAACTAAGAGAATTGAGTCTCAACTAAGTAGCCCGTCTTTCCAACAACAGGTCTTAGAATTTGAGAAAAAATTAGTATCGAAATATGTTCAGATCTACCCACTGCTTTTTGGCATAGAAAAAATCATGTTATAAGTCTGCCTTATGTTAAGAATTTTTCTGAGAAAAATATACCTACTAAAGCTAGACCAATCCAGATGGGCAAGAAATGATGGAATTTTGCAAAACTGATATTAATGAGTTATTACAAAAAATATATAACTAAAAAAAGCAAGTCACCATGGTCGTGTCCTGCTTTTTATTTCCAAAAGAATGCTAAATTAGAACGAGGATCTCCAAGATTAGTCATTAATTATAAACCACTTAATACTGTGCTAGAATGGATTAGATACCCTATTCCTAATAAGAGAGATTTGATTAATCGCTTAAGCAAAGCTGTTATTTTTTCCAAATTTGATATGAAGAGTGGATTCTGGCAAATCCAAATCACTGAGTAGATACAAGACTGCTTTTATCACTACTTTTGGTCATTAAGAATGGAATGTTATGCCTTTTGGTCTGAAAAATGAGCCTAGTGAGTTTCAAAATATAATGAATGAGATTTTTAATCCTTATAGTCATTTCTCTATTGTTTATATTGATGACGTTCTTATTTTCTCCCAATCTATAGAACAACATTGGAAGCACCTGCGTAAATTTTTCCAAATAGTCAAGTCAAATGGATTAGTTGTCTCTGCCCCTAAGATTAAGTTATTCCAAACCAATGTTAGATTCCTCGGCTTTAATATTAATTAGTCACAGATCCGTCCAATCGATAGAGTTATCCAATTTGCAGATAAGTTCCCTGATCAAATAATTGACAAAAATCAGTTGCAGAGATTTTTAGGTTCTCTTAATTATGTTTTTGACTTCTATCAAAATATGAGAAAACTGTGTAAGCCTTTGTTTGACAGATTACAGAGTAATCCTCCTCCTTGGTCATCCATTCATACCGAGATCGTCAAACAAATCAAGAGTCATGTTAAGACACTTCCTTGTCTTGGCATTCCTACAACAGATTACTTTAAAATAGTTGAAAAAGATGCTTCTGAGATAGGATATGGTGGGATCCTTAAACAAAAAATTACTTCTACTCCTTCTGAGCAAATTCTTCACTTCTATTCTGGTATTTGGACCCAGTCGCAATCTAATTATAGTACTATCGAAAAAGAAATACTAGCTATTGTATTATGTATTACTAAATTCCAAGAGACTGGACTGCTATTTCCATAGGCAGAATTGCATCATAGCGATAGATTAGAGCATATGGGGTTATGCCAGTTGCCTCTCTTCTTGAAGTCCTATATGCCCACAGAGTTTCTGATAACTTCTCATGTCATTGTTTCAGATTTTTCTCAAGCATTTTTCTGATAATGTTGATGATCACGTTGTTACTTGATTCTGCCTGCCCATTGGCTTGAGCATAATAAGGAATGGATTGAAGTAGCTTGAATTTGAATGCTTCCGCCATATCCAGCATTTCTCCAGATATGAAAGAAGATTCTCTGTTAGTTGTGATAGATTCTGGAATGCCAAACCTTTGTATAATATGCTCTTCTATGAAAATGATGATCTCTTGAGATGTTGTGGACTTAACAGGCTTGGCTTCCACCAATTTGGTGAAATAGTCTGTAGCTACAATGATAAAACAGTGTTGTTTGCTACTGGCTAGATAAATCTTGCCAATAAGATCTATTGCCCATCCTTTGAAAGGCCATGGCTTTACTACTAGATTCATGGGAACTGAAGGAGCCTGCTGGATCGAACCGTGCCTTTGACAAGCCTCACACCCCTTGGAATAGTCAATGCAATCCTTTATCATAGTTGGCTAGAAGTAGCCATATCTCCTAATTAAACAGCACATCTTTCTTCCTCCTTGGTGAGCTCCACAGATTCCTTCATGAGTTTCTCCCATGACCTTCATATATTCTTTCTTTCCAAGGCACCTTAGAACTACCTCATCTTTGCTCTTTCTGACCAAATCTCCATTCCACATAAGGTAGTTTAAAGCCATGATTCTGACTCTCTTCTCATAAGGCAAGGTTGGATACTGCAAGTAATTTATGATAGGATTTCTCCAATCATCCTCAGTTATTATGGCAGAATTGACATCTATATCCATTCCTCTGGTCAGAACAGATGGCAGACTTTTCTTTCCTACCTTGATGATCCTTTGTATACCTGTTGCTACCTGAGCCAATTCATTTGCTGCAAAGTTTTCTTTTCTTGGGATATGTTCCCAAGTAGCTTCTCCGAATTCTGTCAGCAGGTTTTTGGCTGCCACTAGATACACAGCTAAAGAAGGGCTTAAACACTTGTATTCTCCAGCAATCTCTTTCAACACAAGCATAGAATCTCTCAGGATCTCCACAGATTGGATTCCCAATTCCACTAGCATTTCTAGGCCAATGATTAAAGCTTCATATTCAGCCATGTTGTTGGTGCACTGGAAATCTAACTGGAAAGAATAACAGTGTCTGATCCCAGTGGTTCTTCTAAAACAATCCCTACCCCAGATGCTACATCAGTTTTTGATCCATCAGAGTACAGCTTCCAAGGTGTGAGGTGAACTAAATAGATGGGGTTGTTGAGGCAAGTATGAGCTCTAGTTAGTAGATCTGCATTTTCTATGTCCAAAGAGTCCATGTTTTCAATCTCTTCTCCTAGATGATATGCTAGGAAATCTGCTATGACTTGTCTTTTGACAGCTTTTTGAGGAACATATCTGAAAGCAAATTCTATCAAAGCCAGAGTCCATTTTCCAATTCTGCCTCTCAACATTGGCCTTGTTAACGTGTATTTGATTAAGTCTGTCTTGGCAATGATGTAGATGGTGAATGGTAGCATGTAGTGTCTGAGTTTCACAGCAGTGAAGTATAAGGCTAGATAAAGCCTTTCAATTGCAGAGTATTTCCTTTCTACTTTTGTCAGAGTTCTGCTCAGATAGTAAACTGCCTGTTCTTTTCCTTCCTTGTTATCTTGGGCTAACAGACTCCCAATGGACACTTCTGATGTAGAAACATAGAGTTTGAGTAGTCTTCCTCTCTTTGGTGGGGACAGAACTAGTGGATTTGAGAGGTAATGCTTGATTTCCTCAAAACCTTGTTGGTGTTGTTCTTTCCACTTGAACGTCTGATCCTGTTTCAACCTTCACAAGGAGGAGAAAGGCTGGATCTTTCCTGCAGAATTGGATATGAATCTCCTTAGAAAATTAATTTTTCCTGGGAGACTCTGCAGTTCTTTCTTGTTCCAATGTGGTAGAGGTTCTATGATGGACTTTGCTTTGTTTTTATCAATCTCTATGCCTCTTTGGGGGGACCAAGAAACCTAAGAAATTTCCTGCCTGAACTCTAAAGACACATTTCTTGGGATTCATTTTTAACTTATGTTGTCTCATTCTTAGGAATGCCCTCTTTAGATTTGACATATGATCTCCTTCTTCTAGGGATTTAATCACCACATCATCTATGTATACCTCTAGAGAATGTCCTATCATATCATGGAAAACAGAATCCATTGCTCTTTGATAAGTGACTCCTGCATTTCTTAAGCCAAAAGGCATTATAGTATACTCAAAAGCACCTATATGTCCTTGGCACATGAAAGCTGTCTTGTGGATGTCTTCTTCTGCCACCATAATCTGATTATATCCTGCATTGCCATCCATAAAAGATAGCATTTGGTTACGAGCAGCTCTATCTACTAGCATATCTGTCACTGGCATAGGATATTCATCCTTGGGAGACGCTTCATTTAGATTCCTGTAATCCACACAGATCCTAACTGCCCTTGTTTTTCTTTTCAGAACTGGCACAATATTGGCTCACCAATCAGCATAAATGGCCGGTCTGATGAATCCTGCTTTGAGCAATTTTTCTATCTCTTCCTTGACTTTCGGTTCTGTGTCCATAGACATCCTTCTTCTGGCCTGTTTGATTGGAAGGTAGCCTTCTTTAATTGGCAGCTTGTGTTCCACCAACTTTCTGTCTAATATAGGCATCTCATGATAATGCCAAGTAAAACAATCTCTAAAATCATGCAAAAGTGTAATGATTTCACTCTTGAGTGGTTCTTCCAACAACGTACTAATGAAAGTGGGTCTTGGATCCTCTTCTATCCCTAAGTTTATCTCCTGCAATGGGTCTTCTACTTCTAGTAATGAATCATCCAGTGCTGCTGGCACAAAATCTAATACTTCCTCTTGTAAACTCTCTTCTTCTTGTTCTTTCGTGCTTTCATGAGTGAATTCTGCCATATTGATGGCTGGATTCTGCATGAAGAGCTTCATTTCTTCCCAATATACCAACAATCTTTTTGTAATGGATCGGATTGTTGCAGCTCGATCCTTTTCCTGTTGATTGAGACTAAACATTAGAGTTCTAGATGTTTAGAACAAAAGGTCTATTCCAATCTTCTAGAGAACTGGCTAAACAATCTTCAATGAGTCTCTGGGCTGTGACACCATAGGGGCGACCATTCTGGTTGACTCCAAGGAAAGTGAAAGGTCCAAGGTCATCATGATAATACCTTGCCTCAAAACACATGGCAAAAGGCAGAAATGGACGTGGATCGGCCTTTACTATCTCCATGAAACCTTCTTTATTCCAAAAGGCTAATTGCTGATGTAGAGTGGAAGGAACACATAGGCTTTGGTGGATCTAGTCCCTGCCAAGCAAAGCATTGTAGGTGGTAGAAGTAGTGTCTACCACAAAGAATGCAATCTTCAGCTCCTTAGTTCCAACTATGACATCCACGTCTAAGATTCCATGAGTTTTAGTGATGCCCCCTAGAAAAGTTGTTGACAGTTAAGCGTGTTGGAATTAAATTCTTCTTTATTCTGCCCATCTTGCTCAACAATCTGTAAGGTAAGAGATTAATGGTTGCACCTCCATCTACCATCACCTTGGGAATAGGAATACCCCTAAAGTTTGCTGTTATGAACAGAGGTATAAGGTGATTGGCCATCTCCTTGGTTGGTTTGGAGAAGCAAAGCTGTTTTGCAGCCGGTTTCAGGGCAGTTCCGCCTATCTTGGCAGCAGGTGTTTGTTGTTCTGGCACATTTTCTACCTCTGCCAATCTGCATTCAAAACTTTCATGGGAGAAAAAGCCCCTTCCAAAGTGTTTTCTTGTCCTTCTGCCTCTCTGAACTTCTCTGGCAAAACGAACACAATGTTGATGCCTAGATCACCTTGCAACAGGCTTTCTAATTCTGAACCAAAAGCCTCAGTTTCCTCATCTAATTGTCCATCATATTCCATAGGTTCTTCCCCATACTCTTCTGTCCAGTCTTCCTGTTCTCCTGCTTCGAGGAGTCCATTCTGGTCATCTGCAGATGGTTCATATTTCAACTGCTCCTCTTCATATTCGTCAATCCAGTCTTCTTGTCCTTCTACCGGAATAGGTTCGGGTTCTCCTTGTATTTGTGAAGGTTCAAGCTGGTTGGCTGAGGATGAGGCAAGATGGACGGAAGGTTTATTTGGAGATTCTGGCTTTATCAGCTTCTGTGGTTGGCAAGCTATTTGTTCTGCCAGAGGAGGTATTTCTGGTTTCTTCCCTTTTCTGGCAGAACTTGTCTCTAGAAGTACTTGTGTGTCATCCCTATTTTTGAGGAATGTGCAGTACTGTATTTGAACCCTCCTCTTCTGAGTTTTGGTTAGCTCCAGAGTTGGTCTGTCGCTTTTTCCCACGAAATACCATCTGCCTTCTAAGATAGTTGCCAAGAGCTTTTCATTCCCGGGCATCTTAATTGGTATTTCCTTTTTGGGCTGCTCTGTCTGTCCAGAACCACTTTTAACTCAATTTCACACTTGCACTTGCTGCATAGCACTACCCCAGCCAAAGATGGTTGCCCTTGGCCTTTGATTAGTTTCCTTTGTGACTGCTCTGTCTCTGCTGGAGCTAGCCCCTGTCGTTGGTTTGCTTCTCTTCTGTTCTGGCCAACTTAAGTTGATCATGTTGACTTGTGGCTGGGGAAAAGGATCTGTTGTGACTGATGGAGGTTTCTCCGCCAGTTTTAGCCTTCCTGCTGTTATTCCCTCCTGTATGACATACCTGAAAACAACACAATTATTGGTGGAATGGTTCCAAGAGTTGTGCCACCTGCAATACTGTCTGCCCTTGAGTTCTTCCGGCTTGGGCAACCTGTGGGGTGTCTCTATTGCCTTATGTAGCAGCATCTCATCAAATAAGACATCCACCTTGGTCAGATCGAAAGAATAGACCTTGTTCTTAGTTGGTTTGTTTGGAACAAACCCTCTTATGAATGGTGGCGGCTTCTGATCCTTTGGTGGCTTTGTAAGAGCCTTGTAACTAATGGGATGTTTTAGTTTCGTCATTTCCACTACTGCAATTTCTCTTTCCTCCAAGCCTTCTGTACCTTCTTCTGATTCTACCTCAATAAATGGACTGAAGAAGAAGGGGTCTTGTAGTATGTGCCTTTGGAGGAGTTCCTCTTCTGTTGTTCTTCCCTGAGCATCTCCACATATTTAGATGCTTTGTCAGTCAGTTCTGCCAGATCTCCAAACAACATCCCATCAAATTTTTTTCTCAGAGAGATTTTGAGGGCGGCTTGAGCCATCTGGATGAAGTGTCTTTCTTCCATATGGATCTGGCATTTCATTTTGAGCTTTCTGAACCTGGTTATGAAGTCTTGAGCAGGTTCATCTTCACTCTGTTTGAAGGCAGCAAGATCACTGATGGTGACTTCTGGCTGGATCCTGAAATAATAGTCATGGAAAACATTTTCCATTTGCTCCCAGGTCCGAATAGAATTAGCTGGTAGGCTGGTGTACTAGGTGAAAGCTTGTCCAGACTGAGAATTCCCAAAAAGCCTTAGCTTTAACAGAGGGTTATTTTCTATATATACACGCATATACATGTATATAATATATGTGTATATAGGTGTATCTGTATATTATCATACATACGTGGGTATAATACATATATATATAGATATTATATATGGGTATATTATAATGATAATAATATACATGTATATACGTGTATATATGTCTATTATAATATACACATATAGTATAAATATATAACCTATATGTGTATATACATCTGTATATGTATACTATAATGCATACATGGGTATAATTGTATTTCATAATTTAAAAATAGATACACAATAAATGTGTGTAGGTACATTATTTGGAGAGGAAACATAGGTACATTGTTTTACGAAGTACATTATTAGAGAAAAAAATTGGGTACATTATTTAGAGAAAAAATTGGCTCATTTAAATAAAATATTTTTCATACAACAAATAATTAATAGTTTATCAAAATATTTTTCAACATAATTAGAATGTGCACTATTATTCATAAAAGGAAAAGCACATCATTGTTTCATTAAATACACAAAAACATTAATCACATGTAGATTACTAATACGTTAATGTTGAATTTAATATTTAATTTCAAATAAGTTTCTAAATTAATTCCTACATTGATTACTTAATAGAGTAGTTTTGGATTCCAAAAAATATAATAAATAAGATTTTAAAGTAGATTAGGTAGCTTGCGATGGTTGGATCCTAACAATTGGGTTTTATTTGAAAAAATTGGGTATTTTAAATAGAAAAATAAAAGTCGAAATATAAATGTGAAGAAATAGGTATGCCTAGATACTTTAGTTTTATTCTATGGATAAAGGATCTAATTGATAGAGGAAGCGCCGTAAAGATCAATTCGCGAGGTTTTGGTCCGATACAATAAGAAATGCAATCGTTGAGATTGAAGGAGTTAATTAAATGCAATATTTTTTTAGGAAACCATTAAATTGATGAATAAAAACTTGTTTAAGAATTAGGGATTTAAACGTTTTCGTTAATAATATTTATTATCCTTTTACAACATAGCCCTTAATGAAATTTGAGATACAATTCAGAATTTTCCTTGGGAGGTATCGGGAAGGAATTGGAATGTAATAATATTGATTAGATACATTTATACAAATACAGAAGAAAAAAAAAAAAAAAAAGGTTCTCATAAATACACAAACTTTGCGCGACGCAAAAAAACGTCATACGTTGCACAAAACTTTGCGGGATGCAAACTTACATCGTGCAAATTAACTTTGAGCGACGCCAAGCCAACCAGCGTTGCGCAATATACGTTTGAGCGACAACTGGGCATCCTACGTCACACACTGTTAAAATTTTCGAGGGTTGAGGGTTTAGGGTTTAGGGTTTAGGATTTAGGGATTGCACGTCAGTATGGTTTAGTGTATTCATCATGCAAGATCAATTAAATTTTCTGGAAAAAGCACGAGTGGTCAGACCCTTCACTGTCTCTCTCTCCCCCTAAACCCTGAACCCCAAATTTTGGCTTAATAACAACCATGCGTGACAGAAAAAGACTTTAGTCGTCGCGCAATGTGGGGACAATTTGGGCATAACACATACCTTGCGCGACGTCGTCGTTTTGTTTTCGTCGCGCAAAGTCGATTAAACACTCCCTTGAGCGACCATTGTTTTATTCGTCGCGCAAGATTGATTAAATTTTCTGAAAAAACACGAATGGTCAGACCCTTCACCTTCACTGTCTTTCTCTCCCCCTAAACCCTAAACCTAAACCCCAAATTTTGGCGGAATAACAACCTTGGGCGACGGTTTACTTTATTCGTCGCACAAAGTTATGAAAATTTTGGCGGACTAACTACCTTGCGAGATGATTTACTTTATTCGTCACGTAATGTTATGAAAATTTTGGCGGACTAACTACCTTGCGAGATGATTTACTTTATTCGTCACGTAATGTTATGAAAATTTTGGCGGACTAACTACCTTGCGAGACGGCGGACTAACTACCTTGCGAGACGGTTTACTTCATTCGTCACGCAATGTTATGAAAATTTTGGCGGACTAACTACCTTGTGCGACGATTACCTTGCGAGATGATTTACTTTATTCGTCACGTAATGTTATGAAAATTTTGGCGGACTAACTACCTTGCGAGACGGCGGACTAACTACCTTGCGAGACGGTTTACTTCATTCGTCACGCAATGTTATGAAAATTTTGGCGGACTAACTACCTTGTGCGACAATTTACTTTATTCATTGCGCAATGTTATGAAAATTTGGGTGGAAAACATACCTTGCGCAACATTGTCTTTTTGTTTATGTCGTGCAAGGTCGATTAAATATACCTGGCGCGACGCTTTGTTTTATTCGTCGCACAAGATCAATTAAATTTTCTGAAAAAACACAAATGGTCAGACCCTTCACCCTCACTTTCTCTCTCTACCCTAAACCCTGACTTCCTCTCTATTCGCCCTCAACCACCTCACATCAGCCCAAGACACCGTCGGAAAAAGAATCGGGCCGCCACCACCTTTGAAGCCCAGACCTTCCCCGTCGTCACCATAACGCCTGTCGTCGGAATTGCCTCAGGTTTGACAGATTTTCGCCGACCTCATTCTCACTTCTCCTGCCACCAAACCTCACGCTTGAGGTATGATTTCTGGACCATTTTTCGTGCTCTAGCTGATGGTTGGGAAGGATTTTATAAATTCCTACTTTTCGTATCTCGAACTGTAACCCTAATTTTGGCCAGTTTTTGAATTTAAATTCCAACCACTTTTGACCATTTTTCGGGGTAGGTCCTAGAACAAAAGTGGCTCCAATTGATGTTTTGAATCTAGGGTAGGAACCTTAGCCCTTAATTTTTAGAATTTTCCTATGACTGTTATCGCTTTGGACACCCACGCGCTGCACACGCGTGTGGTAGCACGTGAGTTACTGTAGCAGTGGGGCATTGTGTCCCAGTACATTTCCCTAGTTGTCATAAGCATATAGATATACTCGGATTTCAATTTGGTTACCGTTTAAGTCTCGAACAAATTTCGCCTATTGTGCGATTTCCGGGTTTGATATGTTCAGACTGTTGGATCGAACTCAAACTCACGTATGTTGTACCTTGTATTTCTAGGATCGTGTAGGATTCGACGGATCGTAAATCAGAGTCTCGGATACTCCGAAATCGCAAACCCTAGGTCAAGATATGCTTTTAATTAATCAGTTAAGATTCTTAATGAAATTGTATGTGCTTAGAATTATATCTTCGTAAATTGGATTAATTTGTATGTGTATTAATGAAATTGTGCAGATGTCAAACCTTATTAGAAGTCGTAGGGCAAAGATGACTTCACAGAGTTCGCCTCCACCGACCCCATTAGCGTTATCAGTGGCGCAACCTGTTAGCGCTAGGCATCGTCATCGGCCCACCAGCACCACCAACACCACATCGACAGACGCTACTGGTGCGTCGGGGTCACATCCAGGTACATATTTCCTTCAACTCCATTTGTTGTTGTTTTTTTTTTTTTGGTATTTTATAGTTGCATTTGTTATTTATTTAACGTTAATTTCAAATTTCTTTGCAGTCAAGAAGAACACCAGGGGGCCGTATCGGCAGTTGAAGACGGCGAAGGTCACTCGGGTGACCAACAGTCGTATCAACTTCAGATACGACGAGCGGCATCGGGCTGCACCAACGGCTGAGTTGCATAGCTCATTGGCCCACGACATTGGTCACGTCGTTCGGACCCATTGCCCGATGCAATGGAAGTCTTGGAAGGTCATGCCTGACGAGATCAAGACGGAGGTGCACGAACAGTTATCAGTATGTATCCTACCTTTTATTTCATTTTCCTTCAAACTTTATATATTTCTATTACTTAATGTATGTAATTAATTTATTGCAGACGAACTACAACTTAGAGGACCTCGATGATAAGTCTTTGGCATACGTCAACAGACTCTTTGCTAAGAGGTACAAGCAATGGAATAGCGATTTGCACCACCATTTTCAGGCATTTGATGATTCGCAAGTCGCTCTTCAGGAGGGTTGTCCGAATGAGCTCGAGGGGCGGAAGGATAGTTGGCCGTGGCTCTACGGTCATTTTCAAGAGCCCGATTATGTGATATTTTTTAATATTAATTTCAAAATTATTACATATTTCTTACTAATATTTATTTAATTTTTATATTTCATTTCGATTTCAACTAATACGTTTATTTTTTGTATAACAGAATAAAGCCAAAGTCAAGGGCAATAGGAACAAGAAGGCTCTTCTCCACCATTCAAGTTCTATGCCCTTCTCATATAGGATGGACGCATGGCGGCGGGTAATAATAAAATAATCTATATTCAATTTTTAATATGTCATTAATATTTTTTTTTTTCGTACTAACATTTTTCTTCTCTTGTTCAATTCAAGGGGGGTCCAAATTTCCGGAGATCGACGTCTTTGGCGACATTTATGTTTGACTTGGGAATGAATTGGCCGAGTCCCCTCATGTAAGTATGCTTTAATTTTAATTATTATCTTACACATTCAAGTTTCAGGGTTATTATATTAATATTTTAATTTATATTTTATATTATGTTAAACAGACGATGATGGTGGAGAGGAGCTAGTTGGTTCTTCAGGAGTCCGCCTCCCAACTTCCTCTTGATACTCCGCTCGAGTCTGTGGATCCTCAACAAGATGCTGGGTTTCAGATCTTGACGAAAACGTTGGATCAAACTCTCAGGAGGAGGCCAGGGACATATTGTCAAGAGATGGCGAATGCTCGGCGGAGGGAACCTAGACCCCGTTCATCGTTGCAGTCAAACAGTCAGGAGACTGCTTTGACAGCAAAGGTGGCCGAGCTTCAGGGTCAGATGTCTATGCTTCTAGAGTCCCTTG
>NC_024131.1:12762053-12783535 GCF_000346735.1 Prunus mume | reverse complement strand
CATATTGATCCCTCGTCAACCTCTAAGCCCGTCCAACCCGAGCATGGCCACCAGACCTCTGCCCCTGTGGACAATGTCTAGACCTGCAAGCAGCATCTGCCTGACGACCAAGTAGATTTTGGAACATTGTTTGATTAGTTTTTTACTTTCATAATTATATTTTAAACATTTCTCTTGTACTATACATTTATATTATTTTATATAATTTTTTTTCTCTTCATTACATTTTTTTATTGCAATTTCATTTTATTACCAAAAAAAAACCAAATTTATTTTCTTTTTTACAAAATAAAAAAAAAACGTAAAATTAAATTTAAATAATATATATTAATTTTGCGCGATGAAACTCTTTTCATGGCGCAAATTCACTTTTTACAAAATAAAAAAACGTAAAACTAAATTTTAAATAAATATATTTTATTCTTGCGCGACGAAGACTATCGTCTCGCGAAAAAGAAATGCGCGACGACGACAATTTCATCGTGCAACAAGAATCGTCGCGCAAATGTTGGAGACACGAATTGCTTGACGAATACAAATCGTCGCACAAATAGTTGCGACACGAACTGCGCAACGAATATAATCCGTCTCGTCGTGTACTCGCAACGAACATGCTTTCGTCGCGCAAAGGTTTGTGAGATGGACAATTGTGTCATCCCTAAACCTTTTGTGCAAGAAGGTTAATCGTCGCGTGGATTTTCTGTCATGCTGAAATTTGCGCGACTAAAAATAACTTTGCGCGACGAAATGCTCTTCATCGCGCAAATGATAAAATGTAGTAGTGTTTGGTTTTAACAGATTGGTCAAGACTCAACATTTCATTTTTAACTAGTGGGGCTGTAGGTAAGGTTTTTATTCATTTATTGTTTATTTATTAATTTTGTTAGAGTTTTGGCAGGAAAAGGAATTTTATTTCAACAAAAACGGTAGAGTTTGACTTTTAAAAAACTTCAATGAAACCTGTGTTTCATTAAACAAAACTAAAGGATGACGTCGTTTGTGAAAAAGAAAATTAAGGTATAGAGTTATCTTCTTCCTTCGTGAACCATCGCCTCAGCTTCCATTAGAGGCACCTCTGCAACACATCGTGCACCTCACATCACCTTGGACCATGCTAGTATGTGTAACTTGCCAAACGATTGGCTCCTTGAGGCGATTTCCAAACACCTTACATAATGCTTTAAAACCTTTGGCGCTAGCGCTGAGGAGCAAATCTAGCACCTCCATGCCTTTTTTCCTACAAGAGGAGGTGCATGTGCACCTCTTTGCGCCTCTGTAGGTCCGTCACTGGATGGCTACAAATGCATTTCAATCATTGTAGGCCTTCAGATAGCTA
The DNA here is from genome assembly GCF_000346735.1 of Prunus mume. The sequence continues at coordinate 12,782,199 of NC_024131.1, read as the reverse complement.
GGCATCAAATTGTCCCACAAATCTTAATTCTTAATAAAAATTAAAAAATGAGGAATGCTAGCAATCTTCTCTCTAACCTTCTCTTTTGGAACTTCTCCATTTTCCTAATGACATGTGGCACTTCTCTAACTTTCTCTTTTAGACCTTCTCCTTTAGTAATATATCCAGAAAGAGATTCATTATCATTCATTCGAGTATATTCAAAATCACACCTAAGACTTTGAAGTTTCACAGATCTTTACTTGCTTATCACCAACAAATTCTTGTTTCAGAATGTCCCACGTAGCCTTTACATTTTCCTGGGTTGCCATTCTCGGAAAAATCTGGTCTGAAACAGCACCTTGGATGATGCCCAGTGCTCTAGCATCCTTAACCACATGCTCAGGCATCAACTTCCTCTCCGCCTCTGTGAGTTCCTCCTCCTTCTTCACCGAAGTTTTGTACCCATTTTCCACAAGATCCCACAGCTCGTGCGAACGGAAAATGGTCTTCATTTTTATTTCCATAAATCAAAATTCTCGCCATTGAAGATTGGCGCTCTGAGTTCTCCTCCTCCAGATCCAGCCATGTTAGACTCGATTGCCGATATGAACTGGGATCACTGCAATGAGCTTTTGCTGTGAATCTGAGCCCACCCTAACCAACACGATGCCCAGAAATTCAAACCGAACCTGGCTCTAAGGCCATGTTAGAGAAATCAAATCTAGCAAGTATGGAAGAGAATCACAGGAATGATCAGAGAATCTTTACTTCTATATTTTCTGTTGTATATTGAGCACTCTGGATCTAAGCATATGAGCTCACTCACGCACACAGTACAAAACCGTTGGAGAAGAGAGAGAGATAGACACAATTCTAAACTCAATCTCAACCATCCACTACATACCCTTAGATTAGGACACTTGTCCATTGCCAAGCCCTATGAGACTTAACCAACTGAGACAATTCAAATATTTATAACTCAGCCTATGAGCTGAGGCCCAACCCACAAAGCAAACTACCAATCAGTTCACTAATTTATACACTAACAAATGCAAGCTACACAAAACTTGCAGTATAAAATCGTCAAAAATATTCCAAAAATCAAATACAATAGAAACTCATTTAAGAAAACTACTTTGGATTTCAGGTACGAACAGCCATTTCCTAAGAAACCATAAACCTGTGACCAGCGTGCCCTAAAGAACCAAAGAATGAACAAATAATCAAGAGTACAAGTGTGCTAATCGTGGGATACGAATCAAAAGTCAATAATACTAATAAGAATCAACGAAGGCAGTGCATGCAATCTCTAATACTCCTTGAAGTTCTCCAGCGACTTATGGAAGTCGTCGGCTGTACGTCGAAGCACAAGAGGCCCTTCAATCTTTGGATCCAACACATTGGTTTGGGACTTCTCGAGGAGTTTTTGGAAAGCTGGACGCGAGAGATACTTCAGAGGAACTTTGTATCTCTTTCCTTCGACGTACACGGGTATATAACCCTTCGGAGCTACTCCATGCTTCTTAGAGTGTGATTTGCATAACTTCTTGACGAAAAACATGAGTTTTTCTTTGACGAGACTTGCAGGATTCATGGTATATATAGGTATGATCAATCGAAATATTATGGGATTTGATAATGAAAGAAGGTAGGTTTTCTACAGAGACCGACTGAGAATTTGGAAGAAATGAGAGTAAGGGCAAGAATATATACTGAGTGGTGTCGGTTTCCAAATGGGATTGGTATTGGAAGAGTTTGAGTGTAGCTTACGTTTTAAGCTAGGGTTTGGGGTAGCTTCAGGCTACTGTCGCATGCTATCAATGAATTAAGCAAGTTAAGTGTTTGGCAGACCAGCTGGATTTGTGTAAACCCAAAAATGGTTATTAGCCATTTGATTGAATCAACCGAAATGGATCTAATGGTTAAAATGAAACATATCTGTTTGGTTTGTACATGTTTAACATATTTTTGTGAATATTTTTGTAATAAAAGTTTAATTAAATTGTCTGGAGAATACAAATGCTACAAATTTTAAAGGTTTTTTTTTTTTTCTGTCCAATCTCACCAGACATTGAAATAAATAAAATAAACAAATTTATTTTCCCTGTTCAAACTTATTTTGTCTCGCCTGCAACAATATTTAGCTTTCGTGGTTTAAGTTTGTTGACTAGGATCTAACAAAGCAAGTTTATTTATTTATTCAAGTGATATTCTATTTTAATTTAATTTAAACTACGGAGAGTGGGTTTTGAACTCGAATACAAAATGGGGAGCACATCCGCTCTAACCAACTTGGCTAAGTCCATGTATGCAACAAAGCAAGTTTTCTTAACAACCTTGACACATTTATGTCGGATCATGTATTTTTTGGATCATAAAATACCCCCTAATTACAATATGGCGTGCTATTAGGTTTGAATTACCTTTGCTTATTTTTTTTAAAATTATTATTATTGAATTTATTTTCCAATAGATTAATCAAATTTAATGCCAATTAGTATATGATTGATTAGGTTTTTTTATAAAAATAAAAAAATAAAATTGATATCTACGTATATGTATGCATTCATATTGTTGCTAGCATCCGTGGCACGCGCAATTATTACTAAAATCGGGGCACGCGTTTCGTGCATGCTAATTGTCATTTTTTTCTCTTCTTTTCTAAGTTCATTTCAGAAACTTACATAGTTTGTTCTTTTTTTAATTCCATATTATCCTTATCTAATAAATTGCTTTCTTTTTAACCTTTTTATTAGTTAAGTAATTTCTTGGATTTTAAATGGTTGACCTAACTCTCCTTCTTCCTTAGCTTCCTCCCCACCCCTGTCGTGGCTGAGTGGCCAAATCATCATCTTCACTCTTTTTGGTTTTTTTTTTTAAAAAAAAATCAAGTGAATCAAGAACTAATCTTGAATACAAAAATTAACTGTACACCAAAGAACGAACAAATAATCAAGAACTAGTCCGAAAATCTTCAACCAAGGCAGTGCATGCAATATATATCTAGTATTCCTTGAAGATCTTCAGCAACTGATCGAAGGTGTTAGTATTACATGAAAGCACAAAAGGCCCTTCAATCTTTGGATCGAACACATCGGCTTGGGACTTCTCGATGAGTTCTTGGACGGTTGGATGGGAGATATACTTCAAAGGAAGACAGTATCTCTTTCGTTCTTTTCCTTTTCCGACGTACACGGGTATATAACCTTTCGGAACTACTCCATGCTTCTTCGAGTGTGATCTGCATAACTTCTTGATGAAAAACATGAGTTTTTCTTTGACAAGACTTGCAGGATTCATGGTGGTAGGTATTTACTTCTCTTAGATTCGGTGATGATCAATCAAAGAAAACAAGGGTTTTTCTACAGAGGCGGGTATTGTAAAAAGAGACCGAGTGAGAGGCAAGAATATATACTGAACGGTGGCGGTTTCCAAATATTAGCCCACATGGAATGGGATTGGTATTGGAAACTTGTAGAATTTGAGTGTAGCTTACGTTTTAAGCTAGGGTTTTGGATTTGTATTAACGCCAAAATGGTTATTAGCCATTTGATTGAATCAACCGAACTGGATTGAACGGTTTAAAATGAAACATATATTGGGTTTGTAAACTCTGTACACTTTTACAGACATTTTGACACACTTTATTGATCATTGGATTAAAGCATATTAAATGGTTGAGATTGTATCATTTCTTGCACTGCAAGACAACGCATACGAGAGTATGATCCCCAAAGTTAATCATGTCACTAATTTTATTAGATATGACATCCCAAATGTACCTTCTTTTGTTTGTGTTGGGTTAGTCTTACAAAGCTGTATAATTAAGAAATTAAGAAATTAATTAATATTGTTTTGTGATAATATACAGAAATGGCAGTGGTAGAAGGAAGAGGATGCAAGCAGCCGAGCAACTCGTTCACAACTCACCCGCACAACCCACCCACACCCAGAATATGACAAGAAATGCAAAGGAGAGAACGCAAAGATGGTTTGCCGTGGTGATGGGCCCAAGGGCAAAAAGTGATGGTTCTACATCTTTTAAGCACTTATGCAAACGTGAGATAACACTCTCAACATCTCAACATCAAAGATATTCAATGCGTCCACCAATGGACAAAAACATAAAAGCAAAACTTTTTTCACCAAATCGCAAAATCTGATTGGTTATTCTAAAATATTACGATATTATATTTATATATATACATAGAGCTTCCATTGAGAGATCCCTCTAATAATAAGTTTATATAGAGAACTTCCATTGAGAGATCTTTCAAATAAACTTATTTGATGGACACCTTTGTAGGGCCCACTCCATATTGTACTTCACTACTTCAAACTATCTATGTTTTAGATAATCATTCAAAGATTATCTCTACAAAAAAATCACTTGAATCCAATATTATTTGACCACTCAATTGAATTATTGAAATTTTATTACTTTTTTGAAGCACCATGTTCATTATTATTGTAGGATACAATTGGATGTCGAAACAGTTTCCGACTTTGTCTAATTTTTTGCAAGAATGATCTATGAATGTAGACTTAAAAAATAGATGGTTTGGATTGTTGAAAAAAAATTCGTAGGGAACCCTAAATGGTGTCCCTCAAATAAAATTATTTGAATGATCCCCTCAATGGAAGAGAACTATTTAACGATCCAATAAGCCGTCTATTTCTCAAGTCTTCATTCATAAATCATCCTTGCAAAAAATCAGACAAATTGAAAATCATTAAGGCATCAAATTGAGACCAACAAAATCAATGAACACGGTGCTTCAAGAAAGTACTTAAATTTCAATAATTTAATTTAATGGTCATTCAAGTGATTTTTTGTAGAGATAATCTTTGAATGAATATCTATAAAATAGATTATTTGGATTAGTGAAATACAATGCGGAGTGAGCCCTACCTATAAGGATGTTTCTTAAATAAACTTATTTAAGAATCCCTCAACGAAAGCTCGTGAATGCGCAACATAGTTACATGGCTATGTGTTCAGTGAAGTTATTAGTTTGTTGTGCTCTTCTTGTTGTGTAGGTTCGATTCCCACTTAATTAGTATTTGTGACTCAATCACCTGACAGATAAAATTATATTTAGAAGCAAACTGTAATGATAACATCTAATTGTTTGAACATTGATGTTTTAATCAACACCATATCTACAATTCTCAGACAACTTGGCTCCTGACTGCCCTTAAAATATTGCAAATAATAAGTGTAATAAACATTATGAGTGTTTTTTATTATTATTATACACAAACGATATTCTAATCTAAACTGCGGAGTAGGGGATTCAAACTCAGTAGAGTTGGGAGAATACAATCTATTCAACTTAGATAAGCCCATATTTACAAAGGCATTACAAAGTGTTATATCAAAGTGAAGATAAGAGCAGACATGGTCTTATTAGCCGAATTGACTAGTGCGGATGTGCTTCTCACTCTGCACCCGAGTTCGAATCTCCCTCCCTGTAGCTTAGATTAGTTTAAAGTAGATTATCGCTTGTATAAAGAGAAAAAGTAAAGATTTTTTTTTTTTTTTTTTTTTTTGGGCTTGTAAGATGCATTGTCAATCCTTAGATAATTTAGATGGCTTTCAATGCATAGATCTAATGGTTAGAAATGTGTCATAAATATGTGTTAAAAAATGTGTTTCTTATACACATATATGTTTCATTTTAAACTACTGTTCGATCCATCTCTTTTGTTTCAATCAAATGGCTAATAGCCATTCCAGCTTAATACAAATCCAGATAAGCCAAGATTTAGTTCCTGGTCATATTATTATTAAAAAAATAATAATAGCAAGCTATGTAAGTTTTTGAAAAAAGAAGAGAAAAAAGACAAAAGCCAATCGGCATGTGCGGATTAATCTATTGGAAAAGAAAAGCCAAATTTATAAAATAAAAAAACCTAATCAATCTAATTGGATTAATCTATTGGAAAATAAAAACACCAAAGGAAGCCACGAAAGCTAAATATTGTTACTAGCGGCAAGACAAAATAAGTTTGAAGGGGAAAAGATCATTTTTTACAATGTCAGGTGAGATTGGACGGGAAAAAAAAAACTTTAAAATTTGTAGCATTTGTATTCTCCAGACAATTAAGTTTTCATTACAAAAATATCCACTATACGATCTCAGCCATGGAATATGGTTTAATCCAATGATTAACAAGGTCTGCCGAAAACTTAACTTGGTTAACTAATTGATATATAGCATGCGAGAGTAGCCTGAAGCTACCTATAACCCTAGCTTAAAACGTAAGCTACACGCAAACCCTCCAAGTTTCCAAAACTCAATATATATATTCTTGCCCTAAACTCTCATTTCTTCCAAACTCTCATTTGGTCTCTTTTACGCAGTACAAGCCTCTGTAGAAGACCTTCCTTCTTTCATTATCAAATCCCATAATATTTTGATTGATCATATACCTACCATGAATCCTGCAAGTCTCGTCAAAGAAAAACTCATGTTTTTCATCAACAAGTTATGCAAATCACACTCTAAGAAGCATGGAGTAGTTCCGAAAGGTCATATACCCGTGTACGTCGAAGGAAAGAGATACAAAGTTCCTCTGAAGTATCTCTCGCGTCCAGCTTTCCAAAAACTCATCGAGAAGTCCCAAACCGATGTGTTGGATCCAAAGATTGAAGGGCCTCTTGTGCTTCGATGTACTGCCGAAGACTTCCATAAGTCGCTGGAGAATTTCAAGGAGTATTAGAGATTACATGCACTGCTTTCGTTGATTATTATTAATATTATTGACTTTTGATTCGTATCGGACGACTAGCACACTTGTACTCTTGATTATTTGTTCATTATTCTTTGGTTCTTTTTAATTTTTAATTTTTATTTATTCAAGATTAGTTCTTGATTCACGTGTATGGAAGTTCTAATATCTGTAAAGTCTTATATTTTTGAGATGGTTGATTGAAAGTTAAACGTAATATTTTTCACGTATTGGTTGTACCATCCTCTTTTATTGAGGGATCCCTCAAATATTTTTTTCCAATGATCCGAACCATCTATATTTTAGGTCTTCATTGATAAATCGGAAACTGTTTAGACATCTAATTGTGTCATATAAAATTAATGAACACAATGCTTCAAGAAAGTACTAAAATTTCAATAATTTAATTGAGTAGTCAAATGATATCGGATTTAATTGATTTTTTGCAAAGATGATATTTGAATGAATATCTATAAAATAGACGGTTTGGGTTAATGAAATACATTGTATGGTGACAAGAGTGTCCTTCAAATAAGTTATTTGAGGAATCCCTCAACCGAAGCTTACTGTTGGTTGTAAGAGTTAAATTATGTTAAATTATTTTATTTTATTTTTAATGAAAAACCTAGTAAGTATTTCAAGAAAATATATAGTTTTATTTATGTGTCTTCTTTAAAGTAAACTATTCACAACTCCAGTAGAAAATTATAATGTGTTTTTTCTTTTAATTAAGAAAATTCATGTTTCTGGGTGCAAGTAGTTCACATGCAGGTGAAAATTAGCATCTCTCTTTCGCTTTATTTCCAAGATTAGGTTTCTACTCGGCTTATGATAATTGAATATAGAGAGGAAAAGACAATAGTCAAATTCTGGATTAAAATACTCCAATAATACCATATGTGTAGTAGTATTTTTTTTTGGGTAAGATGTTTTCGTTTTTTCTTAATTACTTCACAAAGGAAGCTTTGGTTTAAAATCAATAGGAAGTTCCCTATTGTGATAGATAGGAAGGGCAGAAAGGCTGATATTAGAAGTCTTTTTTTTTTTTGCCAAATATTTTCCTTAACCAATCCTTAATATGAAATCTTTTTGGCCCATTTGGGAATGTTTATATAATAAGCACTTATGCTAATTTTTAGTGCTTTGAAATTTTTGTTAAAGATCCAAGTATCAAGTGGTTCCTCGAAATCTGACAAGTACTTTTTCAAAAAACGCTTCTTTTTTAGAAAGCATTTTTATGATGCATACACTCTATTAGGGCCCGCTCAATAACGTTTTCGGAGAATGTTTTCTAAGAATAGTTTATGATAATGAAAACGAGAAAACGAATTTGCATTTTTAGGATTCGAAAATGCGTCTGGTAGATTAATTGAAAAACATATTCAGAAAATAAAAATAGTGAAAACATGTCAGGTAGGAAAATTTGAGAATAATAATAATGTTTGAAGTAAATTTTTTGCTAATTTCTGTTTTAATATATAAAATTATAAAATTATATTATCTTTAGTTTAAAATAAATATGAAATTGAATAATATATGATGATTTTATCTTAAAATTAATATACACTAGTGTAGCAAAATAAAATAATGAAGTGGAGCGAAAAAACTGAATTTTTTTTTTAAAAAAAAAAAAAAATCATACCAAATGAAAAAAAAAAGCAATCAAACCAATACACTGGGTAGAAAATGAAAATGAAAATGTGATGTTTTCAGTTTTTGTACATGAACTTGATTTTGTTTTCAGAAAACGCATTTTAGTGAAAATAAAAATGACATACGAACACATTTTTAGTAGAAAATAAAAACGGGGCCTTGAAAACGTTACCAAACGGCCCTTAAATTTTTCTTCAAAACACAATCATAAATGGTTTTAGTTCTCCCAAAAGCTTTTTTAAATGGTTTTGGCTCTTCCGTTTCTTTGTACTAAAACTCAATTCAAGGTCGAATTCCCCTCCTCACACAATTAAAGGAAAAAAAAGGGAGAAAGCGAAAAGTCGACTCTCCAGTCCTAGTGAATCTTACTCATTAAGGCACTGTACGGACACAAATCTTTATTTGGTTCACAAGGGGTCTTTCTTTCTCCAAGACTTTCAAATTCCAATCCCAGAGGACAGAGAAGCTGAAACTCAAGATGGGTTTTGTGGGTCTTCTTGGAATTTCTCTTCTTCAATGCTTTGATGTTCTTGCATGGTATGCTCTCTCTGACTCTGAGCATTAAGTTGAGCAAATTTTCTCAGAATACGATAAGTTTTCATGCTGTTTGTGATTTACTTTGTAGGCCTTTCCTTGCTTTGGTCTATCCTCTGTAAGCCTCTCTTCCACACATACATATCTAGCTCTTCTGATGATGAGATACTCTGTAAAAAGTTCTATTTTATATGTGTATCTTTATAGTTATTTTGATCATGATGATATGATGAGGATAATAATAATGTGACCTTTGATTTAAAGATTTTGAAATGGGGTTTTTCCGTAGGCTTAAGGCTGTATTGTTCATGTTGATACAATGATGATGGTGTATTCGTTGATGATTGTTTTCCTTTTTGACAGATGTTGTTCCATTAAGGCGATTGAAACGAATTCCATTACGGATAATCAGAAGTTGAATACTTACTGGGTTGTCTTCTCATTGATTTTGCTCTTTCAAAATACTTTCTTGAAGCTCCTAGAATGGTAATTCTCCTGTTTTATTTAATTCCATAAATTGCTCTTTTTGTTTGCCAAGTACATAAGAGAAATCAAAATTTGAACGATTGATATTGTAGGAAAGAGAATCAGTTCAATTTTCAGCCAAATTTTCTTATTTTTAGTTGTAATAGTTCCACAGACGATGTGAAGAAACCACGCTCTGTTTAGATGCGGATGAAGACATGCCTAAAAGTATAGCATTATTTCAAATTTTCTTTTCATTGCTTTTTTCTAATTCATTTCAAAATATCAGATACATGTAATTTGTCATTCAGCTTCAGATTGTATTTGTTCCACCAAATCTCACATATCACTCATGTTTTTCAGAAAAATATGTCTGTAAGGAAACTTCGTTTCGTATCCTTCTCTTTTTAAACTTTTCTTCCACTTGTGTGTTCAGAATTATAGAAATTTAAAATCTACCTAGTTAAACATCAGTTGAAGTCCTTCTGGATAAAATGCTGAAATTCGTTACAGGCTTTCAATATGCTATTATAATGAGGCTATTTCGTTACAATATTGGTTTAATCTATTTATGTTTCCTATTTGCGAATTCTGGACATGTCAGGCTACCACTGTGGCCATACATTAGGATAATGATTGTCTTCTGGTTGGTGATGCCGCATTTTGATGGTGCCTTTTATGTCTATAAACACGTTGTCTGTCCATGCCTCACCATGGACTCCCAAATTGTTACCAACTGGTTCAACGAGCGAAGGAAGGAGTTGCTGTTTTGTGCTGAGGGGGAGAGATATGTAAGGGAGAATGTACCTGAAGCTTTGGAAACTATTGCTTGCAAGGTAAGTAGGTAAAATTTGGTGAAGAAAGATATTAAATATCGGATACTATGATGATGTTAGTTGAACTAATGCTTCAGCCGTAAAGAGTGGAAACAATTGAGCAACAATTTTCTTTTTGAAGCTCATTTTCATTGCATTTGTAGGTTAGTCAGGCGGAGCCTAATCTCACTGGGACTGAAAACAGCAAATATACTTCTAGGGAGACTAAAGAAAAAGCCATGGAGGTCGCAGCTGATAGAGAAGTTCTGAACACTCCACCTTCAAAGAAATCCCAGAATGAATGGACTTGTGCCATCAGTCAGGTAACCACACAAAGTGGTACAACTGTTAATTCCCAGCTAGACTGTCAAAAACATAAGGCTGCATATAACGCACTAAAATTAAAGAGCGAGGCAGAGCCCACACTTACTCAGATTGAAAACAGGACATTTGCGGCCATGGAGGCTAAAGTAAAGACTATGGAGGTCGCAACGGGTAGAGAAGTTCTTGAGTCTTCAGTAGAAGTCCAAAAAGAATTGACTCGTGCTCTGTGTGAGGTAACGACTCCAAGTGAAGCAACTTTGGATCCGGAATTGGAAGAGAGGAAACCTTAGGTTATTATTAATGAAATGCTGCAAGGCCATGAAAATAGTATTCCAGCTTCAGTTATGAAAACTTCTGATGAATCTAAAGAGAAGCCAGCGGAGGGTGTATCCAGCGATGGACTCAAAAGGAACATTATTATAAATTTTAAGGAAAATGTGCAAGGCCAGCAACAGAACCCAAATATAGTTTTAAGGATGAAGGGTTCTCGTCTGTGGTGTAATATTTGTCTTGTGGGCTGCAGTGGTAAGATTGACTTGATGTCTCATCTCAATGGAAGGAAGCATAAGGAAAATGTGCAAGAACTACAACAACAAAATGCAAATGAGGCTCCAAGGAAGAATGATTCAGCTCTATGGTGCAATATTTGTCATGTGCGCTGCTCTGAGATTAACATGGCATCCCATCTCAATGGAAGGAAGCACAAGGAAAATGTGCAAGAACCGCAGAATCCAAGGAAGAATGAGCCACCTCTATGGTGCAAAATTTGTAGCGTAGGCTGCTCTGGTAAGATTCACTTGGCATCTCATCTTAATGGGAAGAAGCACAAGGAAAAAGTGCAGGAACAACAGCAGAATGCAGATAGAGTGCAATGGAAGAACGATCCCCCTCTATGGTGCAAAGTTTGTGATGTAAGCTGCTATACTGAGTTTGACATGGCATCTCATCTTAGTCGAAGGAAGCACTGGGAGCGTTTATCAACTAGAATGCAGATTGTGGAGAGATAGAGTTGGTAGTTCACATAACTCACCAAGATCCTATTTTGAGAGATGTGTGCTTGTGTTTCTTTCTGCTCTGTCTTTCTCTTTGTAGGAAACTTGAAGGACATTGCTTGGACCTAGAGAAGCGTTTTTCTGACACAAAAAAAACAAAATGGCTGGGTTCTCTCTGTGTTTTGTAGGGGTGGGAATTTGTATCAATGGGTCGTGTTCTTGTCATGTTAAGCTATGACGAGTTTAACCAAATCATGTTAGCGGTTTATAAAACGAGTAACATGGCACAATTTGTGTAATGCACTAATAATTGTGTTATGCTAATCGCATGAGATGACTGAACCTTTTAACCTGTTTAGTAAACAAGGTAAGCCTTATGAAGAAAATAAATAAACAAGTTATTTAAGATTACACGATCTACTCAATCACAAAGGGTTTGAAGCTCATGTATTTAAGAGCAGTTACTTATGTACCCGAGATTCTGTATTCAAATTTCCAATCCCCAATATTGCATATCTCAAAAAATTCGGTTATACTAAATCAAATCACTTAACCTCTTTTTTTTAATACAAGTGATAGTCTATACTACAAAAAGAGGGAGTTTTTTATTCACACACTACAAGGGTGTCATGGAATTTAAACCTAAAACCACTGGTCTACCATTTTTGACTCGGCTTCTTAGACAGTTCACATAACCTAAATGCAGAGGAGGGTTATTTCGTGAGTATTGTGCTTTGTGCTTATATCATTTCACTAGCATGGCAATTTCGTAATTAAATGAAACCAGGAGGGTTATTTGTCACTAGCAAGCACCGTACAAATTACAATTACTGAAGGCGACTGCAAGACGCTCCAGTCCCTAGAGTGAAACTTGGGTTTTAAGGTTTAAGGTTTAAGGTTTTTAAGTTCCCCACTGTACGGACACAAAGTCTCCCTTCGTCAAGTCTTTCAAATTCCAATCAGAAAAGCTGAAGCCCAAGATGGGTTTTGTGCTTCTTGAATTTGCGCTTCAACGCTCTACTCTACTTGCATGGTATGCTTTTTTTATATTTTTCTTTCGTTCTTTTTATTATTAATAAAAAATAAAAAATCTTTATTTATACGAGAATGAGTTGAGTTGAGCTGAGCCAATTTTCTCACAATTAATGTTAACATAATAAGGTTTTCATGTTGTTTGTGATTTTTTTTGCAGGCCTCTCCTTGCTTGGGTGTATCCTCTGTAAGCCTCTCTCTCCCACATACATCTGTAACTTTCTGAAGAGATATTCTGTAAACCTCTAGGTTTTCTTTTTCAAAAAAAGTAAATATATATCCGTTTCGATATCCAATTGTGTCTTACAAAATCAATGAACACGCGGTGCTTCAAAAAAGTACTAAAATTTCAATAACTCAATTAAATGATCAAATGATATCATATTCAAGTGATTTTTTGTAGAGATGATCTTTGAATGTGTATGTACAAAATAGACGGTTTGAATGAGTAAAATACAATTCGGAGTGGACCCTACAAAAGGTGTCCATCAAATAAGCTTATTTGAGGAATCCCTCAATACAAGCTCTCCGTGTATATATATATTATACACACACACGCTCTTTTCATCAGTGTGTAGAGTCCACTTTAGTATCTTTTACTTTGATGTTCTGCATAATTTTTTTTCGAGTAAAAATGCAAGGAAAATGGGTGTGGTTTCGAAATTACAATTTATTAAGAGTCAAGTCGACCTGTCGTCAATAGTCAGGTCGACCTGCCGACGAGATTGAGGTCGGGCACTGGTCGTCCTCCAAAACCCTCAAGAGAGTTATGGTGCCTAGGGATTGCAACTTCTAGGTAGAGATTGAGCTTGGACTCACATTTCGGCCGACCAATCTTAGGTCCGGCCTGAGATAAAATGTCCTCTTAGGCCCAAATTCGTTCTTGGCCTTTATGGTCTTCCAATACAAGTGGAAACACATCTCAACTATGGGTTTGGGTCTAGCTCGGCCTTGGGGTATTTTACCCCAGAAACAATAGTGATGATGTTAATAATAATGGGATCTTTAATTATTGATTTTGAAATGGATTTTTTTTATTTTTTTCCATAGACTTACAAACTGTTATTTTCATGTTGATACAATGAGGATGATTATTTTCTCTTTTGACAGATGTTGTTCCGTTAGGGCGATTGAGAACAATTCCATTTCAGATACTCAGATGTTAAATACTTATTGGCTTGTCCTCTCATTGATTTTGCTCTTTGAACATGCTTTCTTGAAGCTCCTTGAATGGTAATGCTGTTGTTTTATTTAATTGCATATTGCTCTTTTCGGTCTCTAACTAAATGGAAGAAATTAAAATTCGGAACCGCGAATATTGTAGGAAACAGAAACTCAACTGAACTTGCAGCCAAATTTTTTTGAAATCCTTTCTGGAATGTGGATCTAAAGTTGTTTATTTTCCCCCAGAATTTTCTCAATTGATTTGGTCATCCATGTCTCTTTTTATTTCTTCGTACGTACATTTAAACCGATGAAATACATACTATTGAGAAGAAACAGAGAGTTTCACAAACAATTTTGAAGTTTTTCTTTTTCTTTTTCAAAATGATTGTGGCATATTTTGTGCCTTCAGCTTCAGACTATTTGTTTCACCAAATATTACATCACATTTATTGTCCATAGTTCCATGGAACATCTACAAAAAAACCTTCTACTTTTTTTCTTTTTAATGCAACTAAATACCCCATCGAGTTAAAATATCAGTTAGGTTCTTTTTGATAGCTGAAATTTGTTACAACTTTTCAATGTGCTATGATCATGAGGAGGCTATTAGGTTACAGTATCTGTTTCGTCTATTTATGTTTCGCATTTGCCAATTCTTGACCTGTCAGGCTCCTGCTGTGGCAATACATTAGGATAATGATTGTCTACTGGTTGGTGATACCTCATTTTGATGGTGCTGTTTATGTCTATAAACACCTTATCTGTCCATGCCTCACCATGGACCCCAAATTGTTATCAGCTGGTTCAAGCGGAGGAATGAGTCGTTGTGTATCAGAGAAAGCTTTCTTGCTGAGCTCGAGAGATATGTACAGGAGAATGGACCTGAAGCTCTGGAAAGAATTGTTGCTTGCAAGGTGAGTAAGTCAAATTTTTTTGTGAAGAAAATGTTTTATGTTAGATGCAATATCGCTGTGAAGTAAATGTATGTTCTAGAATATACCTGCGTGTGTATGCACGTGGTGCATTCATGAATTCTTACTTCAATGCTTTGAACTGTGGGAAAGCACAATTCAGTTTTGGTTGTTAAATGAATCATTGTAATACTTTCTGATATGATACCTCGCTCCACCTTTTGCTTAGTTTGAGAGAGCAAGGTCAAATTTTGATATAAAAGAATTGAAAATAGTTTCATCGTAGAGAATTGTTGTAAACAATACAACAACAATTGTTCTTTTTGAACCTTGTTTTCATTGCATCTGTTGGTTATCCAGGCAAAGCATAATCTGACTGGGACTGGAAACATCAAATTTGCCGCTATGGAGATTAAAGAAAAAGCCATTGAGGTTGTAGCAGATAGAAATATTCTGAAGACTCCACCTTTGAATAGAGTCCAGAAGGGGTGGACTTTTAATTCCGACCTAGACAGTAAAAACCTCAAGAATGCAATTGAGGCACCGAAAGCAAGGAACCAGGCTGAGCCTAGGCTCACTCAGATTGGAAACGGTGCGCTTGCAGCGGTGGAGGCTAGTGTAAACCCTGATGAGATCGAAGCAGGCAGAGAGCTTATTGAGTCTTCCCAAAATGTCCCTAAAGAGTGGATTCGTGCTCTTGAGGTAACAATTCCAAGTAAAACAACTTTGAATTCCAACCTAATAAGAATCCACAAGGCAGCACATGAGGCACTGAATGCAAAGAGGCAGGCATGTCCCCAGAATGGCCTTAGCTAAATCTGATAAGCATGAGGAGCCAGGAAAAAGTATACCGAGCATTGTATCAAAACCCAAGGTTATTATCAATCGAGAGGTGCAAGCAGGGGAGCCAGAAAACAGTATACCGAGCAGTGGATCAAAACCGAAGTGGATAATCAATCGAAAGATTCAAGCGGAGGAGCCAGAAAACAGTATACCCAGCAGTGGAGTTAAACCAAAGGTTATTATCAATCGAAAGGTGCAAGCAGGGGAGCCAGAACAAAGTATACCGAGCAGTGGATCAAAACCCAAGATTATTATCAAACGAAATGTGCAAGCAGAGGAGCCAGAAAACAGTATACAGAGCAGTGGATTAAAACCCAAGGTTATTATAATTCGAAAGGCACAAGCAGAGGAGCCAGAAAACAGTATACTGAGCAGTGGATCAAGACCCAAGTGGATTATCAAAAGAAAGGTGCATGCAGATGAGCCAGAAACCCAAGTGGATTATCGGTCGAAAGGGGCATGCAGATGAGCCAGAAAACACTGTACCGGGCTGTGGATCAAAACCCAAGGTGATTATCAATCGAAAGGTGCAAGCAGCTGAGGAGCCATCAGAGGGTATATCCAGCAATGAAGTGAAGAGGAAACTTATAATAACTCTCAAGGGAAAGGTGCATGGCCAGCAACAGAACCCAAATGAAGCTCCAAGGATGAAGGATCATCGTGTGTGGTGCAAAACTTGTAATGTGCACTTCCCTGGTGAGATTGACTTGGCATCTCATCTCAGGTGGTGCAAGATTTGTGATGTAGGCTGCTGTACAGAGTTTGACATGGTATCGCATCGTAACGGAAGGAGGCACTTGCATCGTTTATCGACTGGAATATAGGGGTTGTGGACAGAATGTTGATTGCTTGCATTCGTGCTCATGTATTTTCTAATTGTTTTCTCATTTGTAGGAAACTTAGAGATGACCCTGCATGCATTTAGAAGTAGATAATGTTGATTGCTTGCATTCGTGCTCATGTATTTTCTAATTGTTTTCTCGTTTGTAGGAAACTTAGAGATGACCCCGCATGCATTTAGAGGTAGTCGGATTTTACCAGTGTTGTCTAGCAGTGAAAATTCGAATTAACTAGTTGTGAACGTTTGGCCCTAAGTTGTGAGTGCTGAACAAGGTATTAAATATCAGTCATTTTGGAAATATCAATAGACCAAAAATGTGGAAATTTCGACAGACATATAGAGAAAATATCAATAGCAGTAAAAATAAGATAAAAAGAATGGAAATTGTTAGAAAAATATGGAAATTTTGAATAAAACTTTGGGACATGTTTACTTAACCCTAAACACTTTGATTGCAATAAAGTTCACATATTTAGATGATGTTATTACATCTTTGTGTTGGATGTTTTGTTAGGCCTTCTAGGCCTTGTTGTAAAAAAATAAATAAAAGTTCCTTTTATTCTCTACCCCCATTTTTTTGGGCCAATGTTGTACAGCTGTATTTGGACTTCCCAAAGGGCCGAGTGGGTGTTATTATTTCTGCATCATGCCTCTGCTTTTCTGAAAAATTTATGCCTTGCTTGGCAATGGTTTAGTTAGTACTAGCCTCAATCTGGTCATAATGCAATATACCAAAACCATTTCTTGTGGTCAAAATTCAAACAAAATCATACTCTTGAAGTCACTTGGCACAGCTTTGTCCTTCTATCTCCACAATGAGTCGTCTCAGTTTTCTACAACCCTACAAGCTTTTCCTCTTTCATGTTAAGTGCTTGTAGAAGGCAGAGCCTTCATAACTCCCTGCGTACTTCACTTTGGCTGAGATGACACAACTAAATGCAGAATAAAACAAAGCTCAGATATGATCCTTTGCCATCTCCTCTGCATCAAGAAAAGCATAATAAATTTAGATAAGACATACCAAATTCTGGTTTTGCTTAATAAATTTTGATGATAATTTACAGGTCCAACACATAACTGGACGTGAGTTTTCTAAGGTTGAAGGGTGAAAATCCAAATTGTGTCCCCCTATCACAAAATCATTTCACTATGACATTCAAATAGGAACTCAAAAAATCCCTGGAAATTGGACTGAATTCTATTCTATATGAAATATTGATATCAAAATTTGTTAAATGCATCTTACATCTCCAAGCTCACATTGGCAGAGAAATAAAGCATACGCTGCATTTACTATCCTGCAATGCTGATACTAAGCTAAATATATATAATTTCTATTGGTGTTATAAGAGTGGTTACCCAAAAAAAGAAGACTGAAAAAGCACTGTAACTCAAAACTGAAAGAGGCAAAGCGCAACAAATAGCTGCTTGACAAGCTTTTGTTTTGTGCGGAGGGTGCCAAAGACATTTCTGGACAAATATACAGAGCATCTATCTGATCAATTACACCTAAAGCTCCCAAGTGGTTCAGAATGGAAAAACAAACTCAGAAGATGTAATGGTAAGGTTTAGTTTGAAAAGGGTTGGCCAGAGTTCTCTGAGTTTTACTCTCTCGAAAAAGGCAACTGTTTAGTTTTCCGGTATGAAGATGTAATGTTAGTTCGTCTCAAGCCACCCATCCTACAAAGTCACTTTGGGGTCATCCCTTAGGACAGTAAGGGTCATTGACAACAAATAATTATACAACTTCATTTGGTTCGAAAATGAATTTATAATTACTCCATGCAGGACTTATATTCAATATGATCTACGTTATGCAGCAGCTTCCAGTTAGTTTTCAGAAGCATTTCACTACAATGAACCAAATCGTGAGGCTTTGTCACTAAGTTACACACACTATAACCCACACCACACAATCAAATTCAAATTCACAAAACGTATGAGCAAAATTGCACAAATTACCTCACTCCATAGAAACTTTGGCACCAACTTCCTTCATCTTCGCGACAATTGAATCCGCCTCCTCCTTGGTAACCCCCTTCTTCAACAGGGTAGGCGCCTTCTCGACCAAGTCCTTGGCCTCCTTCAGCCCCAAACTCGTAAACGTCCTCACCTCCTTAATCACTTTGATCTTCGCTGCAGCATCAAAAGAATCGAGCTTCACATCAAAAGCAGTCTTCTCCACCTTTTCCTCGCCTTTAGCCGCCGTCGGACCACCCTTGCCGGCCCCTTTCAAGCCGCCAAATCCCATCCCCGGCATCATCATCGCCATCACCGGCATCTCCTTTATGCCCAATTTCTCCCTCAGAACCTCCGTGAGGTCCGAGACTTCAAGCAAAGTCAGGCCCGAGATCTCATCCGCGATCGCCGACACCGTCTCGGACGGAGGTGGTTTTTGTTCCGGTGCATCAGTGGTGTAATTGCACACGAAATGTGAACAAATCTGGGGCTTCGATTGGAGAAAGGATAGAAGATTAGGGCTTTGGGGGTATAGGGTTTTGTGAATACTAGAAAAATGTGGGGAAATGAACCGTAAATATCTCATTTTGTTGGGGCTAGGGGTATGATTTCAGGGAATTGAGGATGTTATCTGGGCATTGTGGTCGTGATTAGGTTAACATAAGCTTGGTGCATCCATGGCTTCCGATGCTTAGAAGAGAGTGACTGGTATGGTGCGAGAGGTTGCAGGCATAAACCCTATACGGGGACCGAGGAGGCTTAAGTTGGGCTCCACCAAGGTCTGTGAAACTCAGACAAAAATTGATGGTGGTTCCAAATATATTTCTTGGGCCCAGAACCTGCTTCAGAGCATGTCCACCCAAAAAGTTTAACAGTAACTCCACTCATTTGCCCTTAGAGTATCTCCACCTACAAGGGCAAAGTCTAGGGCAAGGGCAAGCAAGGGCTGTCATTATTTACGTGAACAGTATTAGCCTTTGCATTTGTGATTCCACCCACAAGGGCAAAGTCTAGGGCAAGTCTAAGGCAATTACTATTCATTGTACTTTATTTCCTATTTTTTTTATACTTTAAATCATTAATTTTGATAATCTTTTGTAATTAAATTTTCGGATAAGATTTTCACCCTCTAAAATTGTGTCACGTGTCCCATATCAAATACGATTTTCAGATATTGAAAAAAAAATTATAATATCAGATTTCAGATAAAATTTTCACCCTCTAAAATTGTGCCACGTGTCCAATGTCAGATAAGATTTTCAGATATTTTTAAAAATTAATAATCTCATATTTCAGATGAGATTTTCACCCTCTACAATTGTGCCACGTGTCAAATGTCAGATAAGATTTTCAGATATTTTTAAAAAATTATAATATCATATTTTAGATAAGATTTTCATCCTCTAAAATTGTGCCACGTGTCATCTCTATCTTCTAAATCCCTCTATAAAACTACACCATCAACTCATACCTCTCACACCATCTCTTATCTATTCCTTCATTTCTCAGATTTTAGAAAACACATTCTACTCTCAATGTCAAACTTGTCGAGGGTGTTGGAGAGGCAACAGAAACAAAGGGAAGAAATCCGGCATAGACGTGCTCAAGAAGATCGGGACGCCGATGAAGAAGAGGAACAGCTGCTTGCAGCAGCGGTGTGTATGATGGATCAATCAAGGCAACACGTCGTCGTCGTGCCCCGAATGTAGACAGACGTAGGGAGTCTCGGGGTAAAAATCTCATGGAGGATTATTTTATCCCAAATTCGTTATATTCTGCTTCTAAGTTTCGAGAAAGATATAGAATGCAGCCACATTTGTTCCAAAAAATCATGCATGATATTTGTAATTACGACACATACTTCATTCAAAAGCATGATGCTGTTGGAGCTTT
>NC_024131.1:12726223-12756349 GCF_000346735.1 Prunus mume | reverse complement strand
ATAAAATTGATTTTTTTTCCTTTTTTTTTATTATTTTTGACTCGCTGACGTCAGTGTCTTCGGGCTGAAGCCCAAGCAAGATCTACCCTTGGGCTTGCCCGAGCTGGTGGGACTCAGGGCTTGCCCGAGCTGCAGATGCTGCGCTGGAGGTCCAAAACTGAGGGAATGGGCCTCTTGCCCTGGCTAAAGTCCCTACGGTGGAGATGCTCTTAGCCAAAACGTTTTTGGGAAATTCTAACTTTTTAGTAGCACACTAAAGACTTTAGTTTCTTTCTTTATTTTTTTAAAGATAAAATAACCATGCAGTCTAATACGTGAACATGCTATAATCTTAAAAAGAGTGCTGCTAAACGAACCTTAAAATTAATTGAGTACACCCTATGATCTAAGTACACCATAATATTTTAATTAAAATGTTAAATTAACTAAGTACACCCTATAGAACTACCAAAAATATCCCTAATAGACCCTAAACCCTCAACATTGATAACAGCCAAGTCAAAAGCACCCTTCTAAAAGTTGTCCAGTAAAAGTTGTCCAAGGCTAGCTTCATCTGCTCCAAGCGATTCTGACTCGCGGATCACAAAAATGGGCACCAAGTAATCTCTTGATTATGGTTGAATATTGTTAGTAGGGTGTATTTATTACAATTATATTTGTTTCACAATTCCATATATCCTTTTTGGTCATTTTATATTAGGGTAAATTAGTAATTCAATATATACTTTTGTAGTAGAGTGTACTCAGTTAATTTTAGGGTTCGTTTAGCAGCACTCTTTAAAAATTAGGTGTTGGGTGTTCTGATTAACTTGTTGGCTCAAAGTCCTTGCCATATCATATGCATTATTGGTTTTTCTGTGATGCATTGTAGTCTTATGGCATGTATTCATTAGAGAAGATTACTTTAGGTTCAACGAAAGCAACAACCCTGCAGGCTGCATATGCTATAGACTATAGTCCTTGCCTTAAAAGAAGCAGCACAAACAACAACACCTTACATAGCTAAGTAATGTTTTAATGTTACCACCACCAATAATGGAGCATCTTAAGGGTAAAAGGATTTTGTAATTAGAAAAATTCCTACGATTGTCTTTCGGTCATGCTACTGAGAACTTCACTTCATTTCTCCATTATTATTTTAATTCTTTGATGGGAACGTGAATTTTTTTTTATTATGATTAAAGGATCACTGATGGAATGTTGATAGATAAAGCCTTGAACACTGATTTGTGCCCATAACTCGTTGTTGTTTCAAAGAAAACACTTAGATGAGTCAAAAATAACGTGGCAATTTGAGATAATACTAAAACGTAACTTTAGCTTTGTGATTAGCATTGTTATTCCTATTATTATTCAATAAGTTTTGAGGTTTCTCTCATTATTACATTACGTTACAAAAATAAATAAATAAATAAACAAAGATGTAGATTGTTGATGATGTTAACTAAAATCGAAACTTTTAAACATTGTTGAAGAAGAAAAAAAAAATTGTACAATTTCCATGGAAACACAACAAGCACTAATTGCATCACTGCATGTCCACAATATAATGGTCACATCAAGCTTTTCAATCAGAAATTATTTTGGAAAAGCACAAAAACACACTACTACATGAACTTTTTGGATGGTGATGAAAAAACTGTTCACTTTAATAAAAAGTTTTTGCATTCTTGCTTTATCAATTTCCTTGGTGTTCAATGTGTTTAATTCCTTAGCCAAATCAAAAAATAAAATAAAATAAATAACAATGTAGCCACAGCATGTGAAAGCTTTGGGATAGAAACAATCTTAAACTCTTGTAAATCTTGGTATGCACATAGAAATCAAAGCAAAATTTGTGTCTCTTCCAGCTTTCAGAGTTGCCAAGTCTGTTATATAAAAATGGTAACCCTAAAGAAGAAGACAGAAAAAGAAGGGTAACTCAAAACTCAAAGAGGCAGAGAGCATTTAAGCAAAGTCTGGTTTGGCTTTTGCATGCTGACATATTATTGGATGGTCAGGCCTTGCTAGCTAAAAAGCACATCTTGGTGAAAATTTCTCAAAAAGGCAAAAGCATGCTGGCATATATTAGGTGCTCTAGCTAGCTTAGCACATTTTGGTGAAAACTTTCTGCTTTCTGCTTAAAAAAAAAGCATCTCTTCATCGGTTTTGTGGGCTTGAATCTACAAATCCTGAAGGTAGCCTTCATATTCATATGGCTACAGGCTACAGCTGTATTCTGACTCCCCAAAAAGCTGTTTGGATAATACACAAACATTTAAATCTCTCTATCTATATAGGAAAATCTGAAATACTCCCCATCCCAGTTTAAATCTCTCCTTCCAAGCTTTTCAGCTTTAATGTCAAGTGCTTGTGGTTGGCAGAGCCTTCATAAACTTGACAACTTCCTGCCCCTGAACTCAATTTAATTAGCTGAGATGGCACAACTCAGCATAAAAACGAAGTGAAGCCATAGCTGCCTCCTACATTGGCTTTATCTTGAAGCAGACACATCTTAAAGTTTTCAAATGCTACCTACAATGGCTGCTTTTCTTCACCAGAAAGTTGATCATCAAGGTCCAAAGTTTCGTGCTACAACTCCCCATTTTTTTAACATGATCGCAGACGAGACTTCTGGAAACAAAACACTTGTAAGCAAGCCCAACTCTCTCTTCAACTAAATACGTACATGCTCTGCACTACAGAATACTTGTATGCTGTCGATGTTCCTGGTTGCTGACTAGTCACTACTTAGATCTGGTGTTTTACTCTTATCCAATCTTAGAAAAAGTATTATGAGAAAAATAGTTTTTTTTTCTTCTCTTTCTTCTCTCCTACTCTCCTCACCTTCCCCTATACATACACTGCCCATCATAGTAATTTTATGGGCCACCAAGAAATTACAACTCTTATTTTTGCTTAGTTTGACAGATAGTAAGTGTTCATGTTTCTTCTGTCCAAAATCAGAACTCATTTTTGCTCATTGTTTGAATAATATATATATATATATTCTTTTTCCATTTTAAATTGGTGCCTCATTAAGTTTTTGAAAAAGGGTCTGGGAGTGCAATTAGACTTGAAACAAGACTCCCAATGTAGAGAGTGCAAATAGACTAATTTAGATGACATGC
Source organism: Prunus mume (assembly GCF_000346735.1). The sequence goes on along the minus strand of NC_024131.1, from coordinate 12,753,239 downwards.
CAAATTCTAGTTTTGCCTAATTTTGAAATCTTGGTACTGACTTTTTTCTAAGGTCTAGGGTGCAAATCTAAATTGTGCACCTCTATCACAACAAAAAAAATTCACTATTATATTCAAATAGGAACTCGAAAAAGCTCTGGAAATCGAACCGAATTGTGGTCTTTGTAACGAAATATTGTTATCTATATTTGTTAATTGCATCTTACATATCCAAGCTCACATTGGCAGAGAAATACAGCGTATGCTGCATTTACTATCCTGCAATTTAGTTCTTTTCAATTGGTGTTATATAAGAATGGTCACCCAAAAAAAAGAAGACAAGCATTGTAACTCAGAACTGAAAGAGGCAAAGCGCATGAAATAGCTACTTGACAAGCTTTTGTTTTGTGTAGAGGTTGCCAAAGACATTTCTGGACAAATGTGCTGAGCATCTATCAGATCAAATACACCTTAAACTCCCATGTGGTTCAGAATGGAAAATCAAACTCAGAAGATGTAATGGTGAGGTTTGGTTTGGAAAGGGTTGGCCAGAGTTCTCTGAGTTTTACTCTCTCAAAAAAGGCAACTCCTTACTTTTCCGGTATGAAGGGAACTCAAAATTCAACGTTTTGATATTTGATGAAAGCGGCACGGAGATGGATTATCCCATAACTATAACTCTGATTGAAGAAACTGATGAAGAAGATGATGTCAAGTCTGTTGAAAGTTTGGAGTATTTTCCAACCTTCCCAAAAACAAAGCACAAAACTGGTCCTTTGCTATCTCCTCTGCCTCAAGAGAAAAGCAGAACAAATCCTCATTCTTCATCAAGGCCATCATCTTCATCTTCATCTAAAAGGGTTAATGTTGAAGCTGCCAATGAGTTCGTCTCAAGCCACCCATTCTTCAAAGTCACTTTGGGGACACACCTTGGGATGGTAAGGGGCATTGACAACAAATAATTATACAACTTCGTTTGGTTATTCAATACTAATATTATCTATGTTATGCAGAATATTCCAGCTAGTTTTCGGAAGCATTTCACTACAATGGAGAACCAAATCGTGAGGCTTTGGGTCGGAGATAGATCGTGGCCTGTGAAACTGATTTTTCAACGTAACAACGATCAATTAAGTGCTGGCTGGAGAGCATTTTTAAAGGAAAATTCGTTGAAAAAAGGAGATGTTTGCATCTTTGAGCTTATCGACACGAACAACGTTGCACTGGTAGTAAGCATTTTTAGATGCTGATTATTACTGGGGGGTGCTTAGGGTTGATTTAAAGTGGCACATACTGTTGTTGAGAGGGATACCATTTTATTCTTTTGCTTTCTTTTTTGTTTTTAATTTCATCCGTAAAAGATGATTTTCCAGTTTAGCTTTTCGAATTATTTAAACCCCTTTTTAATTTCCTTTAAAAGTATTTTGAGTATAACATGTACCGTTAGCGACAAATTATCATAAAATAGTCTTCGTTGAAATTTTATTAATCTAGTAATTTTCTCCTCTTCTAAAAGCATGAAAGTTTCTACTACACTACCGGAAAAACATGATGATTGAACCCAAAAAATAGATGATCAAACATTCATCAATTAAATAAAGAGAAAAACTACAAAGTTCATTTGAACAAACCTTGCCTCAATATGGTAGTGTGGCACGTGTAGTTTGCTTTCATTCTTTTTGTCTGTCATTTCCTTTTTCTCTCTTTGTTTCCCTCATGCATCTCTTCATTTGGCTCCCCCTATATGTTCTTTATTCAGTGCCTAGCCAAAACCAGCCTCAAGAAGTTAAAGCTTAAACCAAGAAATTTACTCACTTGTTCAAATAAAATGAAATACAAGAATTTCAAACATATGACATTAGCACTAGAATCACTACAGTTATTCGAGTAGCATATACTATCGAAGAAACTATAACTGATTTAATTGTTAGAATTCTATGGTCGTATCTGTATTTTTAGATTTAAGAAAGATGTATATTCTGGAGATTTTGCTAGAGAGGAAGAAGAAGAAGAATGAGAAGGCACTGTTCTATTGCATTTTTACAAACAGTCGGCTTACATAGTGTGACTGAGAGAGAGAGAGAGAGAAATGTGATTCTTCTCTAACAGAATTACAGCTACTCATATCAAACTCACAAGTGCTCTTTTGTCTTTGTACATTATATTTTTCTGGACTATAATCCAAAAGTTCTCATTACATCATATAAACTAGACATAAAGGAAAATGAGAAATAAGCCTTGGTGACTTCGGCTCTAAGAAATCAGGTAGAAAAAGGATTATATTTCAACATTAATAAATGAATAACTTAATCTTTGAGACAAACATATGACATCGACACTATGCGAGAAAAATAACCTTGAGAGTTGAGTGACTGCAACAGGCACAATAGTCGTACATATCAAGTGACAAACACTTTGAAATGGACACTGTGGTAGCCTCTCCCTCCCTTAAACTTTTTTGAAACAAAAAAATAATGGACATTGGGAGGCACCTATCCCTGTCGAGAAGTTCGCGTTGAGACTACATTGATGATGTTGCTCGGTAGATTCTTCCATTTCTAAAGTTTGTTTTTAAGCAAGCCTATGTTCACTTATGCTTTTTTAGTAAACACTGTTTGTTTCGATTTTTTTTTTTTTTTTTTGGACTCAATTTGCGAATATCTTTCCAGTTGTAGTGACACTTCACCATTAAGGTTTGATCGTAAACTTGACCCCGCTGTACGGACAAGTCTTGCTTCTTCACAAAGTCTTCTCCAAATCTTTCAAATTCCAATTTCAAAGCTGAGGACGACGACAAGGAAACCATACAAAGAAGCTCAAGCTCAAGATGGATTTTGTGGGTCTCGTTCAATTTTCCCTTCAATGCTTTGATGTTCTTGCATGGTATGCTTCTCTCTAAGAGAGAGAAAATCTTGGCACAATTGAGTTGAGGAAATGTTTCTCAGAATACAATATAATTTTTCATCATTTCATGTTGTTTGTGATTTTTTGTTTTTGTTTTGCAGGCCTCTACTTTCTCTGGTGTATCCTATGTAAGCCTCTCGTCCCCCACACATTTTTATTTTGTTTTGAAGAAACTCTGTTTTCATCCTTGTAGAGTCCACTTTAGCATCTTTTACTTTGCTCTTATGCATAATTTTTTCCTTTACCAAACGAGAGTAATTTTTCGATATTACAATTTATGATGATGATGATTTTTTATAATTATTTTATTTTATTTTATTGATGTTGATACGATCGTGATGGTTTCCTTGATGTTTAAATTTTTTTTTTTTTTTTTGACAGATGTTACTCCATTAGGGCGATTGAGGCCAATTCGGTTTCAGATTTTCAGAAGTTGAATACTTATTGGGTTGTCTTCTCATTGATTCTGCTATTTGAACATGCATTTATGAAGCTCCTAAAATGGTAATTCTGTTGTTTATTTTATTGCATTTGCTTTTTCTGGTTTCCAAATAAATGAATACAAAAGAATACAAAAGTTGAAACCTTGCATATTTTAGGCAACAGAAGCTTTAACAGAACTTTCAGCCAAGTTATTAGGAAAGCCTTTCTGGAATGAGTTTGAAACGGAGATGTCGAAATAAAATTGAACAAGGAATCTCAAAGATTTCCTAGCCTTCACTACAATCACAAGGAGAGCAGAAATTTTCACAATGTGGCTGTTGTTCTCAATAGCTATGGAATTTTCAGAAGTGAATTTGTGTGGCATATCTATTCATTATGAAATGGATGTAATTTATTCGTTCAGCTTCAGACTTCTTGTTCCAGAAAAAGCCACATACCACATCTATGTACATAGTTCCACGGAATTTTTACACAGAAACTTTTAGTTTTTTTTCTTTTTAAATGAAAATGAAATCTATCGAGTTCCCGAGTTAGATATCACTTAGGTCCTTTCGGGCATAGTGCTGACATTTGTTTCAACTTTTCATTGTTTAATGATCATGAGGAGCTATAAAATTTGTTTCATCTAGTTATGTTCCCTGTTTTTCCATTTCTGTACCTGTCAGGCTCCCACTGTGGCCATACTTTAGGCTAATCATTGTCTTCTGGTTGGTGATACCTCATTTCGGTGGTGCATTTTATGTCTATAAACACCTCCAAATTGTTGTCAACTGGTTCAACAAGCGGAAGAAATCCTCGTTTAACAGCGACAATGTTTATACCGAGGTGGAGAGATATGCACAGGAGAAAGGACCTGTGGCTCTAGAAAAAGTTGTTGCTTCCAAAGTAAGTATGTTGAATTTGGTGAAGAAAATATCTTGTTAACCCTACAGGTGTGTGCACTTGTATAAATGCTTTTAACTGTGGAAAAAACACACATCCTATGGAATCGTTGTCAGAGATGGACTAATAATACTTTTTTGCTTCAGTCTGAGAGAACGAAGTCAAATCCCGATGCCAAAGAGTTCAAAGCAGTTTCATCTCTGGAGAATAAAGAGGTACACTGTGTGAGATCTCTGATGCAACACGTACAATTTTCATAACACTTTTCTATACGCTCCAGTAATTTGTAGTTGATGTCTTTTGTTAGATGAAATCCAAGAACTGTGATCGTTGCGATAACCCTTGAATTTTGGCTTTCTCTGATTACTTCTTATGACTGAGAATTTCATTTTGATTTTGAATTATGCTTGATTTAAAGAGAAAATATTATGAAATTAAGTTTGCATTTGCAATATAATTTAGAGCCTGATTTATTAATTTGATGAGCTAACCTTTTAACTCCCTTGGTCTTCTTCACAGAGTCCAAATTAATCCAGAAAGCCTAATGTTGCATAGAAGGATATCAAATCAGTGCAGATGATTCTGAATATAAAAAAAGCCTAATGTTCCTCAGAAAATATATGCAAACATTTTCTCAAAATGATTTCGTTGACTTTTTAAAACTCGTTGTGTTTGTCAAAACAAATTGGGAGGTTTTGCTTTACTTTTTAACATTTTGTACATGATCATTTCCGTTTTTGCAACAGAATTTCGTATGCATTTGCAGGTTAGTCAGGCAGAGCCTAATCTCACTGGAACTGAAAACAGCAGATTTCCCAGTACGGATATTAAAGAAGAGGCCATTGGGATTGCATCAGAGATAGAAGTTCTGAACATTCCACCTTTAGAGAAGGTTCAGGAGTGGACAAGTGCAGTCAGTCAGGTAACGACCCAAAGTGATACATCTTTTAACTCCTACCCGGACGGTAAAGTACACGATGCTGTATATGAGAAACCGAAAATACAGAACAAGGCTGAAGCTAAGCTCTCTCAGATGGAAACCGGTACATTTGCGACCAGGGAGACTCGTTATGAAAAAGAACAAAGCAAAGTTAGGTTCGTTATGAAAAAAAAATTTATATGGAGATTGAAGACTCAAATTTTTAGAAGGAAGACGATTAATTACTTACACAGCACTATGCATGGCCTCAGCCCAATGGGCAAGAGTCCTGGAAGCATGGACCAACAAGGTAAGCCCAGTATGCATGGCCTCAGCCCACAACCCTAAACCCTTTGATTGCAGTAAAGTTCACATATTTAGATGTTATTACATCTTTGTGTTGGATGCTTTGTTTGGCCTTCTAGGTTCCTTTTATTCTCTACCCCTTATTTTATTTTATTTTATTTTGCCAATGTTGTACGGCTGTATTTGGACTTCTCAAAGAGCCGAGTGGGTGTTATTTTTTCTGCATCATGCCTCTGCTTTTCTGAAAAAATTTATGCCTTGTTTGGCAATGGTTTAGTTAGTACTAGCCTCAATCTGGTCATAATGCAATATACCAAAACCATTTGTCGTGGTCAAAATTCAAACAAAATCATTCTCTTAAAGTCACTTGGCACAGCTTTGTCCTTCGATCTCCACAATGAGTCGTCCCTGTTTTCTACAACCCTACAAGCTTTTCCTCTTTCATGTCAAGCGCTTGTGGTTGGCAGAGCCTTCATAACTCCCTGCGTACTTCACTTTGGCTGAGATGACACAACTAAATGCAGAATAAAACAAAGCTCAGATATGATCCTTTGCCATCCCCTCTGCATCAAGAGAAAAGCAGAATAAATTTAGATAGACATACCAAATTCTGGTTTTGCAGAATAAATTTTGATGATAATTTACATGTCCAACACATAACTGGACATGAGTTTTCTAAGGTTGAAGGGCGAAAATCCAAATTGTCTCCCCCTATCACAAAATCATTCCACTATGACATTCAAATAGGCACTCAAAAAATCCCTGGAAATTGGACTGAAATAAAGCGTACGCTGCATTTACTATCCTGCAATGCTGATACCAAGGCTAAAATATATATCATGTTTGTCCTTCTATTGGTGTTATAAGAGTGGTTACCAGAAAAACATGATGATTGAACCCCATGAAATAGATTATCAAACATTCATCAATTAAATAAATAGAAAAACTACAAAGTTCATTTGAACAAACCTTGCATCAATATGGTAATGTGGCTAATGAATCACATAAAGAAAGTTGTTTTCCACCATGCTATGTCTTTCACGTGTAGTTTGCTTTCATTCTTTTTGTCTGTCATTTCCTTTTTCTCTCTTTGTTTCCCTCATGCATCTCTTCACTTGGCTCCCCCCATATGTTCTTTTATTGAGTGCCTAGCCAAAAGCAGCCTCAGTTGAAGCTTAAACCAAGACAAATTTACTCACTTGTTCAAATAAAATGAAATACAAGAATTTCAACTAGGCCAGTATATAAAATGAAGATCATACTCGCGAAATACATAATTTAAGGACAATAAATCAACATTTTTAAATTATTATAAATGTGCGATCTATCAAGTTATTATGAAGAATCATGACAACGGACATGGTATGCGTCAACTTTTCATCCAATAAATGTATATCCCTTTCTAAAAGTCGGGATTTGTTGTATGCATTAGCTCTAGAATCACTACAATTATTCGAGTAGCATATACTATCAAAGAAACTATAACCGATTTAATAAATGGATAACTTAATCTTTGGGACAAACATATGGCATCGACACTATGCGAGAAAAATAACCTTGAGAGTTGAGTGACTGCAACAGGCACAATAGTCGTACATATCAAGTGACAAACACTTTAAAATAGACACTGCGGATAGCCTCTCCCTCCCTTAAAACTTTTTTGAAACAAAAAAACAGTGGACATTGAGAGACACCCATCCCTTTCGAGAAGTTCGTGTTGAGGCTACATTGATGATGTTGCTCGGTAGATTCTTCCATTTCTAAACTTTGTTTCTAAATAAGCCTATGTTCACTTATGTTTTTTCAGTAAACACTGTTTGTTTCGATATTTTTTTTGGACTCAATTTGCGAATATCTTTCCAGTTGGAGTGAAACTTTACCTTCTAAGGTCTGATCGCAAACTTGACTCCGCTGTACGGACAAGTCTTGCTTCTTCACAAGGTCTTCTCCAAGTCTTTCAGATTCCAATTTCAAAGCTGAGGACGACGACAAGGAAACCATACAAAGAAGCTCAAGCTCGAGATGGGCTTTGTGGGTCTCGTTCAATTTTCCCTTCAATGCTTTGATGTTCTTGCATGGTATGCTTCTCTCTAAGAGAATGAAAATCTTGGCACAATTGAGTTGAGGAAATGTTTCTCAGAATACAATATAATTTTTCATCATTTCATGTTGTTTGTGATTTTTTGTTTTTGTTTTGCAGGCCTCTACTTTCTCTGGTGTATCCTCTGTAAGCCTCTCTTCCACCACACACATTTTTATTTTGTTTTGAAGAAACTCTGTTTTCATCCTTGTAGAGTCCAATTTTGAATCTGGGTATTTTTCTTTTTCTTTACCAAATGAGAGTAATTTTTCAATATTGCAATTTATCATGATGATGATTTTGATAATAATTTTATTTTATTTATTGATGTTGATACAATGATGATGATTTCCTTGATGTTTATTTATTTTATTTTTTTTTGACAGATGTTGTTCCATTAGGGCGATTGAGTCCAATTCTGTTTCAGATTCTCAGAAGTTGAATACTTATTGGGTTGTCTTCTCATTGATTCTGCTATTTGAACATGCATTTATGAAGCTCCTAAAATGGTAATTCTGTTGTTTATTTTATTGCATTTGCTTTTTCTGGTTTCCAAATAAATGAATACAAAAGAATACAAAAGTTGAAACCTTGCATATTTTAGGCAACAGAAGCTTTAACAGAACTTTCAGCCAAGTTATTAGGAAAGCCTTTCTGGAATGAGTTTGAAACGGAGATGTCGAAATAAAATTGAACAAGGAATCTCAAAGATTTTCTAGCCTTCACTAGAATCACAAGGAGAGCAGAAATTTTCACAATGTGGCTGTTGTTCTCAGTAGCTACGGAATTTTCAGATGTGAATTTGTGTGGCATATCAATTAATTGTGGTTTATTGAGACAAAACCGAGTCTCATAAAGAATTTTGAAGTTACTTTTTAAGACGATTGTGATATGTTGTTTATGTTTTCAGATATGTAGTAGCTTTCTGGTAATACATTCACAATTATATGGAGTCACATTTGGTCGTAAAAACACATTTTAAAAACTAACAGATATGAAAACATTTCTAAATCATAGGTTATTTGAAATTGTTCTCGTTGCTTTCTTCGAATTCAATTTAAACATATGAAATGGATGTAATTTATTCGTTCAGCTTCAGACTTCTTGTTCCAGAAAATGCCACATACCACATCCATGTACATAGTTCCACGGAATTTTTACACAGAAACTTTTAGTTTTTTTTTCTTTTTAAATGAAAATGAAATCAATTGAGTTCCCGAGTTAGATATCACTTAGGTCCTTTAGGGCATAGTGCTGACATTTGTTTCAACTTTTCATTGTTTAATGATCATGAGGAGCTATCAAATTTGTTTCATCTATTTATGTTCCCTGTTTTTCCATTTCTTTACCTGTCAGGCTCCCACTGTGGCCATACTTTAGGCTAATCATTGTCTTCTGGTTGGTGATACCTCATTTCGGTGGTGCATTTTATGTCTATAAACACCTTATCTGTCCATGCCTCTCCACGGACCTCCAAATTGTTGTCAACTGGTTCAACAAGCGGAAGAAATCCTCGTTTAACAGCAACAATGTTTTTACCGAGGTGGAGAGATATGCACAGGAGAAAGGACCTGAGGCTCTAGAAAAAGTTGTTGCTTCCAAAGTATGTTGAATTTGGTGAAGAAAATATCTTGTTATGCCTACAGTTGTATAAATGCTTTTAATTGTGGAAAAACACACTCTATGGAATCGTTGTCAGAGATGGACTAATAATACTTTTTTGCTTCAGTCTGAGAGAACAAAGTCAAATCCCGATGCGAAAGAGTTCAAAGCAGTTTCATCTCTGGAGAATAAAGAGGTACACTGTGTGAGATCCCTGATGCAACACCTACAATTTTCATAACACTTTTCTACCCACTCCAGTAATTTGTAGTTGATGTCTTTTGTTAGATGAAATCCAAGAACTGTGATCGTTGCAATAACCCCTGAATTTTGGCTTTCTCTGATTACTTCTTATGACTGAGAATTTCATTTTGATTTTGAATTATGCTTGATTTAAACAGAAAATATTTTGAAATTAAGTTTGCATTTGCAATATAAGTTAGAGCCTGATTTATATTAATTTGATGAGCTAACCTTTAACTCCCTTGGTCTTCTTCAGAGTCCAAATTAATCCAGAAAGCCTAATGTTGCATAGAAGGATATCAAATCAGTGCAGATGATTCTGAATATAAAAAAAGCCTAACGTTCCTCAGAAAATATATGCAAACATTTTCTCAAAATGCTTTCGTTGACTTTTTAAAACTCGTTGTGTTTGTCAAAACAAATTGGGAGGTTTTACTTTACTTTTTTTCTTTCTTTTAAACATTTTGTACATGCTCATTTCCGTTTTTGCAACAGAATTTCATATGCATTTGCAGGTTAGTCAGGCAGAGCCTAATCTCACTGGAACTGAAAACAGCAGATTTCCCAGTATGGATATTAAAGAAAAGGCCGTTGGGATTGCATCAGAGAGAGGAATTTTGAACATTCCACCTTCAGAGAAGGTTCAGGAGTGGACAAGTGCAGTCAGTCAGGTAACGACCCAAAGTGATACATCTTTTAACTCCTACCCGGATGGTAAAATACACAAGGCTGTATATGAGAAACTGAAAATAGAGAACAAAGCTGAAGCTAAGCTCACTCAGATGGAAAACGGTACATTTGCGACCATGGAGACTCAAGAAAAAGTTGTTGAGGTTGTTACAAGTAGAGAAGTTATTGAGTCTGCCCTACAAGTCCAGAAAGAGTGGACTTGTGCTCTCTGTCAGCTAACAACTCAAAGTGAAGCAACTTTGAACTCCCACCTCCAAGGCAGAAAACACAAGGCAGCATGTGTGGCACTGAAAGCAAAGAGCCAGCCAATTGCGCCAAAAATTGCCCCGGCTTCTACTGCAAAGGAATCTAATCAACCTAACAAGGAGCGAGGAAAGAGGACAACGAGTGCATCAAAACAAAAAGTTATTGTAGATGAAAAGGTGCAAAGCCAGAAAAATAGCATTCCAACTTCAAGGACAAAGACTTCTGATAAATCTAAAAAGGAGCCAGCAGAAGGTGCATCCATCAATGGAGGCCAACAACGAAATCGGAATGAGGTTCCAAGCAAGAAGGATTATCGTATTTGGTGCAAAATTTGTAATGTGTACTGCCCTGGTGAGATTGACTTGGCATCTCATGTCAGTGGAAGGAAGCACGAGAAAAATGTGCTAGAACAACAACAGAAGGCAAATAGTGTTCCAAGAATGAATGGTCCCCCTCTGTGGTGCAAGATTTGTAATGTAGGCTGCTATAATGAGGGTAACATGGTATCTCATCGTAATGGAAGGAAGCACTTGGATCTTGAATCGACTGGAATGTAAGGGTTGTGGACAGATAATGTTGGTTCCTCGCATTACTCATAAAGAGCGTAGGAAAAAAAAAAAAAACATTCATGCTCGTGTATTTTCTAATTGTTTTCTCCTTTGTAGGAAACTTAGGAGATGGCCCTATATGCATTGGTAGCCGGATTTTACTACTGTCTTGTCAAGCCAGTGAAAATTCAAATAAACTAGTTGTGAACGTGTGGCCACAAGTTGTGAATTTTGAAGAGTAGGGTTGACAGTGACACAAACACGATCGCTTCTGACTTGTTAAAGTACTTCATCATAAACATTTTGTTGAAATTCTTTACACCATGATGTTGGATTGTGGAAAAAAGTATAGAATCAAATCCTTATTAGGCCTCTATTTCAACTTTCTATTGTAACATTTTTTTTATCATCAATGAAATTGTTATTTGACTGAAAACATTAATTCAGCTCAAGCTTCAACTTTTGATTGAGTGCTCAAACTTCACCTCACTAAAGGACTCCCAAAGAAATATAAATATAAATAAATAAAAATAAGCACCAAATGTGGAATACGTGCAAATATAGAAGGGAAAAAACCTTGGCATTGATTTATTGTAATGTTCAGACAGGTTTCTAGAAAGGGAAATGTTTGTAAACATGGCACCAGTGGCCAACCGGTCGACCCAATTCAAGATCCGGCTACAATTTTTTTTTATTTCTGATTGATTGTAATTTATTTCCTTTTCTATTTCTGATTTCCTACTGTAAATAGAGTTAGGGTTATAGTTTAACTTAGCTTCCAAGGTTATTTAGCCTCCAAGGTGTTGATGTATTATATGTGTCTCTTACAAGGAGAATAATACACTGAAAATTGCGACAATTATTCTTCCATTCATATTTACAAATGCATGGCTTAATTTTTAAAACAATCATATGACTATTGGCCGACATCGACACCCTGGGAGAAAAAAGACCTTGAGGGTCGAGAGCCTGCACTAAGCACAATAGTTGTACGTGTCAAGTGACAAACGCTTCAAAATTGACAATGGGAAACACACTTATCCCTTTTCACAAGTTGGCATTGGGAGTTTAACTACACTAATGTTGCTTGGTAGATTCTTCCATTACGAAGTTATTGTTTTTAAGCTTATGTGGGAGTACAAACAATAGTTTAACAAAACTACAGGGAAGGGGGTTTCTCACACACAAAGGTGGATCTACACTCCAACCCAGTGCAGATGGAGGATGAGTATCTCGCAAATTCCCTCATTGTCTACATTGAGAAGAGCTTTATGTGAATATTAATTCAGATTCAATAATCAAAGATTTTGATACATTCAAAGAGAGAAGGGTTCCATTTCACTAGGTAAGCTCTTTAATTTTTTTTTGCAATTGACCATATTTTTTTGAAGTTGGACCATGTGTTTGATTTGGTATTTATTTATATTTTATACTTCTTCGTATTATATTTGCTTGTAATGTGGCCTTATTTGATTTATAAAATTTTATTTACATTTTGTTTCAAGAGGAAAAAGATGTATAATAAATTTCTTGTAAAAATAAAAATAAAAATAAAAATTAGCCTACCCTTATAAAAATTCATGAGTCAGCCATTGCTCACATACACAATACCAAGATGCCAGAGGGTTTCGAACTTGAGACCGTTGTTCTACAAGTCAATATCATTTTCCACTGTATTAGAGCCCTGTCAGCATTTTTAAGCTTATGTTCACTTATGCTTTTATTAGTAAACACAACACATCTCATGTTTTTTTAATAGCTAAAATTACTAAAATACACATGCCACGTCAGCACAGTTAACGGTGGGTGGGCATCGAGGTCGGAAAATCGAAACATTGAGCCAAACCGACTTTTAAAGAGGGGGAAAAAACTGATTGACTAAAAAAGTCAACAAACCGACACCAAACTGGACCAGACTGATTCAAACTGGTTCTAGTTCTAATTTCACACCTTACCAAATCGGATTGGACTAGACCGGTTGTGTATATTTTTAATTTTTTTTACAAAATTATTTAAATCCAATGTTACATTTTTTAATCTCATAACTAATATTTCCCCAAGCCCACTTCAAAAAATCTCCCTTTTCTACGCTCAATATCTCTCTTTGTATGAAATTTGAATCATTTGTAAATTTTCAAGCCCAAATATTAAAATTTTAATTGAAATTTTCATGAAAATAATAATAATTCGGTCCAAAACTAAAAAAAAATAAATGGAAATCATACTAGAACCAGTTCAAACCAAACCAGTCAGTTTCAATTTTTTTTTTTTATACTAAAACCAACCCGATTAAATAGTTCTGTATCTGATTTCGATTTGATGTGAAAATCAGACTGAACCAGACCGCATCCACCCCTAGTTTTGTTGATGGAAATTCACAAAAGTAATAAGCGAGATAATTTCAGCATTTTTAGAGATTTTGAGGATTAAATGAGAAAATTTCAGTTTCAAGGAGTAATGTGAGAGCGAGCGCCCCGTTTCAAGGATAAAACAGTAATTAAATATATATTTTTTACTCATTTTGCAAACACGGCTGCTGGCGTTTCTTCTTCTTCTTTTTTTTTTCTTTTTTTTCTTTTTTTTCTTTTTTTTTTGTCCCCCTTTTTCTTTTGGTCGGACGACTGAGTTTCCAGTGGTAGTGAAAACTTTGCCTTTATCATATATATCCAATTCAAACTTTTAATGACTTTTATAAAGTTTAAAAGTCTGGAGGTATTCAATTTAGACTTTTAAAGAGTATATAAAAGTCTAGTGGTATTCAATTGTGACTTTTAAAAAGTATTTAAAAGTTCAGTGGTATTCAGTTATGACTTTTAAAAAGTATTTAAAAGTTCGATGGCATCCAAAAAGTTAATGACTTTTAAAAAGCTTATTAAATGAATGACTTTTCCATACTTTTAAGGCTAATTGTTAAGAGTAAAAGTCTTGCTAATTTACTAGTGACTTTTATTAACTCTATGAGAGTATTTAAGAATTTGTCATCTCTATGAAAGTCGCTCATTTTAAAAAAAGTCTTTATAAGTGTGAATTAGATACACCCCCTAAACTCTGAACAGAAGTTCAGACCCCAAAAAAAAAAAAAAAACTCTGAACAAAAGTTCCACGCTGTACGGACAAGTCTTGCTTCTTCACAAGGTTTTCTTCTCCAGGCCTTTCAAATTCCGATTTCAAAGCTGAGGACGACGACGACAAGGAAACCGTACAAAGAAGCTGAAGTTCAAGATGGGCTTTGTGGGTCTAGTTGCATTTTTACTTCGATGCTTTGATGTTCTTGCGTGGTATGCTTTTTTCTAAGAGAATTAAAATCTTGGAACAGTTGAGTTGAGTAAATGTTCTTGTTCATCATTTCGTGTTGTTTGTGATTCTTTTTCTGCAGGCCTCTACTTGCTCTGGTGTATCCCTTGTAAGCTTCTCTGCCCCACACGCATTTTTATTTTATTTTGAAGAAACTCCGTTTTCATCCTACTAGTGTTTTTTTCTTGGGACTAATCCTACTAGTGTTCACTTTAGCATCTATGGAAATGGGTTTTTTTTTCTTTTTCTTCTGTTTCTTTTTGTCTACAAAAATGGGAGTAATTTTTCGATATTGCATTTTATGATGATGATGCTTTTGATAATGATTTTATTTTTTACTAATGTTGATACTGTGTTGATTGTTTTTTGATAGATGTTGTTCCATTAGGGCGATTGAGGCCAATTCTGTTTCAGATTCTGTGAAGTTGAATACTTATTGGGTTGTCTTCTCATTGATTCTGCTATTAGAACGTGCATCTATGAAGCTCCTAAAATGGTAATTCTGTTGTTTAGTTTATTGCATTTGCATTTTCTGGTTTCCAAATAAATGAATACAAAAGTTGAAACCTTGCATATTTTAGGCAACAGAAGCTTTTAACTGAAGTTTCAGCCAAGTTACTATGAAAGCCCTTCTGGAATGTGAGTTTCCCCCAAATTTTGCCCAATTAATTTGGTTGTCCATAATATTTGTTTCTTAGTACATAGAAGGGAAACGAATGGAGAAGCCGTAATAAAATTGAAAAAGGAATTTCAAAGATTTCCTAGCCTTCACTATATTCAAAAGGAGAGCAGAAATTTTCACAATCTGGCTGTTCTCAAAAGCCGGAATCTTGTGGCTAGTATGGAATTTTCAGAAGTGAATTTGTGTGGCATATCCATTCATTGTGGTATTATTGAGACAAAACAGTCTCATAAATAATTTTGAAGTTACCTTTTAAGATGGTTGTGATCTATTAATTTATGTGGTAGCTTTCTGGTAATATGTTCACAATTATAAGGTCACATTTGGTGGTAAAACACACTTTTTATATACAATAGTTTAACGGGCATATGAAAGCATGCCTAAAGAATAGGATTATTTAAAATTCTTCTCATTGCTTTTTTCTAAATCAATTCAAACTTATGAAATGGTTGTAATTTATTCGTTCAGCTTCAGAATTTTTGTTCCGGCAAATGCCACATATCAATTGTAGAGAGTTAGATATCAGTTAGTTCCTTTTGGGCATAGTGCTGACATTTGTTACAACTTTTCATTGTTCAATGATCATGAGGAGCTATAAAATTTGTTTCGATGTTTCTTAATTTTCCATTGCTGTACCTGTCAGGCTCCCTCTGTGGCCATATATTAGGCTCATGATCGTCTTCTGTTTGGTGATACCTCATTTCAATGGAGCTTTTTATGTCTATAAACACCTAATCTGTCCATGCCTGTCCATGGACCTCCAAATTGTTATCAACTGGTTCAACAAGCGGAAGAAATCCTCGTTTAACAGAGACAATTTTCTTGCCGAGGTGGAGAGATATGTAAAGGAGAATGGAACTGAAGCTCTGGAAAAAATTGTTGCTTCCAAAGTAAGTAGGTCGAACTTGGTGAAAAAAATATGTTGTTATGTATCATAGGAATAAATTAGTTTTTAGAACATGCCTAGAGGTGTGTGCACTAGTATAAATGCTTTGACATGTGGAAAAACATATTCTAGAGAATCGTTGTCAGAGATGGACTAATAATACTTTTTTCCTTCAGTCTGAGAGAACGAAGTCAAATCCCGATGAGAAAGAGTTGAAAGCAGTTTCATCTCTGGAGAATAAAGAGGTACACTGTGTGAGATCCCTGATGCAACTCATACAATTTTCATTACACGTTTCTATACACCCCAGTGGTTTGTAGTTGATGGCTTCTCATAGATGAAATTCTATAACTGTGATCGTTGCAATAACCCCTGAATTCTGGGTTTCTCTGTTTACTTCTTCTGACTAGGTTTCTCTGTCTACTTCTTCTGACGCAGAATTTCATTTTGATTTTGAACGATGCTTGATTTAAAGAGAGAATATTGTGAAATTAAGTATGCATTTGCGATATAATTAAGAGCCTAATTTATTAATTTGATGTGCTAACCTTCCCTCAGTCTTCTTCATACAGTCCAAATCCAGAAAGCCTAATGTTGCACAGAAGGATATCAAAGCATTGCAGACGATTGTGAATAAAAAAATAGCCTAATGTTCCACAAAAAATTTATGCAAACATTTTCTCTCTTTGACTTTCTTTGTCTTTTTAAAAACTCTTTGTGCTAGTTGTCGGTTCATTTCCATTATCGCAACAGAATTTTGTATGCTTTATCTGAGAATACTGGATGCAGTAAAACAATTTTCTTTTTGGACCTCATCTTCATTGCATTTGCAGGTTAGTCAGGCAGAGCCTAATCTCACTGGGACTGAAAACAGCAGATTTCCCAGTATGGATATTGAAGAAAAAGCCATTGGGGTTGCATCAGAGAGAGGAGTTCTGAACACTCCACCTTCAAAGAACGCTGAGGAGTGGACAAGTGCATTCAGTCAGGTAACAACCCAAAGTGATACAACTTTTAACTCCCACCCGGATGGTAAAATACACAAGGCTGTATATGAGAAACTGAAAATAGAGAACCAGGCTGAAGCTAAGCTCACTCAGACAGAAAACGGTAAATTTGCGGTCATGGAGACTAAAGAAAAATCTGTTGAGGTTGCAACAGGTAGAGAAGTTCTTGAGTCTTCCCAAAATGTCCAGAAAGAGTGGACTTGTGCTCTCTGTCAGCTAACAACTCAAAGTGAAGCAACTTTAAACTCCCACCTCCAAGGCAGAAAACACAAGGTGGCATGTGAGGCACTGAAAGCAAAGAGCTGGCCATTTGTGCCGAAAATTCCCCCGGAGTCAAAGGAATCTCATCAACCTAAAGAGGAGCCAGGAAAGCGGCCAACGATCAGTGCATCAAAACAAAAAGTTATTATAGATGAAAAGGCGCAAAGTCAGAAAAATAGCATTCCAGCTTCAGGGACAAAGACTTCTTATAAATCTAAAGAGGAGCCAGCAGAAGTTGCATCCATCAATGGAAGCCAACAAGGAAACCCGACTGAAGTTCCAAGCATGAAGGATTTAACTCTATCGTGCAATGTTTGTAATGTGCACTGCCCCAGTGAGATTGTCATGGCATCGCATCTGAATGGCAGAAAACACCAGAAAAAGATGCAACAACGACAACAGAACCCAAATTAAGTTCAAAGGAAGAATGATTTTTTGTGGAACATAAATCGGCACCATTGAGAATTGAGTCGCAGTGACACACCATAACCCACTGAACTCGTTTTACATGAATTCAAAGCAATGAACTATTGCCAATTGGGTCAGGCCAATGGAATTGACTTGCAGACCAATGGTCTCAGGTTCCTATGGCATCGTGGTAGTGTGTATTAGAAATCCCCTTTACCCTCGTATTTCCGACTATAGCTTGTATTCGTGAAGGAAAAAAAACCTATAAAATATTTTAAAAATCAAAGGACCTCTTTTATGCCATATTCCAGATTGTTATCCATCATGTTTCACTTATAATTTTTAATTGGTTTCTTCTGGATGCTAGTTGACAATGACATTAGCAATTTCAAGTTGTCTCAATACTCGCCCCGTAGAGAGCTAGTCTTGTTCTCATTTTTAATATTTTTCTTTTGCTTTTTCGAAACAACTCGACTTTTAGATTCATCTGCCGACAGCATCACTGTGAATCATACAGGTCTACTCAAGTAAAAAAACTTACATGTAACGTTTTGCTATCCTAGCTTATTACGCAATGACACATGAAAAAATTATTTTATTTGTCATTACATTATTAGTCAGGAATAACACAGGGTAGAGATGATACTAAGGGCCCGTCTGATAACGTTTTCGGAGAATGTTTTCTGAGAATGAAAACAAGAAAACAAATTTGTATTTTCAGGAAATGAAAATGCGTCTGGTAGATTAATTAGAAAACATATTTAGAAAACAAAAACAATGAAAACGTGTCTGGTAGTACAATTATTTTTCAAGTGTATTTTTGCTAATTTATGTTCCAAAAAATATTTTTTTTACTGTATAATTTGACAAATAAAAAATTATATTGTTTTTTTTTAAGTTAAACTTTTTTTTATCTTTTTTTTTTCTTCCTCTTCTCTCCTTTCTCTTTTCTTCTCCCTTCCCAGGCCGTCCTCTTTTCTTCTTTTTTCCTTTTCTTTCTTCCTCTTCTCTCCTTTATCTTTTCTTCTCCCTTCCCAGGCCGTTCCTTTCTTCCTCTTTTTTTCTTTTTTCCTTTTCTTTCTTCCTCTTCTCTCCTCTCTCTCTCTCTCTCTCTCTCTCTCTCTCTCTCTCTCTGGACTGGGTCTGTGAGGTTTGGTGGCAGTGGCAGAATCAGTGGCGGTTGTGATGATGATGGTCTGACAGTCGTGGCCGTGGTGAGTTTGATTTTCGTTTCGTTTCTGTTTTGCTGGGTAGAGCGATGGGGTTGTGCATTTCGGTTTATGTTTTAGGCGTATGTTTTCTGTGAGAATGAAAACACATTTTTTCTGTTTTTCCGAAGTACACGTGATGTTGTTTTCATTTTATGAAAACATTCTCAGTGTTTTCTGTTTTAGTCCACCGAACAGATTCTTGGTTTGTTTTTGTTTTTGATTTTTGAAAATGAAAACGGGCGCTGAAAACTTAAACGAACGGGCCCTAATTTCCCTGGGGAAATGTTTGGTTTGGATGAATATTAATTCAATTCTTCACCAACTTTTAAAAATTATTAAGTTAACATTTTGGTGAAACTCCTTACAGTAATTCGTTAAGCCAAATTTCGTCTTTTGACTGCGTTCCGGAATGAGCATGACCAGTTGGATAATTCATTCCCTCATCTGGCCATAATTTAACTAAGTGTGCTAGGTCACCTCTTTTTAATGAGTACAATTTCTTGCTTAAACATATGTTTTGCCCTATCAAAACCCCCACCTCACAAAAGGAACTACCACAGTAAAAATAAAAATGAGAGCCTCGAAACAAAGAAACCAAATGCGGAAGAAAGCACAAAATATAACAGGAAGACGACCTTGACATTGATTTATTGTATTGTTCAGATGAGTTCCAGAAAGGGACATGTATGTTTGTAATCATGGTAACTATGCCTTCTGAGAAGTTGGCATTGCGAGATTAACTACACCGCTGCCGGGTAAATTCTTCCATTGCTGAGTTACTGTTTTGATCTGGGTGAAAAAGTCAACACCAGCCTTACCTGTAATGCATACAAAAACTCTTCATAATTTACCAGAACGAAATAATTCATTATATACAACCATTGTTTGAACAATAACTACTCAAAAACAGATTGCTAACATCATAAAAAGAGTTGAGTAACAGGTGGAAGAGATATTTTACCATAGAAATTCAGATCGCCTGCAAAAGATGCCTTGTTGCCAGTAAAAGAGAAAAATGGCAAGGGAACTGGAATAGGAACGTTGATTCCAACCTATTTCATACTCAAAACAAGTTAGAGAGTGATATAAAGCGTATCTTTATTTGCCATATTATCTTGCAAATTCAGCAGCAGCAGATGCTCAAAAGACTTTGTTTACCTGTCCAGCCTCTATCTCAGTCTGAAATTTCCTTGCAGCTACCCCAGATGTAGTAAAAATAGAAGCTCCATTGCCATATCTGTTTTTTTTATAAAAAAAAATGCTCATGTAAACCGCATAAAATATCTCTTCTAAACTAACGCTATTTAAGGCAATAAGAGAAAGCAATAATTAGTACTTGTTTCTGTTAACAAAGCTTATTGCCTCTTCTAAGCTGTCAGCCTGACATTAAGAAGAACAAAGGATGTGTTAACAATCTCCATACCACGCAAGGAGAAAGATGACAGGCAAAGAAACAGGAATTCAGTCAATCAACATACCTCCAAGCAAAGAAGAACTGGACCAAAAATTTCTTCCTGCACAAAAGGTAGAAAATAATCAAGTTCCTTCCAACATAAAGATTCAATTGATTTTCATCCTTAGAAATTTCAGTCCATATCAACATAAACAAACAAATACAAGGCGCTGAATCTCTTGGTATCCTACCAAATATGTGCCTAAGACCTTGGGTCTGTTTAATGGAGAAGGCAACCCCTACTGGGTAGCCAACAACCACCATCTGTTTTGAAAATACAATGGAAAAATTGAAAGGAAAAGAGACTAAAAATCTGAAGGAAAAAAAAAAGATACCTTGTGGCACTCCATGTCAGCTGTAACATTTGATAAGATTGTGGGGCCAATGAAATTTCCATGCTCATATCCTGGAACCTGTTTGTTACCGATGATGAATAAGTAGATAAGTAACCAGTTTCTCTTCAGAAAAACTGAGTCAGGCAAGCACATTAACTATCTAATATAACATAGAGAGGGGAGAGACTTATCATTAAAATGTCAAAACTATTTTGTGCTAGCAAGTTAGCAATAAGTGGGAAGCATCGAAATATAAAATGCTACCGCTATATTTCTGCCATCAAGCAATAGCCTTGCACCACTTTCAACACCAGACTGGATTAATTTGCATATCCGTTCCTTTGCCTGTGAACGAATCCAGTAAAAATTCATTAACAGAAACTAAAGAGTGAAGCCAATGTCAACCACATGAGCATGCACCTTAACAACTAATATGTTATTTGGTTAGTCATTCATGTAAATGTGGACAATTTATAGAAAGAAGACTTAAACAATGTCACTCTTTGGTAACCTAATTGGTAGTCTGGGAACGGGAGCAAAAAGGAAAAAATACTTTTAAAGTGCTTACTTGTTTGCTAATTACGGGACCAAGGTCAGCATCAGGTTCTGTTCCAGCACTTACTTTCAGAGCTTTGGCAGCTTCCACAAGTTTGTTCTCCCTGGAAGAGTTTAATAATTAAAATCTAATCTCAGTCTTCAAACTCAATTTTCTTTTTTCTTTTTCTTTTTTAAAATTTTTAAAAACGCCTAGATTACATGGAAATAACAAGATATCAGGGACACCAATGATTGAGAACAAAACAAAACAAAACAAAAAACTGCAACGACAGAATGTAGGTCACTTCTTAAAACGTTCCATAGAACTGATAGTTATTTTACTAAGCATTAATAGATACTAATAAGGTGGGTACAGAATTGAATTCATTTACCCTAAAATAGATAACAAAGAATTGGAACTTAATCATGTTCATTTCCTAGTCTGCTTTTACATTGTGTTTTTTAATAAATTTAAAAGAAGCTTTCATACAAGAGTTTGTAGATATAGTAAAAAGTTCCTTTGCTTGACAAGTGAAATGAGCCATTTTCAGGAGGATAAGACTTGTCACAACAGGGATGGTTAACATGTATAATTCAGATACTTTGTCTAAAGCCATTTTCCTAAGTGAGGAAAGTGCAATGTTTTTATTTTGAATCTACATGAAGGTTAGATAAGGTTCTACTAAAACCTTATCTTGGATATGTTTTTTTAGAGGAATCTTCTAGGAAACAGAATAAGGGTGAATATTGGTTTTTGGTCTTCTCAAGCACCACTTAACTCTTTTTAGAGAAGCCTTTTAGAACATAGAACGTTGCCAGAGCAGCAAGTGGAGATGGATTTGTAAAGGTAAGGACATCGAAGGTCAATAAAAACCTTACTTTGGTAACACTCTGAAGGTAAGTTTAAAACTTTGAACCTTCAAAGAAAAGGATACGCGAATGTGGAAGGCATAAACCTTAATGAAACTAAACATATGGAAAAAGAAAAGAGAAAAAAAAAAAACATAATACCATGACTTTGAACCTCCAACAAAGACAACTGTGCTGAGTGCCATGCACCGTTGTCCTGCAGCACCAAAGCCAGCAGCAACTAAAGCATTCAAAGTAGCATCAGCACTTGCATCAGGCATGACAATTGCATGGTTTTTTGCCCCCATATTAGACTGGAAAAGTAGTTAACCAGGTAACCAATTCATTTCACTTTCAACTGGCACAAGGGTATGAAAGCCACCATTTGGCTCGTAAGAGAAACAGTTAAATACAAAGCGGACTTACCTGAACACGTTTCCCTTTTGCTGATGCTCTTGAATATATGTGCATGCCAGCCTTTGTGATGTAAACATAAAAACATTGTGTAAGAGTATAGCTAGACCAACTGATACATCACAATAAAATTGCAAAAAGAAGAAGAATTTTTCCTTTCAAAAAATTAAATATGATAAGAGCATGCTCCTTTGTACCAGAAACATACTGGTTGACATGCAAACTTATAGGTCTGAACAAAAGTTCACAACCAAGGTAAGAAAAGAATTCTTAAACCCGACAGATAAATTTATTCTGTAAGTCAACAAACAATTGTTGGAAAAATAATTTCAAAAGAGAAAACTTAAATTGTTATCATACTTCTAACTCTAAGCAACTTTGCATCCTAAAGTAAACATATTGGGGTCTACTTTGAAACTAAAATCACTTCCACAAACAAACTATGAGTTCAGAGGAAATTCTCAGTGACGTGATATGGCTATCAACTGAATTGAAGACTTTATGTAGGGGTGGTGAGTACAACATGAAAACCACAAAAAGTTAGCTACATATTGGAATAACAATCGAGTTCAGGTATTTTTAATTCCTTTTTGGGATTGAAAATAAATTGAAACACGCATAACGGTCCAGAATGTTAAGACTACAAGGACTATTAGTGTTGTTAACTTAACGTTCCAGATTAAGATGATAAAACTATACATAAAAGTACATACAGAAATTGGAATATGGATGTAATCACTGTGAGAAAACTTACAGTATTAGAACCCACAAATGATACAGCTTTTATATCCTCATCATCACAAATTGCATTGACAATATCCTGCCACAATGTAATATACATTCAGGGAAACCGATTCCACTAAGGGTACCAAACTTCTGATATGAAAGCTTCCAAAAAATTCAAAAGTTGTTTTTGGAAAAATCATTGCAAATATAAACACAACTGTACAACATATGGTATACAGCACTGTTGGGATTTACAGGTGCAAAACTCTTAGCTTCTCTTGCTCACTTTTTCATGCAACCAAACTACATTTACATTTCTAAGATATATATAGAGGGTTTAGAAATAATAAGTTATCAATAAAAGAAGCAGCGAAGCTTTCTTTCACAGGGAAAGACATCACGAGTCATCTGCTTCACTGTTAACATCTGGGGCCCACAATAATGATTTACACAAAAAACTACAGCCCCAAGAAAGTGAAAAAATTGGCTTCTTTTTGTGGATCCTTCTACTTTTATTCCCACCAATGACCCATGAGATGGCAAATATATCCAAAATACATATAAAAAAAATTCAACATCTTCGGAGTAAATATCAATCAAAATCCTACATGAATCGTTGAGAGCATCTGGCCACTTAGTTAGGCACAACTTAAGACAATAAGGTATAGTAGGGCTAATAAAAGTAGTTTGAGAACAATCATACATTGGTTCCATGAACAATATTTAAGACACCATCAGGCAGACCAGCCTCCATTGCTAACTCTGCCAGAATTACAGAAGCCCCTGCTCAAAAGAAAATATAACAGATCCTTTTTTAAATCAAAGCATGGAGATTAAAGTGTATCCATGCACGCATGAACTGACCTAAAATAGATTCAAAGAAAATTTAGAATGCACAACTACCATGCTGTAACCAGCGTACATGTAATGAAGAAGAAAAAAAGTAACAAGTTGGACAATCAAGATGACATCCAAGGGGATCTATCAATATATGACTGATGATTTCTGTAGATCCTTGCATCTGATATATTTTAGCAAAGTTACCCTATTTATGCTATTTAAGCAGTGTAGAAATTAAGCATTTCGAAATATCACCCTTCAAGTTTCCTGAAGATCAAAGTTCTTGTTATAAATTCAACAAGTTCAAACAGAAACAACATCTACAGTCTCAAAAAAAAAAAACCTATAACAACCTATCATCAAATATATTAATATGAAATATAGATTGATATATGATAACACAAACATCAGGGTGCAAATTAAATTTTTTAATGAACTTTTTCTTGCTTCTATGGTTTTATGAAACAAAAACTTGAGGGAGGTAATGCTCCAGGACTAGATACACTGAGTTCTAAGTAAATCATAATCACCTGGATCTTTTTCCGATGGCTTTAAGACAAAGGTATTCCCACAAGTAACTGCAAGTGGGAACATCTGCAATAAAATCAGTAAAGGATTAGAAACCATTGACGTTTTCTTTTTCTTTATTTGAAGGAATGGAAAGTCAATGAAGTACCATTTAAGAAATAAATTTATAAATAAATTTTTTTTAAAACGCTGGTGTTTGTGTGCTTGTGAGAAGCAACTATAAAGACAGAGATAGAAGAATTCATTGCTCGATCAGATGCATTATTACAGTTTCAGCATGCTTAAGCATTTAGATGATTGGTGAATATACAATGTTTAAATAAAATTTTAACAAGAAACCAAAAAGAGGTAGAAAGATAGTAAGGATAAATCATGTATATGAAAAGGAAAGGAAAAACTGATGGTCATTTCAATTCAATCATGTCACAGGGGAAGAAGATAGCAAGCTCACCCATAAGGGAATCATTGCCGGAAAGTTGAAGGGACAAATACCAGCACAAACACCAAGCGGCTCTCTAATACTGTATGTGTCAATTCCATTTGATACGTTAGAAACATACTCCCCCATTTGCAGAGTTGCCGTACCACAAGCATGCTCCACCACCTCTGAATAAGAAACCAGTAAATTCTCAGAGCTTCAACATCACCCACTGAACTCCGTAATTATCCTGCAGAGAATCTTATTGACAACAAAGTACAAACACTGACCTAGCCCACGAAACACATCTCCATGTGCATCCTTCAATGTCTTTCCCTGTTCAGTGGTAATATTCAAGGCAAGCTTATCCTGAAAACAGAATAAAGAGATTTGTATTACTCAACCAACTGTATCCTTATTTAAATGTACAGAGAAAGACTATTTCAAAGTTCAAACCCAGCGCACTTACAATATCTCTCCGAATAAGCTCTTGGAGCTTGAACATGACACGTTGACGGACCGTAACTGGTGTGTGGCGCCATGATTGAAAAGCCTGCTTTGCTGCAGACACTGCAGCTTTAAACTCTTCATTTGTGGTCAAAGGAACTTGTGAAACAACTTCTTGTGTTGCCTATGACCAAGTTTTAAATACAAGATAACAACCATGAATTCTGTAAAGTTAACAACAAGAGAGAAAAGAAAAGAAGAACTGAAGCATATTATGCACTTACAGGGTTGATAACATCAATGGACGCAGATGATTGTGATTTAACAAAACTACCTCCAATTAGATTGGGAACGCTCTGATACAACAAAACCAATTAAAATTATATTAAATGAGAATTCTCCAATCTCAACTTTCCTCCACTTGAAATTGGTAGTTAAATCAAAAGTTGAACCCCTGAAAAGAAAATAAATAAAATCCCAACAGCTGCTTCCATTTCATTTCTCTTCATCTTTTCGTTTTTAGACTATTTTCTCAACAGCCAAACAAATCGTGATAACCGAAGTCTACTCAGTAACAGTAACCATGAACCCACTTGAATACAAATAAATCATGTACTCGTCAAAATAAAAAATACATAGTCAAAACTACAAGCTACTGTGTGCGAATGATACATCATTTTCCCGAGAAAGAGTTCATTTTTCCTAGGAAACAAACAGGAGCTAAGCCAGTCTAGGATTGATTACCGGAGGGCTACCCTGCTTGGAAGACGGCTCGGCAGCTGTGGAGAAGTGAGAGCTTCTGAGAGCAAAGATCGCAGGCCTCAAAGCCTTCAAATTTCTCACTGCAACACAACAATATTAATACGTTGCAATCAAATTTCAAATCTTTTTTATCAAAATCATCTTTGTTTTAACTTGTGTACCTCTTTGAATTGAAAGCTGCAACATTTTTTTTTTCCCAGTTTTTTCGTTTCGCTCAATTTGATGAAAAGTGTCACTGACTTGGAAGCTTTTATCAGTTGGCGAGAAACAGCCAACCTTGATGACTGAGTAACTGCGGTGTATCAATCTCTTCGTATGTTATCCGACGGCTAAGATTTTTGCTGACCCACCTGGGCCCACCTGTCGATTGGAGGGACTTTCTGATTAAAAATTTAATTGCTGACTATGAAGGACGATATATATGCATACACCAATTTTCATGTTAATCCACCGAGGAGAGTGTTTTTTTTTATATTTTTTTAGATTACGTACATTTCATACACTTGAGGTGTGGCCATATCAAATTGGATTACGAAGTTTCAATTTCACGAAGAATGAAAGGAGAGCATAGAATCTTTGCAGGAATAGATGTATTTTCCCACTTGGGTTACTGTAGGGGCTTTTTTCTTCTAGCAGCTACTACGGGCCTGACTGTCGTAAAGGGCAAAATGGAAGAAATTGCCCCTTGAGCCTGAGTTCGAAAATTAAGCCCCAAAATACCTCGAAAAGGCAGTAGAGCCTTAGGAAGTATTTTGGTTATCTTCACCAACGAGAATAATGGTAACTTGCAGATAGTTTTGGCATGCTTACAGATAGTCTTTTCAGCTCAGCATGAGTGGCATGTGGCATGGGAGCAAAATCAACATGGGTTTAGCACTAAGAGAGAAATTAGGCTTGGTTTATGAGAAAAGAAAGTGTTTAAGTAAGGAATGAGGTGTTTTGTGAGGAATTCGACTAGGGAAAAAGGAAAAAGAAAGGCAGAGTTCTTCTGGCAGCTGCCAGAAAAACAAATTGGAGAAGAAGATGAACAGTGCACGAGTCTGAGTTTTGCAAGATAGAGAGAAAAGCTTGCTCTCTGCAGGTTGTGAGTTGAGTTTGTTGGGTAGGGGAAGGCT
>NC_024131.1:12681965-12726047 GCF_000346735.1 Prunus mume | reverse complement strand
TTTCTTCTTTTCTTTCCTCTTCCTTGGCTGAATCTGACGAAGGAAAAGAGGTGAAAATACATGCTGGTCCAAGGGATGCTTCTGACAGCATGCGGGATGGTATTCATCGGTTCTTTGGATGTCTCTGGCTTAAGACTGGTTTCCAGCAGCTTTGCTTAAGGAGCCTACCATCTACTCCTTCACGTGTTCTCTGTTTTTCAAAAAGGGCTGAAGCTCTTGTGGGCTTTTTTGGGTTTTTATATGGGCCAAGGTGATTTCCTAAGCAAAAAGGGCTTTTACTAAACATTGGGCTTCTTAGTTTGGACTTTATTTTGGTTGGGTTGTTTTGCTTGGGTATTGGGCTACTTTTCTTTCTTGTGCTTACCCACATGTTTGGGCCTAAGAAACGGGCTTGAGTCTCGAGGCTCCCAAGCAACCCGAGACTTTCCATTTCTCGGTCCATCAATGGGTCTCATGTTGATTTATCACCATCCATACCACAACCCACTCAAGCAAGCCCCGGGTATTTGAGTGGCTTGGGGCCCACTTAAGCTTGTGGCGTGATTAGGTGCGGAATGATAATTCCTTGCTTAGCGTGGCGTGTCGTTTGGCGTGGCATGTGTGCAAGCGCATATGATGAACTTTCGCATGCCCAAATCGGGTTTCTTCTTGGTAAAGCATCACATTGGGCCGAGAATTTATTTGGGCCGAACCGTGAATATTTTGGGCCTCAACAGTTACAAATCTTTGCAATATTTAAAACTTTTAACAGTTTTATATACTAACTGTTGAAAGTTTGAATTAAATCAAGGACATTTATTTTACATTGGTAGAAAGAAAAAAGAGTGAAATCTTTATAAATGTCGAAGTCTCACACTTAGAGCCAGTTCGGCATTGTTATACTGTGAAAATAATCGTTGTCAGATTTGCTGTAAGAGAAATCAACTGTGAGATAAACTAGTTT
This sequence comes from Prunus mume, assembly GCF_000346735.1. The sequence goes on along the minus strand of NC_024131.1, from coordinate 12,725,104 downwards.
GGCGTTTGGTAAACTTTTTGTTAAAAATGTTGTTGGCATTGATTCTAGCATAATCATAAAATGATTCCGGCATAATCATTAAACCTAGAGCCTCTTCAAAACTAATTTCTGCATAATCAGAAAATGAAAGCACTTCATTAGCTGTTTTTACTTATAACTTTCTCTAACATCAATTTTTAACAATAAGTGATTTTCTCATAATTTACCAAACGAGTTGTACTTCCCAAATTTTTTTTTAAAATCACTTATTAGCCCAAATAAAAAATGTCAAACATGCACTTAGTAAATAGAAGTTGGGCCAAGTGGAATCTAATTAGGCTTCAAATTCGATTTGGGCATTAAATATTACATAAATAATATTTAATATTTAATTATAAAAAATATGGGCCTTGGGGCACTTTAGATTTAAATTATTTTTTTAGTTTCGAATTAATAATTTTTTTTTTAATTCAGATTACTTTAATTCACTGTTTTCTATCAGTTGTGACTCTTCTTACAAGGTTTCATAAATTTATTTAAATCAAACAAGGCTTCATTTGTCACATGTCCATCTCTGGCAATCCCCCTTTTGGCCAACCGTGCATCGCCGGCCTGTTGCCGCAACCCAGCAACCACTGACTCCTCTCTCATCGCTGGCCAACACCTCCTAGCCAACCACCCCCTCCAGATTCCGACCAACCACCGCCGGTCACCAACTATGTCGCCCTCAACCTGTTTTTTTTTTTTTTTTTAAATATTTATAAAAAGGAAATAAAAAGGAAATTTAGTGTGCTTTAAAATACTCGAACCTTGACCTTGAAAGAAGATTAGTCTCATTCACAAACCACTACACCAACCTTTTTTTTGTGATATTTTGTTATTTATGCAATATTTATATTAACAGTCAATGGTTTTATTTATAAAAAAAAATTATTTCAACATCGACACATGTAAAAATTGTACCAATCCCTTATGCTTAGCTCTAGAATTATACAAAACAAAATAGTGTGATATCACAACTGTAAACAAAAACAAAAACTGTAAATAAAAACAGAAATTGCAAACAAAAACAAAAACCAAAAACCAAAAAATTCATGCCAACAGCTAGTAACCTCAACTCCTCAGCATCCAATCCCTAGTTGTTCATCAACACACACACACATTCACTCTTCACAAACAAGAAAACACTGTTCAAAAAAGTGAAAATGCTACAATGCGAGCTCACACAATGCAAACTCCCTTCCCCTGTCCAAATGAAACCACAACACTCTGCACATCAACCACCGATCAAAACAAAAACTACAATGCAATAGCAGAAATTGCAATCCACAAACAGAAACTGCTGAACTATTCCAGCCAAAATTGGCCTTGAACTTGGGCTGTTTGGGTCTGGTATTTTGGGGAGATGATAGAGAAGGTGATGGCGAGCAACTTTTGTGAAGGAATGATGGCGTGATAAGGTCGTTACAACGATGGAAAGTCGTCGTAAAATTAGGTTTGCGGCAGGGCGTGACTGCTGGACTGTTCCAACCAAAATTGGCCACGAACGCTAGCTGTTTGGGTCGGGTATTTTGGGAAGATGAAAGAGGAGGTGATGGCGAGCAACTTTCGTGAAGGAACGATGACGAAATAAGGTCGTTACAATGATGGAAAGTCGCCGTGAAATTGGGAATGTGGTTGCCCTATTTTCCAGTTGAGGGAGAGAGGGGGAGGATGAAATCTGATTTTGGCAAGGCTTTTCAACAAAAAAAGGGTACAATTGTATTACTTTTCTCATTTAGATAGACCCAATGAATCTAAGCCTTCTATTTGGCCAAATTCAAAACAAAATTTGATTCCTATGTATTAAAACCCAAAAAGAAATACTCTATGTCTCAAATCCTAATTAGTAAGGATTGTTATGTCTAGTACCTAATTTTTCTTAAATTGTAATGGGAAATTTACATAAATACCACCTGAATGACTAGTCATGTGCACTATTACCCTTTGAACTTTTAATTTTTATTTTTAACCACTTGAACTTTATAAAGTGTTGAAATCTACCACTTATCTAACTCCGTTAAAAGTTCCTGTAAATTTAAAGGCATTTCTGTCACTTCACCATAACTAAAAATAATTTTAAAAAAAGAATTAAAAGAAGAAGAAAAAAGTTAACCACATTAGAGCATCTCCAAGGGAAGAGGCAAAACGATAGGCAAACCTCATTTAGCTTGCCACATCAGCATTTTCACGATGAAAGAGAATATGCAAATGGGTAGGCATATTCTAAAAATAAAGAACACGGACAGGAAAGGACAAGTATCTTAATATTCTCTTGATTGAAGGTTGATAGGGATATAATTACAAAGATGATGCTTCTAGCCTTTTCGGGCAAAGAAGTAGTGTGTCCTTTATTTATGGGGATCCCCTCTATTTATAGGGTTTCTTTACAAGATATTTGTAAGTTGTGTTAAATGGCTTGGCGCCGAGCCGACCATGTCATGCCTGAGTGTTCGTCCCATCATGTGGTTGGACAAATTGGAGATTGCCATGTTTCAGTCATGATGGTTTCACATGGTTTTAGTAAGGGGTGGGCTGTAGAGTAGTCTGTCCTCCGTCACATCTTGTTCGGAGACGAATGGCAAATCTACACGTGGCATCAGAGGTGACAAAACGCACCCAAGAGGTTCCGCTAGCTCTTTAAATGCTTGTGAAGATACTTCGCATTTTAGCCATGGCCGCGGCTAAAATACAACGTGTTGCATGCTGCTAGTAAGTCCGCGCTACTTTATAATTTCTTCACAATTTCTTCACATTCATGGAAGATGCATACGAAATCATGTTCTATCGTGTAAGAAGGGTGGGCACGATCCAGATTGGATCAGTTTCACTTCAAAACTATGATCGAATCAATTATAATATAATGATTTAATTCGTTTTGATTTTGACAAAAGTCACACTGAAAACCAAACCAATTCAAGACAATTTGGTTTAGTTTGGCCCAAACTATTTCCTTTTGCATTATTTCAACATTGTTTGTCCAATTACGATTTGAATCGGCCGATTTCATCAGTTTCACCAGTTTAAGTAAGTTGTGAATTTGAATGAAAAATGCAAACCACCACATGTTAAAATATTTCCTTTAAACAATTGTACGGATATAAAATTGAGATTTTCTATTTAAACCCCACACTTCTCTTAGTTCACCCCATGTTCTAAGTTCACCCCAACTTTTAATTTAAAATTTCACAATTTCTAAGAAAACCCCACTATCTTCCCAAACTACCCTTAAATACACCACAATCTGAAAAAATAAGAAAGAAAAGAAATTTTTTATTTAAACCCCACAAGCTACCCTTAGAGGAGGAATGTATACAGCTTTGGGGAGATCATGCTGGAAATTTTAAGCAATGCCAAGTTGATGAATTCAGGAGCAAGCATATAGAGTAAGTCAAGGGAAGTTGTTATGAGAGAAATTTACAATAAGAATGAAGTTGGTACGAACGTTCCGATGCGAGAGGAGATAAAACTGGTACTTGAGGTGCTACACTTTGCACTAGGAGTAGGCCATCTGATCGGCCATCAATGGAGAATACATTGAAGCTTTTATCAGAGTGGAAAAGAAACAAGAAAAATTACCCAACTATTGAAGTTGCAGCAATAGAATTATGATTTTAGATGCACACTGGAATGCCAGAAGTGATAATAATATTACTGTTCCTAGCAAAAAAAAAAAAAAAAAAACACAAACAAACCCAAATCCGAAATTTAATATTTTCTAGAGAAAGAGAACAGCTTTACCAAAACATTAGGTATTTTAAAAAAACAAAAAACAAAAACACAAAAGCAATCAACAAAGGGAAGAGAATAAGACCATTACAGTCAAACAATTAAACAAGTTTTTCCATTAGCTCCCACATAGATTTTAAAAAGATATGTTCTTCAAAGTTCTACGTCTCTAGCAATACGATGTAGAAGAGTTTGTATTTTTCTAAAACTTAATATGAAGAGTGGTGGGGTGTATTTTGTGTGTGTATAGATTATTAGGGTTAAGTATTAAGTTGGATGACCTTTTTTGTCTTTTTACACAATAAATAAAACTTACAGCTTAATGATTTAAGTATTGGGGTGAACAAAGAGAAGTGTGGGGTTTAAATAAAAAATCTCTATAAAATTTACCAACCGCATTATTATATGGATACAGGAGAAGAAAAAAATCATGTTAGTGAATGTCATCTAATTCTACAAAAACCTTTGTGAAACATTATTTCAGGATCATGATTCATGACATAGGAGCCATTGTCATGTTACGAACCAAACAAAGGAGATAAGAAACCAACAACCATGATTGAAAACGAGACTGCTGTTGAATCTTGTCCTTATTGATCCACTCTTTAACTCTAATATTTTTTTTTTTTTAGTAAACTCTAAAATATAATTTAATTATAAAGACATCTATGTACAGACAGACATTTATCAATAAGACATTCTGGCTTGCTAATAATAAGATCCCATATGGACTAAAATATGAGTCCCAAATCAATGTCCAACATCCTCTATGAAATCGACCTTAACAGGGCGGCTCCGTCACTCCGGTAAATCCTTCCATTGTTGAGTCACAGTCTTGATCTGGGTGTAAAATTGAAGTCCAGCTTTGCCTGAGGTTCAAAAATCTCTAGCTTGAATTTCAGAGAGTTTTTAAAACTTCCCTATCTAATTTACTCAACATAATTGCCTCTAGTAAGTAAGGGCGTATAATTTACCATCAAAACTAAGATCACCAGCAAAAGATGGCCTGGAGCTAGTAAACAAGGAAAAGGGATATGGAACTGATATAGGAACATTTATGCCGACCTGACCAAATCCAGTTCAAATCAAATCAAATTAAATAGAAGTTACATTCAATCAAATGTACCACGGCCAATAATTAATATCAACTTTCATTACCTGGCCAACTTCAATCTCAGTCTGGAATTTTCTTGCAGCCACACCAGATGTCGTAAAAATAGAAGCTCCATTGCCATATCTATGAGACAAGGAGATATAAGTTTTAAAGGTTCTGGTACCACTACGGAAATCAAGAGAGTTTCTCTGTTTGGAAATACTTATTTTTGTTGACGATGTTTATAGCCTCTTCGATGCTGTCAGCCTGGCAATCAGAAAGATTAAAATTTTAATCCATTCTGACATGACTACACAACCAATTTGTCAATTAAGGAACAAGAGCTACGAATATCAACCTGCATACAAAGAAGAACCGGGCCAAAAATTTCCTCCTGCACAACATAACGTGTTAATATTGGACTAGGAGATCAAGACTAATTGAAAGTTCAAGTCTTCAACTGAAAAATCAGTAGGTATCTTCTGTTTTTTTTTTTTAAACAAATAATATGAAGACACCTTATAACACTCCATGTCAGCAGTAACATCAGATAAGATGGTGGGACCAATGAAGTTTCCACGCTCATACCCTGGAACCTATTTTTTTACAAATCAATAATTCAAAATTAGAACAGCTAGAGCCCCTAAAATACATTGCAAACAACCAATTCTTAACCATAATTGAAAATCAGCAACGTAAATGCAAATGCAAAAACAAAAATAGAAAAGAAAGAAAGAAATGTTCATATATTTAACCACTGATATTTTGCAAAACTTGAGACAAAATTAGTGATATAGCATTGACCAAAAGAGCAACACCCATGGCAAGAAATAATATAAAACTGAATTCAAGTTATATTAAAAAATGGTATAACCAACCCTTAAATGGAAACCCCCACCCCAAAGTTTGGTTGTGCCACAATTCTTCAATGCATACTAAAACTACTTTACATTCTGTTAAGAAAAAATGAATTCATATTTCAGATAAAATATCCATATGGCCATGTATGACAAAGTGGATTCGTCAGATTTGATTTTCTATAACATATAGCATTTATATTTACCATTATATGTAGGTGGCATGTTATACAACCATCCACAAACACAATATACCATCTTATCCAAAGTTCTATGGGAATCAGGTGGAATCAGCCTTTCAAGCGGCGATCATGTATGACATACTCTTTTTCATCTGTCTTTATTCTTTTCCTAGGCGAGATCGAGACTTTTTAGTGACTGGTTATAAAAATATTATACATTTTTTTAATTGATTACTGTGCTTGAATGATGATCAGTGGCTCTTTTCAATTATTTTATACTATTTAATTATTTAAAAAAAAAATCAATTCTAGAAGGTTTAAGCCTTATCTCACCAATAATAGACTGCCTCACATTACTCTTTCTTGGAGCACTGAGCACAACAAAATTGCACTAAACATGGTGTAATATAAGAGAGAATAAAAAAACCTTACCACAATGTTTCTACCATCAAGCACCAGTTTTGCACCACTTTCAACAGCTGTCTGAATCAATCTGCAAATCTGTTCCTTCGCCTGTAAATAATGAAGAATACAGGTAATTAGGAACTGATAATGAGCCAGACGCAACACTACAAGCATCCGATCTTTCCAAAAAAATCTCAATCATGCTGCAAAGAAATGACTCCAAATTTGTTTCACTTATATAGTACAACACATATATAAGGTATGAATTATGTAAAGTAATCTGTGAAAGGTATGAATCATTTAAACCTGCTTGCTAATCACTGGACCAAGGTCTACATCTGGTTCTGTTCCAGCATTAACCTTAAGTGCTTTGGCACGCTCCACTAGTTTATCTTCCCTGGAAAGGTCGTAACAATAACAAAACCCTCTTTACCGAATTATTTGATATTTATCAACCAAATTAATTCTGACATGCTACTCACACATGCACAGGGACATTATGCACAATAAACAGACACATATTTCTTATACATTAATTCAACAAAGTTGCATACCTAAGAAACTCAAATATAAACTTTCTTTATTTTAAATTTTGATTTGCACACCTTCAGAAGAGTATCAATAGGAATTTGACATGCATAACAAATTAGATCCACTATTCTTTTCATGTTTATTCTTTTCTTTTTGTTCTCCGGATACTTCCACCCTAAGTATGGGCATTGGGAGATCCCATCACAGTTGAAAACTGGCCTAGTTCTACCACCACAAACCTATGTTTAGTAGCCCGAGGTTAAGGAAATTAAACTCTTAGAGGTCAACCATATACAGTACTTTCAAACTAGATTTCGGTCATGCACACTAATCTCAGACTAGATTTATTAATGAGATATGGAATATCATCAAAATTGGGTTGCATAAAGAATAGTTAGTCCATTTGACGTTACAAAATCAATTAAGTATACACAAATTACAATGAGGCATAACTCCTTTTTTCAACCAAGTAGTAGAGTTGAACTATGTTATTTTTAGAAATTTACACAGCAAATATTTATATAAAAACAAATGTATATCAGAAATGGGATTCTACAAATGCAATTAAAAAAAAACAAAAAGAGTACTGAAGTTGGCTTCCAACAGACTATTCAGTAATGCTGTTACTAGGAAATACACTAAATTGACACAAATTAAATGCAGGCAGTCTCGTTTACATTAATAGGGAGTAACTGCAGCTCAGTAATACAAAACATAATTCTTTTTTTGGGAAATGAAATACTAGTGATAAATACTGCATATTGAGCACATCCAATTCTAAATGGATTGTAGGAAACACAACTAACTTTCTGAAATAGTTTTCTAAATTCAAGATTGCTTCCAATAAACACTGAAACGAATTCACAAATTTCAGTAAAAGAGAATAGTTTCATCACTTATTAAAGGCAAGTAATGAATAAGACACGAACTCTCTTTTCAAAAAAATTAATAAAAATAATAAGACATGCACCTCCTTCATATGATCAATCATACACTGCTTAATAGAATCATAACATATCTAAAAAAGCAAAAACGATGACAATATTGAAGCAACATCCACACACTACCAGAATCCTGATCCAGATAAGGCTCTTCTACAGTATTGCTGATTTTATCATTTCATGGGCATGCAAACACCTTGAATCTACAGTACAGGTTAAAAAAGTATAGTAGGTATTTGCGTGTTCTAAGTATGGGTTCCATCTGACTACCATATGTCAGAAACCCCATAAAACCATATTAGTCTATCTTTCTATTCTTCCTTCTGTATCCAAAGTGCACATAGAGGTGAAATAACTCATTCTCAGCATTGCTATGTCTACAGTTTTTAACCTTCAATAGATATAACTCAAAAATACCAGCATTAAGGAAGTCTAAACATTGAATAAGGGGCAAAAATGCAATACCATAGACTTATGCCTCCAACAAAAACAACTGTACTGAGTGCCATACACTTTTGTCCTGCAGCACCAAAACCAGCAGCAACTAGAGCATTCAAAGTAGCATCCATGCTTGCGTCAGGCAGAACAACTGCACGATTTTTGGCCCCAACATTGGACTGAAGACAATAGTCAACCAGCCAATTTACATTGACTTCAACTACTGCATTGGTAAAAGTGCAACCACATTGCTCATAGTACGAATATTAGGTTTGTTACAAAGGAAATGCTTGAAATTACCTGAATGCGTTTCCCTGTAGCCAATGCTCGTGAATATATGTAAGCACCAGCCTTTCAAAATTTTGAAGAGGAAATGATGAAACATGAAAAGTAAGCCCAAGTGAAAATGCAATAAAAAGAGAAAATAAGACACGAGAATTTTGAGATCACAAAGCTAAAAAAGCGTATGTTTCTACTATAATGTGTATAGCATCAAAATACTATTCCGAACAGGAAACAAAGAAAACAAAGAGTAACTAAAGCTGAGATATACAAAACAAAGAATGAAACATTACAGTCAAATGAATTATCATGTCAAAATCAAATATTCCTATAGGGGTTGCTAGATGTCAAGTTAGGATACATAATAAAAAAGAACCTGCATGAAGGTGTACGGTGCATGGTACGTAATCTAAAGGACTTGCTTAAGATAAGTTTCTGGAATTTCACTAAACCTAAGGGTGTGCAACTTACTAACTCAAATTTTAGTACAAAATTTGAGAATTATTTCATCTATGATATTAAATATTATTTTATTCTATCATTAACTCATGGTCGAACGAATGATCCCTGACATGAAATCATTCTTCCAGGATGATGAACGATCCATGTTTTTGAAACATTGATCCATAGTGAAATAAAGCTCCTTATAGTATATCTCTATAAATTATTGGCTGTGACCTTAAAAGTTGGACACATATTACAATTCGAGCTTACCTTCATGTGGCTACACATCCACCATGTTTAGCTACATCACCTCACTACAATTAAAAGGTCATTATTTTCTACCACTAGATCAAATGCAAACTTATAAACCAAATAGGAGAAGGCAAAAAGGACATATAAATCACAGATGTTTAACACTTGTAATACTTTTCATATAAACATAAGAAAACTGCAACTCGTAACAGTAGTTCAATTGAGGAATAACTTACTGCATTCGGTCCAACAAATGAGATAGCTTTAATATCATCATCATCAGAAATAGCATTGAGAATATCCTGCTCCGAATCAAAGTTTAAATAATGTCAAATTTTACAGCGGAATAAGGACACATTAATTGCTAAGGAATGTTGAATCAATAAAACAGAATAAGTCCAACTCCAGTTAAAAGTTAAAACTTCTGGATTAAGACAAGAAGAAAAGTGAATATAACGCAAATGACATAGACCAAACAGAAGTGGATTTGTTTGTCTGACATTCAATTGAAAAAAAAAAACTACATGATTTACTAAATAGTTACAGCATCAAACATGTGATGCAATTTCAAATGGTTTAATGGACTCAACAAAAGCTGATAAATAATTGTTAAAAGCTTACATCAGTGCCATGGACAATATTTAGCACACCATTAGGTAAACCAGCCTCAGTTGCTAATTCTGCAAGCATCACAGAAGCCCCTGAAAAACACAACAGAATACGTCACTTCTTTTTAAGCACAAACATATGCACCTGTAGTGAACCAATAAGTAGTTGTCAAAAAGTCCCCAGTGTTTAAAGGGAGAAAAAGGCATTAGAGGCAACCCATAATCCCAATTGTTTTAATTTGCAATACATTACTTAAAGTGAATAGAACAAAAAGAAGAAAATAATGAACCGGTTGGTTCAACAATAGACTGATAAACCTGATCATGGTAGTGGCCAGTTCATATGAGGTGTGTGTCTTTATGGTCAGTTGAACTTGAACCAGCCAATACATATAAAGTAAGCATCATTACGCAACAAAAAGCGTTGTTATGTATCCTGGATACTAACATAGAGGATAAGTCATGGAGTTCAATAAAAATACATATGTATATATACTGAAAGGATACAAATTTTAATGATCGTCTCAAAAAAGTGCAAAACTGCGGATATGGAGTCCACATCAAAACTACAAAACAATTCTACAGACAAAATTAAATCACAACCAGACCAAAGCTAAACAACATGAAGGTATATTATATATAAAATATGTGCATATATAATGTATTCACAAGCTCTCCCATGTCATTGGGGTTTTAGGTTAATTCTTGAATTGGCTTCCACTTGGAATTTCACTATGGGATGTAAATTGGCTGAAGAGTACTGATATAAGAATAATTACCCACATGAGTTTTGAATATGTACAGTAGGTTTTCAGGAAAAATCCATGTCCCTATTATCTCTAGTTTGAAAATTGCAACAAAATCCTTACCAATATCATTTAAAACCCCAAAAAAAATACAAATTACAAATTAAGAAAGAAAAAAGAGTTAAATTTAATGCATTATAATTCTAAGGAGTAAAAGCTGTAAAATTCAAATCACATTACTAGTATGGTTTTGGCAATCACCTGGATCCTTCTCTGATGGCTTTAGAATAAATGTATTGCCACATGTGACTGCAATAGGGAACATCTGCATATAAAAGGTGCATGAACTTAAAGAAAATACTTTTTAAAATTAAATCAAACTTTTCTCTTTCTTTTATTTTTGCAACAAAAAGTCTTCCTTGCACTATGTAAGATCCTAACCTTTGCACGAACACGATTAAAATACAAAACTTAACAATAACAATTAGTTTAATGGAAAATTGGAAATAGCTAAAATAAGTTTCCAACTTATCACAGCAGGAACTGTTTGAGTGCATTTGCCCACACAGGTTTTTTGTTCAACATCTATGCATCATGCATCTGTGCTCTGTGTTCTGCAAGCTCATAATTGTTGCACCATAATGTGTAAGCTTTTTAATTTGTGCACATTTGCATTCCTTCTAGTCTTGTGTTTAAATACAAGTAGCCAACACTGTAGATCAAAAGTAAGGGAATATATATCCCAAAACAAAAGGGTATGGCGTACCCTACAACATCAAATGGGGACTGAACTGAGAGCATAAAAAGACTTTATAAAATTAATTGTGGGCTGAATCAATGGGAGGTTTGACATGATGGCATCAAGCAAATCATGAAGTTAAAAGAAGTGTATTGAGTACCAGAGATCCAACTAAAGCATGCATGCAGTAGAATAAGAGAATTCTATAGAAAAACGCAGCCATATTTTTACTCAATCTGTTGTGTAATCACCGTCATGACAACAATTAGTTGTCTCATTTAGAAGATAATGAGAAAAATCAGCACCATTACTAATCACCTAATTAAGCATGTCTCTAGATCAAAATGATAGCCAGAAAAAACAAATTAAAGTTTAGCAAGCTTACCCATAAGGGAATCATGGCTGGAAAGTCAAAAGGGCAAATCCCAGCACAAACACCGAGTGGCTCTCTAATGCTATAGCTATCAACTCCATTGGTTACATTGGAAACAAATTCCCCCATCTGCAGCGTTGCCAGTCCACAAGCATGTTCCACCACCTCTGCAAAAGGATATTAAAAAACTTACAGGAGGTTACCAGGACCAAGTAAGGGTTTTATAATTCAAACCACTGACCTAGCCCGCGTAACACATCACCGTATGCATCCTTCAATGCTTTTCCATGTTCACTTGTAATGCATATAGCAAGCTTATCCTAGGACAAAAATTGTTATAGCTCCCATTAATAGAAACTTTATTTAACCTAAATATTTCAACTTAAATTATGTAATCATAACATAAATTTTACAATGTCTCTCCGAATTAGCTCTTGGAACTTAAACATAATGCGCTGACGAGTAGTAATAGGAGTATTTCGCCACAATGGAAAAGCACGTTTTGCTGAAAACACTGCAGCTTTGAACTCCTCATTTGTTGTTAAAGGAACTTGTGAAACAACTTCCTGCGTTGCCTGCCAAATAAAAGACATAGTTACCAAAAAGTTAACTTCACATAGACGAAATGAAAAGGAAGTGTTTGTGTTTTCGCACTTACAGGGTTTAGAACATCGATGGAGGTAAATGACTGTGAATCAACAAATCTGCCTCCTATGAGATTGGGAACTCTCTGTTTTACAACAAAGAAATTTCATGTGGAATCATATAGCACCCATTGACAATATATATTTATACTGAGAGAGAGAGAGAGAGAGAGAGAGAGAGAGAGAGAGAGAATAACGCCAATAATTCCTTATGCATGTATCACCATGTATCAGTCTCATAAGTAGTTGGGATAATAGGACTATGAAACGAAAAGTTAACTATGTTGAGTGGCCCTGTATTGAATAACATCTAGCTTACCTGGGGGTTGCACTGCCTCCAAGATGGTTCCGTAACCGCAGAGTAATTGTTTCTTACAAAAGATTTCTGCGTGCTCAAAGACTTGAAGTTTCTAACTGAAACACAACACGCAATCACCCACTGTAAGGAAACCGAATCATTTCTTTTCGTTGAAAAGAAATTTTAAGAAAGGGAGAAGAGGGGATCATATTTATCAATCATCCAAATCAACCAAATCAGCTCAATACATAACGAAAAGTCAATGAAAATTCCTACAGATTAGCCCTGAAAATATCTAAATCTGCTCAATCAAATCAATTAATTTAGATCATCAGTAGCCCTAAATTAGCTAAACCATATCAGCAAGTTAGCTCAATCATCTCTAAACATAAGACTGTCTATAGCCTACATCGACACTCCCCTTCAAGCTGGACAATAGTTCTTGGCTGAGTATATAGAAGTGCCAAAATTCTGAATAAATCTTGGCTAGTCATACCAAAACTACCAAACAACTAAATCACATGCAACCCATATGACATCAACAACAAACTCATGAACCTACAACCCAAAGAGATATGCTAGATCTGATTGTAAACTATGAAGGACATCGTGGCTGATGGTTCACTAATAATAATTAGGCGGTTATTCTTTTATTTTTCCTTTTACCTTTGAGAGAGTGAGAGCAGATTAAAACTTAGCAGTCAATTAAAGACTCTTTATATACTTCCTCAAATAAAGATCTCTACCTGCCACATTTCCTTGTCGAAGCTTTGCTTTAACATTATAAACATGCTTCGGAGTTGATAAAAGATCCGGATTGCTTTGTCTTAATCTCTTTAGAATTTGGCGAGGTTTTAATCCAGATTCTGTCATCTCTTTAATTAGTAAAACTTCTCTCTCAGAGAAACGACGAGCAGAGGGATGTTCTGAAATGTCCTTCAAGGGTTCATGGTTATGTGTTCCATTTTTTATGGTGAGTACCCACAAGCCATCATCCTTTTTACCTACAGCCTCAAAAGGACAATTTGTCAGCCGAGAACCTGTTTTTTTCCTGCGGCTATGTTCACTGGAGGACTCATCAATATGTTTCTGCCTGTTACGATAAACACCTCCTCTGTCACAGCCAAGGATAACTACTCTATCCCTCTTAGACTGCTTGATAGTTACAACATATCCCTGTGATACAGCAAAGTCCCCAACATGTTGAATGAGTTCGTCACGATCCACAAAAGTTCCAGGTGGAGGTGGAAGCATCTGTGGTGGATCATCTAACTCTGTGCATATCTGAAGGTCCATCTTTAATAACTGGAAGACAAAACCTGCATCGAAACATCCTTATCATCATCACTCATGTATCATATTATCCCCAAATCCAATGTTTCTTGCTTCTTTTTTTCCTATAAGAAACAAAATTTTATTACTAACAAAATTCAGTGTCCCATATCCAGTGTACAAGTTGAATTCAGTGACTCATACTCACGCATTGTGATATGGCTCCTTCATAAAAAACAGAGAGGCTTTCTTTTTAAAAGTAAATTCGGATTTTGGATTTCCATACTGACTATCCATGCCTCTCTAATGTCAGATTGTCATAAAAGTAATGTGAGATGCATAACTACAGAAAAAGTAAAAGGATATTCACCTCATACAATTGCCTGAATATTCTCCTCAAACATTTCATTTCCTGCAAGAAAAAAGCAAAAAAGAAAGAAAGAAAGAAAGAACACAGCGTCAAATAACTCAGGTTCTACTTTTCAATCAGCTAATTCCCATACTGTTCAGGTTCTACTTTTCAATCAGCTAATTCCCATACTGTTCTTTTTTCTTTTCTTTTTTTTCTTTTTTTTTTTAATAGAAACATTTTTATTCAAAATTTGAAAGGATAAAAAAGGAGGACATTTAGAACACAGACAAAAAGGTATTAATCGAATCTACTTCAACCAATTATAAAGGTTGATCTAATGTAATAAACAAAGGAAGCTATATTAGCTCTCGCGCTTCAATCACAATTTACCATTAGAAATTATGTTCTTTTAGGGGAAACTGAAAAGTAAATTATTGATACAGAAGTATATTTACATTGAAGGTGAACAAGGAGTCCACATAAACAAAAACAACCAAATAAAATCAACTAAGAACTCAATATCTGGAGCACGTCCTGAATTTTAGTTATATGTATAGAAACATCTTGCTCTTTTATTTAAGGGAAGGAGTGACTTTATTAAGCCAGCCAAAAAAGTACAAATGAAAGTTGAAACATCCATCAGTAGGCTGTCAACTGATGAATGTTCCATTTTTACGTTTATGTGGAGAAGAAGCGCACAAATTTACAGGGACAACATAACAAAAAAAAAAATCATCTAAAGCCCCTACTAATGTGATTGGCCTTCCTACTAAGAAATCTTTCTTCTTTCTTTTCACCAGAGATTTCAGGTTTTAAGCTTCCACCTTTCTGCATATAATCACTGCTAATACTAACAACACATCTGAATTTTGTAAGATTTACTTGATTTACTCTCAAATTAGAACATCAATTCTTTTTTATCAATGAGGGAGGGGGGAATTGAAGCTGGGAGCTCTTCCAACATTGTGAAGAGAAAACTCACTAGACCAAGAACTAGTTGTTAGAACATCAATTTTATGATATCAAATAATTTACTTGCAGCTTATATTACTCAACATTTAAATTTTTATCACTTAATATTTACAGGACAATTTCTATTTGCAGGTTCCTAGTTATGCATTTCAATTGTCAAACTGATCTATTGTACCAACAATGTATTTAGCGACACCTTATACCAGATGTGGCACACACTAAAAGCTTCAACAGCCCTGGGCAGAGTACCTTCAAATTTTATTTTATTTTAATAGAAATGAAATTTATCGAAAGAAATGAAAAGGAACACACAAGTGGATAAGGCATCCACAAGCCAAATGAACAACAACAGAAAAAACAGACTAAAAAAACAAGGGAAATTTGCATAAATACCACATGAACTTTTAAATTTGTTAAAACATACATAATTATGTTATTAAACAAATTACTTAAAAAAATAAAAAACCTAACCTCCTTGTCGAAGGTTCATATGCCAAACAGCATATCTGTCTTTTGATTACTCAATTCTTCAACAACCTACACCAAATTTTGTTGGATTCGGGGGAGGGAAACAGTGGGAGAGGTAGAGAGAGGTATAAAGTAGGGTTTGTGCAGAGGGGAGGGAGCTACTGGGTAGTGGTGGAGAATTGGTATTGGTGTTGGAAGATGCATGAATAAAAAATATATATTTATAATTCTATTACTTTTAGAAATTCTAAATTTTTTAGTTACAAAAGAAATTGACCGAAATGCCATTAAACTTAACAGAAAGTTTAACGGAGTTAGACGTAGGTGGTACATTGCAACACTATATAAACTGCAGGTGATTAATAGTAGAAATTAAAAGTTCAGGTGGTAATTTCGCACATGCCTAAAAGTTCAGGTGTTATTTATGCAAATTTCCCAAAAAAAAAACAAAGACACCAGCCAAACTACACAAAGACTGCTACACCAGAAAGACCCAAAGAAAAAAAGATGCAAAAAAACACTTCACATCACAGCAGCAGCCATATCCCTCAGTATAGTGGAGGAAGAATAGTCTTCGAAATCTGAAAGTGACAGAAGCCCATAGAGCTGCCCAGAATTTAACTCTATCCCATAATTCACCAACACCCGCTCCCTCGTACTCATCAAAAATCCTCCTGTTATGCTCCAGCCAAATGTTCCAAAATACAGACTGCACCAAGCAACCCCATAAGGTTGAAGCACCCTTTCCCCTGCCCGAAATGACAAAATGGGAACAGAGAAGATCAAAACAACCTTTTGGAATAACCCAAACAGTCTTAACCTCCCTCAACAAGGTCCACCAAAGACTTAAAGAAAAGGGGCAATGTAAAAAAAGGTGATCCACGTTTTCCACACTCATTTTGCATAGAACACACCAGTGTTGAGACAAATACATGTACGGTCTTCGTCTTTGGACAAGATCAGATGTGTTTACTTTCCCAAGGGCCACCAACCAGACGAGAACCTTAGGAGGAGATTTGGCCTTCCAAATTAGAGAATAAGGCCCTCCGCCATCCCATTGTTGAGAAGAAAAGAACAAAAAGATTTGCATGAAAAAGACCCCGAACCCTCGAGCTCCCACCATCTCCTATCCAATCTAATTCCGTCAAGGATGTCCAGCATCTTGATCACCTCAGCTAACTCCCTCTCATTCATATTCCTCCAAAAGCCAAAGTCCCAATTATACGGGAACACCTGAATGTCAATGAAACGAGAAATGCATAAAAAGTGCTTCGAAGACAGCACAAACAATCTGGGAAAAAGATCCTTCAAAACCCCCTCCCTCGCCCAATTGTCCTCCCAAAATCTCACCCTATCCCCATTTCCACCTCAAACCTACAACACTGTAAAAATGAGTGGTAACCAGATGAAATATCCTTCCAAGGATTACAAAAGGAGCCCGTGGTAGCAGGATTGGCATCCCACCCATTCCTAGCAACCCCGTATTTACTAATAATCACACCAAATGCCACAAGGAATTAGATTCCAACGGAAAACGCCACAACCATTCAGCATGCAAAACTTCATTCTTTTCCTTCAGAGAACCCACTCCAAGTCCGCCTTCACTCTTAAATTTGGCCACCAAATCCCATCTAACCAAATGGTCCTTAGCAACCCCGAACCTTCAATTAGGAGAAGACTAGAGTGCTCTTGTTCACACAGTGGAAGGCATAAAAAAGAATTCTTATTCACACCTTCAACTGGCTAGTTTTTCCCACATGTCGATATGGTTTTCTTAAATTTCAGCTTTGTAGCATTTCATACTTTCCATAATGTACATCAAATATTCTAGATAGATTACAACAGTTATGATGAAAATGTTGGAATATATTTTGATCTTCACAGCATGAGCTTTTTCCATGGATACACATTTTGCACTTAGGACCTCAGACAACTTGAAACTTTACTCCTTCGCAAGACACCAGAAATTTAGAACACCCAAAACTATAGTGAACCCAGGCATTTATCAATTCATCTTTCACAAATTTTGTTATATTTTCCAACCTCCAAACAATTCTATGGATTACTGTAAACTGAACTAGAAGAATATCCATAATCAAACAAGAATTACTTCCTTCTTTCAAGAAAAGGAACGCATAAACGATGCCTTTTGTACACCCAAATTAAAGTCAAATGCATCAAACCCTTATAGAATACTTATCAAGAACAAAAAGAAAATCAAAAGGCTTGAAGATATAAAAAAATCAAATAAAAGAGTTGCTTATAGTGTGCAAGAAGAATTAAATTTCAACCAACTTAAGTCGACTGTTATTAAAAAATCAAATAACACTCAACTTAACAATTTACTTTTCCTGTTTTTCCGAGTTTCTTGGGAACCGAACAGAAGATAGAGCTACAGAGAAGGAAAAGAGGCTCACCGGCGACAGAGGCCGGCCGGCGAATAGACGGCGGCGAACGTCCGGCGAAGCTTATGGCGTTTGGTTCAACCCGTTTGCGTATAAAATGAACTCAACCCGTTTGCAAAATGAGGTTTCTGTAAAAGAGGTTTCTGCTTGGCGCGGTGAAAATGAGACGTTCGTGAAGAGCCTTTTTGGCCAAAAATATTTGGTGTAAAAATAATTAAACGGAAATTCTAGATCAACCATAAAAATTGCTCACTAGACCCTACAAAAAGAATTTATCTTCTATATTTTCAATTAGCTCCTGAAAGCAATTTTAAAAAAAAAATTAGTGTTGATATTTCAATTTCATCAATTTGAGATCCAACGATTTTAAATCTAATCAATACACGTTCTTCGATTGAAAAGTTAAAAGCTGATGTGGTAATCACAATAGTGCGTTCTCATGGCTGCTTATACAATCTATGGATGTGATTCTTTTTTTTTTTTTGGACCTGAGATTGGTCTTATTTCACGTAAGAATAAATCTTGGCCAAAATAGTTTTCACATAATTCTACATTCGTTTTTGTATTTTCAATTGCATTGAATGTGGTCCTGTAGTTTGCAAGTTGTTCTAATCCAACAAACATCCCTCAACTCCCTTTAATTTTTTGAAAGTGGTCCTGTAGTTTGCAAGTTGCAAAATGAGGTTTTTGTAGAAGAGGTTTCTGCTTGGCGCGGTGAAAATAAGACGTTCGTGAAGGCCTTTTTGGCAAAAAATATTTGGTGTAAAAATAATTAAACGGAACTTCTAGATCAACCATAAAAATTATAGATTGGGACAATTCTAAATCATAGAATGATGATTAATATTCGAAATTCTTAAACATATATTCACTCATTACATCATTAGAACTGGGTGTGAGCACAGGATCTTAATACTAATTACCATATGATTATCAACACAAATCAATATAAAAAAGAGTGCATTGCGTGGCACTTAATCATTTGCAGGATTACATGGATGTGCTCTGCAGTTTCTTATCTCATACTCAAATCTCCAAATGAAGAGAGAAGCTTAAAGAAGGGGTTCTTGCCTGATGTTGTAACGTATTGCACACTGATTGATGGTTGCTGCAAGCAGAAACATGTGTATCATGGATGGTCTTTGCAAGAGAGGACTAACGGAGAAAGCATCCCTTGTGTTTCATTGTGCTATAGAAAGGGGTTCGGTGCCTGATGTAATAGCATATGGGATTCTGATTCGTGGTTACTGCAAGGTAAATAAAAATCCAGCACGATGAACAAGGGAAGCCTTATTCCTATTTTCCTGTCGAGTCACAAGCTCAACAGAACTTGCATCAAGACGACGAACTTAACCGTACTGAATCCAAGAGTGCTAAGAAGCGGAATATCAACTCTTCTTTTGTTCTTGAGAAAGATGATTTCCCTGCACTTGGCAGTTTAAGTTCTGTGAACAGACGGACTGTCAACAGACGATGAGTTATAATTATAATTTTTCGTTTTATTAAAGATTCGAATCTACAATGTGGTTCTGTGGTCTCTCCCATGAATCGACGTAAAACATGTCATCCATGCCATCGTTCGCGCTCGGATCGCCATCTTCGGGTTGACGCCTTTCATCAACCTCAGCATATTGTTGCAGCTTTTGTTTGCACAGCGTCAGTTGCTCTTGCAATAGACTCCTCTCGGATTCGTGCTTCATTATAATCCACTGTAACGATTGAATCACTTCTTCATCATACTGCTGCTTCTGTTCAGCCATCCGACGGTACTGATTGGCTTGGATTTCAATACAACTTTTCTCATTCTGAAGACGCAAGATCATGGCCATTGTTTCCTCAGCTGCAGAGGCAGCTGCCATCCTTTCCTTCTCAAGCTCGGCACGAGCCTCGTTCCTCTTTCGTCGCTCCATCTTTACTGATTTTCTCAATGCCAGAACATCAAATTCTCCATCCTCATTGCAACAAATACTTTCCTCCTCATCACCATCACCATCATCATCAGCAGCGGCAGCAGCAGCATCATCAACATCATCAGCTTCATCTTCTGCAGCAGCTTTGGCCTTTATTTTTTTGCTGAAGGCCAAGCCATCTGCATTCAGTGGTTGTGAATTCTCCAACGATTTTTTAGCATAAACTTCATCAAAACCACGTTTTGAACAAAACCCATTTTTCACTTCACTTGCTTTCCCTCTAAAATCACATAAAAATTCTATCAAACACTTGGCATGGCAGCCAACTTGCAAAACCTTGAACCCCAACACAAACACCAAGAACAGCCCCAACAGATTGAAAACTGGTGAGAAACGGCCAAACATAAAAAACCCACATCCAAAATCACTCCCCTGACTCAAAACCTTGATACATGAAGCACACTCCATGCCCAAAATCCCCAAGAAAATCTGCAAAACCATCTCAAAAACAGAGCAAAACACAACCAACAAGCAAAACTGACCCAAAATCTGCATCTGCTTCTCCCAACTCACCCAAATCCAATCCAACCTTGATATTTATACTCATACATTCATTTTAAGCAAGAAATCTAGGGCCTTTATGAAATTCAGAGAGAATTTATGCAAAACCCAACTGGATTTTACCTTTTCTTTGCTTCTTTGCTTATAAAAACGATTAAATTGAAAGTCACCAAAATTACTTTCCAAGTAAGAGTAAGCCTTACCCTCGAGAGAGCCAGAAAGTTTAGAAGCACTAAACAGTGAGGAGCTGAGTTGGGGATATTGGAAATCGAAAACAAACGGCGTAGAAAACGAAGAGGGGGACTCGTTAAGGCAAAAATAGAGATGATGAGACCAATGTGGATGTTGTGGGTTTGTCTTTTTTTTGGGTGCCATTTATATATAATTTCGGTCACAAATGTCGCAATTATAACAATTATAGCAGTAGATTCGGTAAAGTCATGAGAGAAGAGAGAGATGTCAGCAGAGCACCCACTCCCTCTTATTGCAGAGAGGACCGTTGGTACGTTACGAATTTTGTGGCATTTCTGTAAATGATGACAAGTCCAGGGACGTTTGTGTTAGATAGAGTGTCAGCTAATGGCCGCCTAACGGCTGTCTGTCTCAACCTAGAGATGTATAATCTAACGTACACTAACCAACCACAAGGGTTTTAGCACTTATTTTGGAATTTAATTTTGAGATCTTGATATGATGTGTCTTACTCTTACGTGTGTGTATGGTATGGATAATTTTTTTTTTGTGACCGGTCCTGAGATTTTGAGAGTTATGTGTGAAACATAAACAACGATCCTCAATCTAATATGAAAATATTTTACAAAAATAAAATTCCATGACTTGACACAATAAAACAATGTTTTTAATAACTAAAATTCATCATCTAATGCATGCAATAACATTCATAAATAACATTCATAAAAGTTTTAATGTTTCAATTTGAGAAAATGGAAGAGGAAGAAGACATGAACTTTTTTTGTTTTGTTTTGAGTGGGTAAAAACGTACTCTCCAAATTTTTTTTGTTTGATTGGAGAAAGCTTGTAGATATTGCTTTCCCCTTCTTTGACATGTTTGCTTATTTTCTTTTTTTCTTTTTTTTTCTGTTGTTAACAATAAAAAAGAGAGTAGATATGTAAAAATATAACTTCTGAATGACACAATATGGACTCGCACCCAACTTGTCTACTAAAATCAAAGGAATGAATTCCAACTCAACTAAATACACACTTGTGTTACTTTCCTGCACACTCAAGTATATATATAATACCTATAATATTAGTACACATAATATACACGTAAAAAAATTTCGGGGCCCTCAAAAATTGGGGACCATGTGCAGTGGCACCACTTGCACACCCTCAGAGCCGCCTGCCATATTTATACTAACGTGAAGTCATATATGTAGATGATGTAATATGGTTCCTCATTTTTGGCTCATCATTCTTTGAATTGTGATGAGATGTACAATTTCATGATTCTTAATGTTTGGAGATTGAGCAAAGGAAAAGAAAAAAACAGACCCCACCCTGATCACCTAAAATTTCCAGAAAATTATAAATATGAGGAAATATTTCATCATTCACATAATTTTTCTAAAGAAAACGGGATAATGGATTAAGATTAGGAAATATATAGGGTTTGATTCCTTCAAGTATAACCAAAGAAAGAGTAGAAAACAGAAGAATTCTACTTATACTGTGATGACTATTTCTTTCTTATGCAGCAAGAAAAAAGAAAAATACTACGATCGACTATCTCTTTTCTAAAATAGATACCATGACTAATATGACAATGTCTTATTTGTGTATATATCTTATTTATTTCTAGCAAATACGATATTGTTGTAATATTTATGTAATAATATGTCTTATTTATTAATTTCAAGTTTTGGTAATTTTAGTACTATTTAATCTTAGGGAGTTTCACTAAAACACCCAAAATAAGGGTTGAAATTATAAAAAAAAAACCCAAGCACTATTTAAACATATAAACACACCCAAAACTCATCATTACACGCACTCAAAACCCATTTATAAACACACCAAAAAAGTTGACTTTGGGGTTGATTTTGGGTGTGTTTCTACGTTTAAATAGTGCTTGAGTTTTTTTATAAATATATGTCTAAGATTGGGTTTATTTATAAATTTGTATTAATCTTATTCCTCTTGCCATGACTTACGTTACATATAATAATTTCTTTTGCTTTTGCTTTTTATTAATGCTTAGATGTTATGTAGTTGTTTGTGATTTAAAATGAAAGCTAGTATTTCTTGTTAATTTTGGTTTCTGCAAGTTTGTTCCCATGCACTAGTGTTTTCGTGTTTGTTTTTTGCTGGTGTACACCTTTTTATCTTATCATATAACAAGCCAATGTACAGCTTTTTTCTTGGTTTTTTGTGTGTGGAAGAATACTTTATCCAAAACAAAATAAGCACTATAGTCCACAGATTTTAGTCAAGCAACAGATCTTGGGTTCCACTCCCATAGTGAAATAAAAACTTGAACCTTTTGCTCCTAAAGCAAGAGTTCCCGGGTTCCAGTCCTCGTAAAGTAAATAGTTGAATCTCTTGAAGAAGGTCGTTGTTCAAGTTGTTAAGAGCATTCACTTTATACTGAGATTATATCTTCGATTTCTTACTTTTCCTAAAGTATTATTTACCATTAAACTGCGTTATATGTCATTACACCCAAGTTTATGGGGATGTTTTGCTCTGTTGAAGATAAAATAACAATTAAAGCAAAGGAGAAAACTATTGGTTGTGAACTCACCACATGAAAAGCAAGAGGTTTTTTCCCTTTGTGTGTAGCTGGCGATGAGCAAGAAAAAGCGAAGTGGAACTCCACTTCTTGCCAATTAAAAGTCTCAAAGTTATCTCTTTGGTTATTAACCTTGGGAATTTACTGCAAAAAGACAACAACGGGATTTGTTTCTTTTGATTCCACGTCACTTGCAAAGAAAAATCCCAGAGTCACCCAATTGACAAGAAGGTCTTCTGTTGCTGTTGCTTTCGCTGCCTATGCAAAAGCCATGTTAGGTCAATAAATAAAATTTAAAAAGAAAAGAACTAAAGAAAGGCACGGGGATGCCACCACATGAAGGACAAAACAAGAGAAAGAATTATCTCTAATTGGAAGCAGAGATCAAGCAAAGTCTGTGGTCAGATAAAGACACTGGTGCGAATGTATCTATTTAAAAAAAGACATGCGTGGTCTAATCCTATTCGGAAAAGGGTTGCTGGTGCTTCTTGTCTTCAAATCCAACAGTGGAGAAGGATTCTTATCCTTGGGTGTCTTGATCAAATTAAAAGACACTTGTTAATGGCACCAAGCTGTGAGGGGACTAGCTGGAGCAAAACAATGCCATAATCACTTTTCCATCACGGTTTCATCATCCAAAACAGCAAATTCAAGCTGTGGGGATTGTTATGTTTCACAGCGCTACTAAATGACTTGGAATTTTCCGGATTCCTCTTATATTAGCGGGACAATTGAATTGTGCAGTATGAAGTGAAGAATGAGAGCAAGATGAATTCTTTCTCAGTATGCAAAATCAGGCCTTTGGTTTACTATGTTTGCTGAATGTAAACAGAAGAAAAAAAAAAACTAGAAGCCCGCAGAGATTTCAAATGGGAGCCTCGTGAAGCGGTTGTACTCTCAAAATTCTTTGAATATCTTACAGAGGTTGAACATAATGATAGATGCTGCATCTGCACCGGAATACCTACACAATGGTTATTCAATACCTACTGTGCACTGTGATATAAAGCCAAGCAATATATCACCAATTTCGCTGGTGAGCCATCATAGGAAATGACAAGTTACTAGCACATTTGTCTTCCTCTGCCAAAAGGGTAGCATGGCATTGTTTAGAGCTTCTCATCACGCTCTGTGTTCCCATATGAAAAAATATATATATGCCACTCATTTAATTTCAAGAGAAGCCACATTATTTTGTTGTGGGAAAATGATGGAGTTTAGACAGCCACAAGTCATAGCCACTCTCACACTTTCTCCAGAATTCAATTTAAAGACAATAATTTATTTGTGGTGACGAAGGGTCCATGCTTTCCTTACCCAAATGGAAATGGCTTTCTCAGTGTTTCACATGTCACTAAACCCACCTCGAAAAAGTAAGAAGGAAGTGGTTTTTTTCTTCCCTTTTGTTCCAATGCCACCTGCACGAAATTGAGGCTCAAGGACAAAACAAACAAAATATCAAAGGGTCACAAAAGACTTCCGTTCACACAGGTTGAAAGACTGTGTGTGTTGTTGCCTAGAGCTCAAAAGATGTGATCAAGAAAGTTAAAGGCTTGTGAGGATTCAGCTCGTTACCAAATCATTGACAGCAACAGACCCTATACGAAATTACAAGATTTGATGGCCCAAGACCTAATCATCTCATACACACTGGGCTCGTCTCATATCTCAAGATCAGTCAATCTCAAGCCGACATTCCAAGACTCGACGGTCTCAAATACAAGGGGCTCGTTCATAACAAGCCTTAGGCCCAATGGGCTTGCCCGTTAATAAATCCAATTGGTGATTAATTGGTGCAAAGTCTCAAATTCACAAGTTATGGATTAATGAGCTCAAGTTTAAAAAAAAAAAAAAAAAAAGTACCCAAATTGTCAAGCAAAGACTCAAGTGGTACAAAACCACACCGAATCCTAAGTGGTACAAAACCACGCAAATTAAACAATATTTTTTGGAACTACGTTGGTTTGATCCCGTCAAGAGTACGTAGGCAGTCTAATATTGCAATAGACTCAATCGCAACCAAATTTGAATCCTTGGTTACTCTCCAAAACATTTTTTCAAGTGCAAATGTCAATTTTAGAAAATTAGTGGGTTAATCAAAATTGCTCCTTATTTTTCTTGGGCATTGACAATAAGAAAAATGGTACAAAACTATCTTTTTTTTTCTTTTTCTTTTTTTTTGGTTTGAACCACGAGGTGGTCCTGGATGGGCCCCAACTATGGGTGGCACCTTTAAGCCTTAACCACAACCCAGACTAATCCCCGCTCACACCGGGTCGGCCCGTAAGGGGTAAAGTGCTGGCCAAAGTGGTGACTCCATACGAGAGCAAGGATCGAACCCCTGACCTTCTTAATTAGTGGGCCACACTTACCCATTAGTTCCCAAATCTTAAATCAAAACACAATTCCATATCGAATCCCTGGTTTATTCAGCTAAATTCACTTAAACACTCCTCAATGCTATTCAAATCAAAATTTCCTTGCAATGAGTCATTAATTCATTGTGATTCTTTGAATTATGAGTGATTTGATTCCCACAGAGAATACGTAGGCACCCTGAGGTTCGATTTAGGGGCAACCTTAAAACCAAAGATACGCATTCTGTTTCTTTATGATGAAATCAAAGGGTGTTCCCTTGAAACAAGTGATTATAATTAAGAGACACTGCGTCTCGAATAGGTCGAACCTAAAATAATAAAATCCTATTATTTAATTAGCAGTGGTGAAATTATGTTGGGATGTTCACTTTTTTTTTTTCTTCAACACCATTAAACTGTGTTATATGTCATTACTGTTATATTGTTAGCTGAAGATGTATTCTATTTGCATATTATGTTTTTTTTAATTTTTAAATTGTATAATACAACAACAGTCTAATAAGATAACGTGTTAATAAGAATGACGAAGGGCTTGCACAATTGGACTTTGATCGATTAACAGCAGGCCGAAAGGACAGACCCACCATCGTCTGTCATGTAAATCCCCCACCCTTTTGAAAGCTTTTAACATCTGTCAGATTGTCATATGAATTTAGAGGGCAACAAATTCAGTGCCAAGCAGAGGGAAATTCTTTTTATGTTGGATCTCCATCCTAAGAACCATATGAATATGATATACAAATAAATAACAAAGTTTCAATTTTTTATTTTTTTTAATATGGCAAGTGGAATAAATTTATCAACAAATGTTTTTTGTTGTTGGAAAATGGTGCTAGCTGCCTGGAATCTGTATGTAAATACCAATCAAAATGAGCTTTACCTAGAAAGATTTTGTTGGCTTTGACCTATTAAAGGAAGGATTGACTCACCCCTAACGAGGAGAAATTAAGTATATGTGTTATGTTAATCCAATTGGTATAATTGGTAAGATCTTGTTGGAATTCACCAAGGAAATGAATAATGAAGGGATCTAATCCAATTTTCATTCGTTATTTATACTAACATTTTCATCTATTTATATAGAATTTTTTTCATGTCAAGGATGTCCTTTAAAAAAAATCCTCTATAGGGCTACCCCATAAATGCAATCAAACGATCGGAATTGTTTATATTTTTTGTCTTCATTCAAATATCATCCCTGCAAATTCTATTTAACAAAAAACTATTTGGTTATCCAAAACGTGAAAAAAACTTACAACCCAGAATTTTAATGTCATTATTTTTCTTTAAAAAGGACATTTTTACTAGAGAAAACCTTTATAATGTCACACTGATTATATATTTAGCAGAAAAAACTTTATAAAAAAAATATATCACAAACTTTATTTTATGGACTGAAATACATTTCATAAAAAAGCCCAAGAAGCTAGGATCCCTACAGAAAGCAGAACAAAAGGCCCAAGTAGTAAAACTTAAAGCCCCATAGAACAACTAAAAAACTGATTAATTTTTAGGGGGGGAAAAAAATTGCAGTGCAAGGTGTTGTATAAATTCAGGTCAAATTAATCATTGCAAAGACATAATTTGTTGTTTTCAAATGCTCAGAGCTTTTTAAAAATATACATTTTGGTCAACTAAAAATTCTTAGAACTTGGAGGTCACGTTTCATGGAAAAAAAAAAAAGAGAAGGGAACTTGGAGGTTACATCTTCTAGTCTTTATTCTTAGGACCTCACTTGTAACCTCTAAGCTGAGAACTCAAACCTCTCTCTCTCTCTCTCTCTCTCTCTCTCTCTCTCTCTCTCTCATATACACACACAGAGAAAGAGAACTTCATGATGGCTGAAAAGTTGAGTGAGAAGAAGAAGAAGCATGGTTCAAGTAACAAAGAAGGCAGATTGACCAAGTCATGGCCAGATCTTCCACCACAGATTGTCAACTTAATCCAAAAGGACTCGACTATAATGCAAAACATGAGTTTTCAAGGTGTGTCCAAATCATGGAGGTCAGCACCAAGGCAATGCAATCCCAACCCTTCATCGCATCCATGGTTAGCAATCTCCCAATCCAACGGTCATCATGACAAAAATCATGACCAGTATCATTTCAACAATATTCCAAATCCAACAATTCCATGCCTCAAAATCCCAAGAGCCACCTTAACCCCAGACTTCTACACTCATTTCCTCCAAAATTGGCAAACCACACCCTTCACAAATCACTTCTTCTGGGACCCAAGGAAGCAACATCAGAATATATCACACCACCTTGTGGGGTCCACAAATGGGTTACTCATTGCCAAAGCATCTCACAATCCTCTTCAGTATTGTGTGTGGGACCCAATTAATAGCCTCAAATTGGACCTACCACAGTGGGATGCCAATGTCCCATTTAAATGTGCAGCCTTGTCCTCAGCAGAGGAAGATAAATGCCATGGTAAATCTCTCACAGTAATGGTCTTAACTGGTATGAGCCATCCAGCTTTCTTGTTCTACAAGATAAAAGGAGGCAATGAATATGCTTGGGTAAAACAAGATTGCACAATTACTGACCCTCAACACCATTGGGACAAGTCAGAACGACACCGTTACATGCAGTTCACCAACGCCATTGGGTTTGAAGGTAAGTTTTATGCCTTGAGTTTGCAGGGGACACTTGCAGTCATAGAAGTTACTGACCCTTACCCTAAAATTACTGCTGTTAGTACAACAAGGGCAGTACCGTCAATTTCTTCGAGGCATTTCCGAGAGTACTTGGTTGAAACAGGTGGTGAGATCCTACTGGTGTTTCTCATTTCTAATAAAAGTTCAACTGATGTTGTGGACAGTGTGGAGGTTTTCAGGCTTCATCTTGGTAAACTCTCATGGGTCAAAATTGAGAGCCTTGGAGATAGAGCATTGTTTGTTGGGGTGAATTGTTGTATGGTAGTCTCTGCAAGCAAGATTGGATTTAGGCGTGATTGTCTATATTTCACACATTTCTCCAGCAATGGCTGGTTGGTGTATGATATGAAAAGGGGACAAATCTCTCCATGTGACCAATATGTACTGTTGAACCAACAAAGTCAATAGAACAAAAGAATTAATGATGATAATTCATATCTACATTTGTTGTACTCATCATGGGAAGAACCGTATTTTTAAAAGCATATGTATTAATAATTTGGGGAAATAAATATTTTTCTGCATATTTAGTTTGTATTTAAATTGATTATATATATACCCTATAAATAGTGGTTCTGTAATTCCTTGTCTCTTTTCTTTACGATGATGGGTTCTGTTTGTTTCTAAATTGCAGTTCCTATTGTAATTTTTTTCTCTGAGTGCTCGTGACCCAATCTCTTTTTTATTTTTATTTTTTATAACTCAATAATCCTTTTTTTTTAATGATGTTAAATAATCTAATAAATAGTAAATTAATTTTGAAATTATAAATAAATAAAAAAATAAAAAAAATAAAAAAGTCCAATGTTGTCCAGTGTGGCCTTGTACCAAACAATGGACTGGACTTAATTCCAATCTAGTCTAGTGCTCTACCAAACAACTCAATAAGACTTGAAGTCTAGCTCAATCCAAGCCACTCCAGTCTAACACTTCAAGCTCAATCCCAACTAATCTAGTCCAGCCTACCAAACGGTATCTTGGGTTGCATGTTCTTCATGTGCTCGTAGGGTGCCAAGGCAAAGTTATTCCCTAACCACTCATCAAATTGGTCACGCCCAACAAAGTAATTCACTCATAAAACTGGTCACATCCAGCAAAGTTATTCTCTCAAACACTCATAAAACTTGTCATACCCAATGTCACTAATCTCTAATTAGAAAAGGACAATTGTGGCTAAGCCATACTATGGAACAATAAATAGAATATTGGCCGCATGCTCCATGTTGGTTGGGAGGAATTAATGAACAGTAAATACTAATACAAGCCTCCTTGGCCACGGTTCTTGTGTCTATTTATTTAGCAACCACAGGTCAATTAGAGCAGCGATCTTAGAATTGCTAACTGTGGACTATGTGTTTTTTGTCACATATTTATATAATAATTGTCGCTATGAGACCCATGTAACGGACATTGCTTCTGCACTATGGCTAGGAATGGCTTTTGTTCATTTTTAGTGCTGCACTATGTATTACGGACACTATGGCTAGGAGGAGCAATAAGTTGGATTAAGATGATCCATACGAGAGTCCTTGGTCTTCATTTGCCCAAACCCATCCTCTTGGTCCTCCATCCACTCTATGTATGCACCACAACTACCCTTTGTGGCAGAGGACCAGTCAGTTGGTGGAAAGGTAATTAACTGGGAGTAAACCATACATCTTAATGATGATGGAAAAAATTGCACTAATTTTTTTTTTTTTTTAAATCAAAAAAATTGCGCTATAATTTGTTGTATATCATTGGCCTCTCCGCCTAGACTTATTTATTTCACTCATACGAACAACAATAAACTATATAGTTAAGGGAGAGGAGAGGCTACCCTATCTCAAAATTAGGGCATGCCAAGATTTTTTTGAGGACTTCCAGAGGAGACGTCTTAGACCCTTTCTTCGTTTCTACACAAATTCTTTTTCTATTTACAGAAAAAAAATAGTTATTTCTCAAGTGAAAATGGCATACCATCTTGTGCCAGATTTTAAAATAATGGGAGACTTTTGGTGATTCCACATTCCAAATCCAAATCACATCTCAGACCAAAATAAATAAATAAATAAATTGGAAATCACAACTGCCAACAACATTTTAAACTTTTAACGTTATGACAGTGCAGAAGGGACAATTTGATTGTCGGGATTATAAGCTACTTAAAATATTTTTTGAGGAGCCAGTGTAATACTTGGTCAATATGTACTGGCATTTTTCTTGGATCATCGACACTTGGCCGATTGAGCTTATGATTTGCAGATTAAGGTATAAATTAATTAATTAATTAATTAATTAAGCTTAAGCTGTTTATTTAAATATATCCTTTGTGTTTAGCAGAATTTTTATCTCCTAGGACTCCATTACTTGGAAGTTAATTAATTAAGGAAACATCGTATCTCTCTTGGATAATGTAATCACGCACATGCCTTTTAACCAATCAAAAAACAGGATTCAGAAACTCTGACCCTCATTTCTCAATAAACAATATCTTTAGGTTTCCTAAGAGATATTTTTTTTAAACAATTTCTTGAATATTACATTTTTTTTAACAGCTCGCGATTCATGAAACCCTAGAAAACAAGTCCATGGCGTAGCAGGGTTCAAGGTACAACTGCAAAGAAGAAGTGGGGGAGAGAGAGAGAGAGAGAGAGAGAGAGAGAGAGAGCACGCCTCGCTTGGCGTGTGCTTTATATTACCTATAAAATTAATAACACAATTTTATGTTTTATATGCAAGAAGCATTTTTTCTTAATAAGGGCATCTTATCTCAATATAGGATTTTGCATTCCATCGAGAAGAACAAATAGCCTTGTTGAACAAAAACACGTGACATATTTACTATTTTTCATGGGTGGACGTGTTATATTTTGACGAAAATACCACTTTAAAGTTGGTATGCCACATGACCAATTTTAACAAATATGTTGATGGACAATGCAAGACGAAGGATGAAACCAAAAGATTAAGGACTATTCGAAACTATCATGTTCAAATACTTTCCCAAAAAAATTTCATTTGAACATATGTCACACATTAATCATCATTGATTTTTTTTTCTTATTGCATCACTTAATACTTTCACTAATCAATCGAAATAAATGGTTTTGGATTATAAAGTTAAATTTACATATATAAAACTTCCGGCCTAATACAATATTAGTACATGGGAGAACCATATATAAACTAAAACAATCAAGAATTTGCTGCCATTGTAGATGCTCTTGTTTTCTTTTCACTTAACCTCATGGCATCGATAACAGTATTTAAGTAGGTTAGGGTTACACTTGAAAAAAGGAGAACGCGAAGGGGGAAGGCTAGACCCATGACAGTTAGATTCTTATTTTCTAAAATTTAAAAAATAAGGTGAGTTGCTTATGCTACAAATAGGGAATGGAAGGCAACAATTCTGTATCCAACGTACTTGTTAGCCTACTCTATCAACCCTGACCTGTGGTAGCCCTTTCCTTCCTTATATACATAACACCAATCACCTTGCCCTTTCCTTTCTTATATTATGCCCATACATAACACCGATCATCTTAATCCATCCATATAGGTTGCCCTTTTGGGGAATTGAGCCCAATTGCGTGGTAAAACTAGGCTTTGATACCAATTTGTTAAGCACCCAATGGGTATATAGAACTTGCCCCTAAAAACCGGCGTGTGAGGAAAATGTACCCAAAAGCTCTTAAACCATTCTCAGATATGCTATTTGTCCAATATGAAATCTTGAGTCCTAACAATCAGCTGTACATACATTTTGTTTTTGGCCGATTTCTGATAGTTAAAACTGATATGCGAACAAACTGCTGAATTAAATGTTGCATTTAATTAGGTAGCCCTTGCCATTGGAATGACAACTCAGTGTTGTGTAATTCTTTTTAAAAATGTTTTTTGACCCATCATCATAGGTAAGATTCGTACAATTAGTTAACTTGGGGGCTTCCAACTAAAAGATGTAGTTATCCCTATTTAATCACACCCAAGGTTTAAAATATCAATGATTTTGAAAATATCGATAGTCCAAAAATACTGAAATTTTAATGGAAATATTGGGATATTATTGATATCGATAAAAATTGAATAAAAATCACATAAATTGTAAGAAAAACTTGAAAAAATTTCTTCAAACTTTGGAGGATGTTTATTTAGTCAATTATCTATTACTTTATCACAAAAAATTAGAAGAAAATGCATTGTATGATGCGTTTAACTTATTTAAGTTGATTATATAGCAAGCTCCCAAACACTGCGAGTGTAAAAAATATATAGTAATTAACGAAAGAAGATTAAACACACCACGATCATTTATTTATAATGATTTACTACAATAATTTACACTTTATACAGTGCATGGTAAGATACATGAGTGACTTAGTATCATATAGAGTTCCTATAATGTTCAAATTTAAGTTATTTACACTAACACCTCCTGAGGTTTTCGACTTTTTCACAAAACTTCTTGATGTTTTAGAAATTACAAGAACACCCCCTGAGATTTTAAATTGTTTGAACAAAACTCATTTTCATTGATTTTTCATCCAAAAATTAATGATTTTATACAAAAAAAAATATATAATTTCTCCAAATGACAAAGTTGGCATTTGAGATTGCATATACTTCATTGAGGTTAAATTTTTTTTTTTTCATTTGTATAAGTTTTTTTTTATAATGAAATAGTCAATTTTTGGACAAACAATCAACGAAAATTGTGAAAACAAACTGAAACCTTGGGGGGTGTTTGTGTAATTTTTTAGACCTAAGGGACTTTTGTGAAAACACAAGAAACCTAAAGGGGTGTTGGTGTAAATAACTCTTCAAATTTTTCATTGTCTTCATCATCTCGATATTATCGATATTATTGATATTATAGCAATATTATAGCAATATTTTAACTAAATATTGCTGAAGTGTGGGAGATATTATCGACATCAATATTTTTCGATATTATCTTCGATATTTATATAATATGTGTATGGATGCGTTCCAAAATACCATTGACCCGAAAAAACGATAATATTCTTAATATTTCATCGATATTATTGATATTTTAGATTATGATTCGCACTCACATCTGGAGGTCCTCTCCAATATGAAAACACTTTCACTTATATAATAAAGAAACCCTAAAAAAGAATTCTCCTCTGCAGCTTTTGTACCTAATTTTGTTAATTTCTTAAACTGTTCAAATTAATTAATGTTGTTTATTACAAAAATAATACCATAACATAAACAAGTGGGGGTCTATTTTATTTCCACTCAAAAGGAAGTGCATAAAATAGTACGATGATTAATCAGTGAGTGAAGGTTAAGGTATTGAATTCTTATATATTGTTTTCCCCTTCACGACGTTACCTTTTGTCCTTTATTTTTTGTTTTTGTTTTGCTTTCCTTTTTTCCTTGTTTTGGTGGATTGGTGAGGTGGATAGGTGACAGTTGCAACGTCCAACCAACTGCCTTTTGTATGCTCGACAGTCTCTGTGCCCAAATCCTCAGTATACCTATTTAGGAAACCTTTCCAAAACAGAATTTCTAATCAAACTTGAACCTTACAACTTCCTCGTATTCTTTGCCTTGCACTTCTCAACTTAATTGGAACTTGGTCATTACAAGTGCTGTCGATCTCCGCCAATGTATTAATAATATAGCCAGCCACTTGCTCACACCCCACATTGATCAGTATCCAACTTGGTTCCCGAGCTACAGAATTTTGAGGCCACAGAAAATGCTCTGGCAAATTAACAGTAAAGTTGTTTAGTCAAGGTCTTTGAAATAGAAAAATTATTGTTTTGCCACCGTAATATATGTGTACAACTACTGATATCTGAATTCTAAACTCTAAAAAGTGTGAACTGTATACTTATTACATAATATTATAATTTTATCTGGATCTTAACTTCACGTGGGACGGTCAACCTGCTACGTAGTACTGTACTGTTATACACAATAATTTTTGTTTCAGACGCATTCGAGCAATTATGATTCCCACTTCGTTTGCTTTGTGCAACTCACCCTCATCTTCACACTACCAATATGGTGGCCCTTACTCTAACGAAACTTGCTTTATTTTTTGAGGCTATTGGATTACATATTTTAAGATGCGACTATATGTTTTTTAATTCCTTACGTGTTAGTAAACGTGAGGAAGTCATGAATTGAAACAATTTCTTTCTTCTCATATGCATGCATGATAAGTAAACATGTTAGATTGAAGAACAAAAAGTTACACAAATCAAAAGCCCAATATAAGTAATTATTCGTTCTAACTGACCCTCTAAAGGAAGCTTCAACCCAAAATCCCTCTACTTGACTCATTCGAGATTTTTTCACATGCTTCACCTGACTACATAAGTGTGTGGCTCCATGGATAACTTTTTTTTTACATTGAAAGTAGCTCCATGGAATTTCACAAATCGTACGGAATCACATGCAAATCCTAGCGTTAAAAGTTGCAAAAGCAAGTGCTCGATCCTTGGTAATTGGAACCCGGAAGGGTCAAGTTCAAGTGGACTGCTAGAGAAAATGAAGATGGAGAGGAAAAGTAAATAAATATACACAACGAAAAGAACCCTAGTTGAACTCATCTTCAATCATATGCTAGAGCAAAGGAGAGAGCAAAAGTTGAAGATGAAAAGATTTCTTATAATTTTAAGGGTATGCATATGGAAATAATACGTAAGAAAATAATAAATCTCAAACCCTAAAGATAATAATAATAAAATTATAGAAGATGTGTCCTTTGATTTTGAAGAAGTCAAATCCTAGGTTTGTAACAAATCATTCTCAAAGTATAGACAAAGCCTCGTCTGAGGATGGGAAAGTCTTTACTCTATTAGATGCACATATATCAACTTCACATGGAATAAATAGTTTTGTAAAAGTGTGCTTGAACAGTACAGACAAAGTGTGAACACTTTTTTTTAATAGGGCAAAGTGCGATCACTTGCGATAAGATTCCTAGGTTCTGTCTTCCCCTACAATTATTCTTGTTTTAAAAATGAATTGATAAATGATCTTGACAGCCTTTATGTTCAAATTCACTAGTGAGTATCGCATTAAGTAACTAATTAACTCAAATACGAAGTGCAGTTGGAGCTTCAATTGTACATAAGTTATGGTTCCTTAAGAGTAAGTGGGAGCCAACTGTCAGTCGTTGATACATGTAAATCTCATTGTGTAAAATGTTCGGTGACAATGATTCAAACCACGCATGTGCGCGTATACATACGGTTGTTGGTATTTTTAAACTTATATCGTTATCTCTTTAGATTTTTAATTTAATCTCATTAATCTAGAAACAGCCTGTATCTTCATACTTAATGAGCTTCTAAATAAATTGTTGAATTAACTCGAATCAATAGATACACGACTCTTTCTTGAATCGTTGATAAGCTAGACAAATCAAAGTTAATTGAACACATAATATCTAACACATCAACGTCGGCAACCACAACATACGACTTAGTTATAATCAAACAAAATGAATCACATGCTGATGTAACTTTCATCACTTAAAAATAGTTATAAAGAAAATCTATTTCATGTTCCAAATTAGTTAACTTGCACTAGCTTTTGCTTTACTCAAGAGAAAAGAAAGAACGTTTTTTTCATTTAGCTACTTTAAACTGTCGGTCACACTCCATATAATTATCAACCGTTTACTTATTTTAACATAACATACATCGACGATTGATAATCATCACAAAGTCACGATGTATGAACACCAGTCATTATGCCAATGAATAGATATAAAACATCCCGTCACAACCCTATAAAATTGCACACAATCCAATTTTTTATGAGAAATAGGGTACAAGAACAGCTGGGTGTAGACTATAGTAACAGGCAAACCAATCAGAATTAAGAAACCCAAACCCCTCCCAAAAAGGAAGAG
The DNA here is from genome assembly GCF_000346735.1 of Prunus mume. Next base: position 12,688,910 of record NC_024131.1, on the reverse strand, counting down.
ACCGCCCTCGGTTTCCAATACCAAAACGTGTCACTCATCTATACGTCACCTCCTCCCATCATTTGTGCGCTCTTACAAACCACGAATCCCGGGCCTACCCTGAGAGTCCGAGGATGCCAGCTTCCCCACGCTCTCACGTCCACTTGCGTGCACCCGCTCTCTCCTGCTTACACGTGCCCTTCCAGTCCCTCTCTCGTAACCTTAACTATTCCCCCGATCCTCTCACGCTGGTCAACAGGCCTGAGTTTGATTCACCCGACAAAGTGTAGGCCTCAAAAGGCGAGTAGCATCGTTTTAACGTACTCTAGCGAGTGGGCTATGTGGTCCTGAGCCTTAAACCACCAAGTGGTTTTGGGTGCAGTGCCTGGTCCATGGTTTCCTCATAGAGAATTGGTGACTTTCCATATAAAGCATTGTAGGCACATCTGAGGAATTAAGAGGAGAGAGGGAAGGCTCTACTGGCTTTAGCTCATTTGCAAGTAAGCTCTACTCATACAAATCTTGCTATTTGAAGGAAAAAAGAAAATCAAAAAGGAAAAGTTCTTTTTTGGGAAAATTATGATCTCTGTTCTTTTGGGTTTTCATGCTTCTTCTTGATCTCTTTTTTGGTTCAAGTTATTGTTTTGCTATTTCTGGCTTGTTTTGGTGAGGTAATTTGGTTATACCCATTTAGGGAAAAATTGGAAAGTTTTGTTCAAGTTTTGTGAGTAATTTAAAGTCTATATCTCTCTACCGATCTAGGGGAGAAATTGAAGAGGGGAGATTGTTTGAAGAAGAGGTGATGGGGAGAGGCAAGATTGTGATTCGGAGGATTGACAACTCCACCAGTAGGCAAGTGACGTTTTCGAAGCGAAGGAATGGGTTGCTTAAGAAGGCTAAGGAGCTATCAATCCTTTGTGATGCTGAGGTTGGACTGATCATCTTCTCCAGCACCGGCAGGCTTTACGATTATGCTAGCACTAGGTTAGATCTCTCTCTCTCTCTCTCTCTCAAAAATAATATTGCATATTTAATTTTGGATTGGATTGACTTGTCATTGAACTGCAGCTAATGCTTATTCCTTGTGGGTTTAATTTGTCTATCTCATCATCCCAATTTTTCTAGCTACTAATGCAAGTTTAGTAGGTGAATTTATGGTTTAGTTAGCTTTTGCATTTATGCTTTATTTCTAGCATGGGATCTGAGGCCAGTAGTGGACTTGTTATGGGATTATTTTTGACAACATACATCAATCTTGCTTCCTTTTAATTTCTTTTGGAGGGAATTTTATTGTTGGCATGAGAAATTTTTCGGTTCTAGTCTCAGTAAACCCGAAGGTGTTGGATAAATGGAATATTTTATGCAGGTTTACATATGCATGAGGTTGTTTATTCTTGTCTATAGGCGTACGCACTTAGAAAGTAAGTTATATCTGTGAGGAGGAATTACAGATAGAAATATTTATGAATGCATGATTCTCACAGTGTGCTCTATATATAAGCTTCAATTGTGTGAATCTTCCTGCCCTTTTTGATAGGCAGAAGCTGATGTTTTGAACTGATAACAGGGAAATGATGGATTTTATGTTATAAACAAAAATAAATTAAATGTAGTTAATTAGTATTGTCCAACGAAGAGGGGGTCCTTAGGTGTACATATGCATATCCCTTTTTTAACTACGAGTCCTTTCCTCACCATCAATTTTGGATCGTATTCTTCTCTTTACATTTTACATTGAGAGAGAGAGAGAGAGAGAGTTGCTTTTTCCTGTGTTGAATTACTAGGGAAAAAAAGTGTCCATGCAAGCCCATGCATGCATATTTTGACGTCCGTATAATGACTGTGTTGGATGCCATTACTGTCTTTCTTTAGCCTTAACAGATTATATTCAACTAAAATGAAGTTTTCTTGATCATCAAAAGTTTATCAATTTATAAGTTAGGACTTTGTAGTTTGTTGAGTCGGAGTTCTCACGAAACAGAAGGATGAAGATCGTACAGATTCAAGATTGCTTAGGGCCTAAATTAAGAAAGAGGGTGAGTAGACTCAAGCTTTAGGAAGAAGTCATAATTCAACAATATATTCTCTTGGTACAAACTTTGGACTTAATCTTAGGGTAAATACTTTCTACCAGTGGAAGCTACAAGTTGTCATGTGAAGAAATGAATAACTTGAATAAAAGTTTGAGGATTGGGATGGCAAAGGCCAATGGGGCATGGTCATTAGTGCTAATTATCCCACTAATGAATCATAACTATATGTTGACAAAAATTTCCCCAAGATCTTTTGTTTAGACGAACATATATCTTGTGATTTGATGGAGACAATCACACATGAACAAAAGAGAAAAACAAAAAAAGATGCAAAAGATTAATTGAAGAAGATTAATTGAAGAACCACCAATCATCGATAAAGCCACTATATAAGTGACCTCATTTTGACAACCTGGTCGACGACAACCATGTGGGGAGATCATTCACACAGTTCAAAATATTCGTAATCTCCAAGTTTAGAATCCTGAATTCTATTCTCTCACCAAAGATGATTGCTTAATGTTCAATGAGACTCTATTGTTCTAGAAGTTTGAATGCGTAATTCTCAATAGAATCTTAAGAAATTCAATGCCTCAATCAAGTGTAGGAAAACTATCATTGGATATTAAAAATGCCTATATAGTACTGTCTTCTTTCACTCATCATGATGATCTATTTTTAACTCCCACTAAAATGTGGATGCTACCACAATGTCTGCTTGGGAAAGTATGAACACTTCTCCCGATTATTAAAACCACATGATTAGCACTTTGTAGTGCTTTTCCAGAAAGTACTAAAAAGTTCTTTATTTTTTTTATATAATCTAGAAGTACTTTTAGGTTGCCAACAGAGTCAGAAGTGCTTTTGGTTATGTGAAAGTGCTTCTATCCCTTCCAAAAGCATTGTCAGATATGCATGCCCTTATATGTGCTAGAAGAGAACCCTTAATTTATTATCCTCGTGACGCCATTTGGCTTCACATCAACCTATAGAGATCAGATTTTGCTATCTTCATCTCTTTTCTTCTTATTTAGACTTGCCCCATTCAAAGAGTTGTATAACCAAGTACATAACACACAAGGGAGTAATTTTTGGGTGTTCCGAGTACACCACATGGCTAGTGTACAATCCAATAGATGTAGTCGACATGTGAAATATTTCCAATGCAGCCGCCCACAAGTCATAAAAGGCAATGCAGTAAATTGGAGAATAATTCCACATGTCCTATATGTATTGGATGGTACACGAGGTAGGTGGTGTACGTGTAACATATAAAAATTTCTCCACCGTGACACAACGTTATTAAAGGTAAGGCAATCAAGCAATGACCTTAGAGCATGAACTATTGGAATCCACCAGAAAGTTGAGAGAAACCTCCAAGTTTATTGATAATGATATAATATGAATAACCACCATAATCACATAGCTAAAGTTGGTTTAATACTTCTTCAAACCCTAGATTACTAGGAAGCCTAATTGGAAACAAAATACCAAAATAAGTAAATTCCAAAATTACCCTTAACACTTCAAATGTTTTTAAACTAGTCTTGCTGTTCTCTTTGAAACGACAGGTTATGAGCTCAAATCGGAGATTGGAGCCTAAACCTTGGTCATATTTTTGTTTTTTCTAGGCTTATGTCTGTCAAGCTGCTACTCAATCATCTATGTCATCAGTTCCAGATACTGATGTATCAATTCGCAGCATAGGTGGTTGCAGATAGTATACAAGCCATTGTCTTGTGTGACTGATCAAGGGAAATTTTTTGAAGACGCTCTCAACTAGTAAGAAAGAGCATGGTGTCCGCATGTGCTATTGGGAAATTTGGATTTGTCGCTAGATACATTGTTGGAAGTTTGAAAGCAAATGGCTTTTCTTCTCACATCGATAAAACCTTTCCTCTAGGCTTAATAAGCAAAACTGTTTTATCATACGTTAAAGTAGAGGGACTGAGTCCCACATCAGTTATGTCTTGCGGAGATCTCAAGTAATAATTCAGTGTGACCTCAGAACCCTAAATGTTAACTAGGGCTAGCACTTATTTATTTATTTTTTATTTTTTATGAAGCTAGGGCTAGGGCTAGGGCTAGCACTTTAGAGCATGTAAAAACTCGGATTTATGCGTTTTCCCCCCTTTGTGTGATGTGGAGTGCCTGGCTTTGTGTTCCGGTTAAAAAAAAGTCTCCCAATTGGTATATGTATGATAAGTGTGAATCCCCTTAGTGAAGTTATTAAGGGCATGAAGAAAGGGAGATTATGATTCTCCTAAATCCCACTTGGGCTATGCATTGGAGAGACCTAGGGTACTTAGAAAGGCCTAAGAATTCAAATGCCAACCCGAGCTGATACTTCTGGAAGAGACCTAGGGTTGTTACATAACATTTCCATAGCTAGTTTGTTGTTCGTCTCCTCCCTCAAGGGTTAGAGTCTTAATTCTGCAGAAACTAGATGTTGAACGGGAAGTGGATTTTTTAGGAGTCAAAAGTATTGTAGGCTTTGGTTATTGCAAATGAGTAGAAGGAAGGTTGCATACATTCATAAATCCAACTGCATACTTTGGGGAAAAGCTCATTTTCTTTTTCACAAAATTAAAAAAAAAAAATTACTATGCAACTTCATCTTAAGAATTATACATCTATTTTGGTACCTATACGTCGTATTTCTTTCCAGGTTTTCTGTCATTACATAGGCCGACAGAAACGTTATCCTTGGGCTAGGTGTTGAGTTTGTCATGCTATGAGAGTATTGTGTCTTCGCTGTTGGACGGTTGGACATTGCCACCAACCTTGATGGATGCAGCCCGTGTGAGCCGACTGACCAAGCTCTTGATCTCTAATTATATATAGACCTCTGATGCTCTCTTGTGAATGTCGGTCGGATCAAAGTTAATTTGAAGAAGCCATTTATGTGTTGAGAGTATTGTGTCTTCGCCATCCAGCGGTTGGGCATTGCCACCAACCTTGATGGATGCAGCCCGTGTGAGCCGACTGACCAAGCTCTTGATCTCTAATTATATATAGACCTCTAATACTTTCTTGTGAATGTCGGTCTGATCAAATGGAATTTGAAGAAGCCATTTATGTGTTGAGAGTATTGTGTCTCATCTTGAAAAGCTAAGTGACTTAATAATATGAGCTTATAAGGAGTTGTACAATTCTTACATTGCCAATTGGTTTTCCATGGAAGACGTGTTGAGGCTTAAGCATTTGCTAAGAAACCATGGAAGACGTGTTGAGGCTTAAGCATTTGCTAAGAAACTACGGACGAGAGTTAGTAGGGTATTGAAACTAGAGGATAAATACCAATACATGTGTCATTATGTTCGTGCTGATTGAGTACTATTCAACCATAACCCGACATTCGTAAAAATTTTGTAATATTTAAGGGATTTCTAAAATCTTCAGCCTCAGAAAACCTAAAACATCGGGGGGGGGGGGGGGGGGGGGGGGGGGGGGGGGGGGGGGGGGGGTGAGAAGGGGATGGGAAGAAATTTATGCATTTGGCTATTGCAGGCCGGAACCATGCACCCGTAGAAAGATCACATTGGAGGCCAGGTAGCTTATAAACCTGTAAAAACAAAAAGGATAAAATCAGCATAAAGGATAGGGGGCCAATAGATATTATCCTTCAAGCATGAGGAAGTATTAGCACTGAATTCTTCACGAAATTGTTGAATTCAAATTGAAATGGGGAGGGATTGTCTCATATTTAGTCCAATAAGAATGTGTAAGTTTACCATTGTTCTTAACGGATGAGGGCGCAAACCAATTGCACTTTTTTTGGTGGCTAGTAGAAATAAATAGCACTTTCTTGCATTTGTTTTCTGCCTTTCTATATAAGACATTGTCCGTCAATTGTAGTTTAGTTGCAAAATTAATCAGAGATCAAATCAACAATTTTTTTTTTCTTTTCCGAAAAACTCGGTAGTATTTACCGTCTACATATCTGTCGTGTATTTGTTTCAGTATTACAATCACTACTATAACACAAATCCAACTGAGAAATAGAGTAGAAATCATTACTATCAAATTTAATGTATACTGATAGGATGTGTTTGTTTAATTTCATTACATTAACTATAATCTGCACTCTCATAACTTTAGAAATTTTCGCAAATGCGATCATTGCATCGACTGACCATAATGCCATGACTCTTCTTATCAGCATGAAATCAGTAATTGATCGTTTTAACAAACTGAAGGAGGAGCATCATCAGCTGTTGAATCCTGCTTCCGAAGTCAAGGTAAAGATCCCTAACCAACAAATACTCCAATTTTGGTCTGTTGAGAACCTGCATAAATAGAGGCATAATACCCATGTGATACTGTCAAACATTTGGCCATATGCTTTCGCTTCCTCAAAAGTGGATACCATTACTTTCAGAGTAGATAAATTTTTTTTTTATGCTGGCCCGTGCAATCACATCAGTTCTTTAATTACAGAGATATATAGTTTTGCCTATTTATAGTAGCAAACATTAGCAAACATAAAACCCTCTTCAACAATGGTGCATTAAGTATTTTATAGAGAGATTATGGAAAACTAAACATCGGAACGGCTGAAGCCGATTCTCCAAATGCAGGTGGCATTTCTTAGTTTTAGATAAGTTTGAAATGATGAATTTTCAAATGAAGTAACATTATGGAAGTAATCACACGTTACTAAAAATTTCCATTGCAAGTTTCTGAGAGACGAATGCACAAACTTTAAAACATTACAAAAATCATAAAGCTCTATCTTCTGGTTTGCGCAACATTCTTTGTGGAATTTATTTTGCCACTTGAAACACGGGGAAGAGAAGCTTAAAAGGCAATAGAGAAAGAAGCTAAATAAATCAATAAACCATTAAAGTCGCAGGAGAAATCAAACAAGTGCCCCACTTTCCAAAGGTCTAAAATACGTAAAATTGAAAGCCTGAACACAATTATATATCAA
>NC_024131.1:12643218-12681944 GCF_000346735.1 Prunus mume | reverse complement strand
AAGAGCGGTGGATATACAAGGTCATTCAGGATAGAAAAGACACTGTAAGGTCATTCAGGATTCAAAAAGCGCTGCGAAGCAAGCGAACAGCAAAGCAAAAAGACAGGTGCATGCTATTGCAATGCTACTATAATCAACTGTGAATTCCAGGTAGGAAAAGGAACATGGAAGAGAAGGGATTTACCGAGTTGACCTTGTCCTTTTGACAGAATCAAGTGAAGTAAAGTGTTTAGTACACTTACAGCTGCGTCTTCTGAACAAGTTAGCAAACAATCAAAACCTTGTGTTTGGTTAAGATACTTGGAACATTAAAATCATAGTCCAATCTTATTTCATGACACTGTCTTTGAAGTTAGGTTCTGATATAGAGGTTAAAATAACAAAAACAAGTGGAGATCTAGAAAATGTTATTTGAACTTGGATTGTCATGCTCCCACACTACAATGCAACGGGGAGGGAAAATGAAAAAGTAGTGATACATGCAATGCTTTCAAATAAAGGAACAATATATAAAGTGTTCATCTCTGTGTTTTTTGAACCTATTCTTCAGCTATTTTCTAGTGGTGTGATTAAGATAGGGTTGTAGTATCCAAGAATTCCATCCAGCTAACTACCACCTTAGTAATTTGCATCAACAAAAGACCAGTGCAATCTGGAATGCCCTACTTAGTGATGAACGACGGAAGTCAAATGGTAATCTTTTGATCAGAGTGGGATGTTGAGTTCAAATTCAATCCAGAAGACAATTCATGAACTTCAGTGGGATGTTGAGTTCAAATTCAATCCAGAAGACAATTCATGAACTTCAGTTTATTGAAAATCATAATCTTTTCTCCATTCTTGCATTCTAATATGAAAACTCACTGACTAATTTTATGCCAAATGTAACATCTGAGACCCAATACCAATTTTCTTTCACTCTTTTCATAGAACCTAGCACCCAATCCTGTTGGACACAATCTTTTGAAGATGTTGGTAGCCTTGTTGCACAGTGAGAAATCCTGTATGAAAGTAGTTCAAAAGGCTTTGTGCAGAAGAGGTGTAGAGGGAGATAAGTTTACCTAATGATTTCGAGATCAATAGACTGCTTTGACAAAGCTTCTTTCTCATCTAGTTTACATAATTTAAGTTCAAAGTTAACGGAGGAGTTTCAAACAACTTGTTCAAGCTTAATTGAAGTTCTAGAAAATGGCAGCAATTACAGCACTATGTTGAAATTGCAATTCTAAACTTCCATCAGAAGCAAAAATTTGGTACTGGAAATAATTCAAGGGGTTTTCTAATTAAAAAAATGCCTTAGCGATCAAGCCTAGAATTTTTTCCTTATCAGAAGAGAACTAGCCATATCTCAACCACTCTTCAAAAGAACACAGCCAGAATGACAGGGTTCAATCTTTATCTAAAATACCCTTAGTACCTAAACCATTTAACAGTCTTGCTCTAGGTCAAACATACACCAGTATGAAGTCATGGTGGAATCAATACAAACACGAACGTGTGAAGTTAAAGACGAAGTCGGTCTTCTAGGGATAGTAGATAAAGGGAAAATATAGATGCTATGCCAAGAGGAGCATAAACTGATCTTCTGTACAATATTCCATTTGCAATAAGGCAACGCCTTGAGCTAATGCCCATTTGTTTGCATTTGCAGAAGAAAAGAACAAAAGTTTAAGAGAAAGTATGTTGGTGCTGAAGCTTTGATGGCACCATGAATTCCAAGCACAAGCTTCAGCATAATTCCATTGAATAATAGTTCGTTTGTCTGGAATGGCACAAAAGTTTAAGAGAAAGTATGTTGGTGGTGAAGCTTTGATGGCACCATGAATTCCAAGCACAAGCTTCAGCATAATTCCATTGAATAATAGTTCGTTTGTCTGGAATAACAAGCAATTCCAGACTATTCCAACTTAATTCCAATTGGAGGACCTTTTATTCCTAAGATGATAGATAGTGCAGTACTACCAGCCTGAAATTTAATTAACCGAAGGTTTCCGGGAGTCAGAATTCTGAAACAACAAGAAAGAAGTTCATGTATTGATCCAACGACAAACTTTAGGCTAGGACTGCAGTACGGTGGAAGGCATAATTCAATTTCCAGTTGTGCCAACATATGGATTCTGGAAATGTAAAGCAACACATCCCAAGAGAATTTCTTTAGTGATGCGCAACCAAATTGAAGAAACAAGTGAAGAATGAAAAATCCTTTTATGCTGGAACCAAATGGTGACAGACATGAAGTGGGCAAGCTATTTCTGTATGCATGAATATTAAGGGATTAAGATGAAGAGAAAAAGGTGAGAGCTATTAGATTACAGCAAAGAGAGTGAGTAATTGGAATTTACTAAACAACATTGTAGCACTTCTGAAAAACTTACCAAACAGTGAAATGTCGTTATCAATTGCTCTATATGCGGCAGGTAACATCCTTGAATTTCAGCTAAGAGTGAGCCATTGGTTAGCGTTCTTGCTGTTCCATCAGTAGAATGATAGAGTCACCTGCTCTTAACAACTCTAACCAAACAGTAGTCACCACATTTAGGTAAGCTTAAATAAGCAAACAGCTGACCATTAGGGCCCACAGAAGATGCACAAGTGAGATCAACAAGAAATTAAAAACATTCACGTGTTAAATATAAGAGGCCATAGCTAGAAGTATGAGATGCACCTGAATGGCGCCCAAAACAATTCATATTGTGCACACATGCATGTAAATTTAATTTCAAGTCATGGTCATAAGCTAGAGAATTTTGAGAATTACTCCAATCTTTGCATGTGCACATTTGTGTGTGTGTGTTTGCAGGCATGCGATCATGCACGTGTATGTAACATAAGGAAGATACAAATTTTATAATGCGTGGGTAAAAGAAATGAAATTTTTATCTCTAAGCATATGATCTATAATTGATGCCCTACAAGTTCAATGAGAATCCACATGGACGTAGATGACATAATTCTCCATAGCCAAACAAAAACAAGATATCCCTAATAACTATCACTTTGTCACTAGTTAGGCAGAGTATATCAATGACATCATAGTCTATACAAAAATTTGAATCCTGCAAGTGTGCACTCACCCAACCAAATAACTCAACAAAACCTATGCCTGAAGCCTCCTATAATTTATGAGAAACTGATGAGATACAATTCCTCAACTAGTCATGAAGCTTATCCAAATGGCTCATTAGAAATCAATTGCAATCCTTTCTATATGTGAAGGGATGAACCCCAAATGCTTTATCTGTTTTCTGCCATCATTAAGCTAAAAGAGACGCCACTCTTACATTCAAGTGCTATTCTGTTAATTGTTGTTCAAGTGAGCTGCTGAACAACTAAATGCAATGTCTTACAAGCTACTTGCCTAGTTTTAAGCTTCCTTCACACAATTTATGTTTAACTGTAGGCTCATGCACTTACATTAACATGCATCTAAAAAAGCTTAGCCTCCTAGGTTTCCCTGCAAAACTATTCTTTACAACCGAATCTAAACTAAAGTAATGTAACATTGTAGGCATAAACCAAATGTTCCCTCAACTGATAACCATGGTCAATTATAAGGTTATTCTTGATGCCATTCTGCAGGTTCTCTACGGTCCACAGATACTTGTTCCCCTCAACTTCCACTTTCCATTAAATCAATTAAACGGTGACCAGTCACCAACAGCTCTTTTCTTTAATTCAATAATCCATGATCTGCTGTTAGATATCCAAACCACCATTCAGTGTGTAATATAGTGAGCGTCTAACTCTCTATACCATTGCTCAATTAAAAATCATCATTTATAGTCGGACCTTGAACTTGAGAAGGCATCACATGTCTACATATCTGCAGATGCATCAGCATGCTGTGTCAATTAAAAGTTTGTTCATTGAGTACTCCGAATGTCATCATTTCAACTATGATGATGAAATATTGCAATTGTTTCTTGATAGAAAACAAGGTATTCATTGAATAGGAAAGAAAATTACAACATAGGGACAAGGTGATCCCTAATTAGACCCAACTAGAACAACAAAACAAAAACCAAAGCATGGTTTGAAGCATCCCATATATCTGTCCACAACCACAATTCAAGACCAACCAGAAGATATTGTTAAGAAACCTCCACTGTGAGAACCAAAGAACAATAGGTAACTGAAAAACTTAAACTTGGTACTTGGTACAATTATAAAAACTGATTCAGAAAATTGCTAAAAATATTTAAACTTAAATTAGTTACAGGGCAAGTTGATAGCAACTAAAAGATATGCTCAAATCCACATCCAACAAGTGTTAAGTCCCAGGCAGTTAGGAAATCCAATTCAGGAATTGATACACATGGTTCGGCTCAGGACCAATAGATCATTACAAACTTTCAGCGATCAAGTGGTGTCCAGATCATGTTGTCGAGGTTTCTCTGCTTATGAGTTTGACACTGGCATAAGTCATTACAAACTTTCAGCGATCAACCAATGGTATCAGATTCTATAGTTCAATTAGGATAGCTATTCATGGACAAGAGTGTACCATGGTATCCTGAGACCACAGTTAGTTTGGATTCTTTAGTTTCCCCACATGACCCCTCGTTGAGTGACAACTAGTTGTGAGCTAGGATTCATTGTGAAGATGTGAACATAAGTGGGAACTGGTAATTGATGTTGGGTAACCACACTTTCCCGGTTACGAAGTTCATATGTGGATGGGGCTCTTACTTGGTCATGGATGTTTTTCAGAATGTTATATATTGCTGATGCAGATAAAAAATAACATAGCTTCCAGGACAGGAACTTAATGAATCTTTTCACTTACTTGGAATGGCCGAGTATGGTAGCCGAGAAAACCCTGCAAGAGTAAAAGAAACAAAAGGAGTGACACCAACTTGTGTAGGCTAAAGACCCTCCCATGTACAAATTAAGAAATTGTGCTAACAAGAACTAACAGGGTTTCAGTATATTTAATCACATACCTAGAGGCACTAGCCTAGTAGCCTTTTTATAGAGGTGAGGGACTGTTTGCTATTAGGAATCAATCTCCTTTTATGGCATGCATACTTACCAGGAATGGGGGAAGCTATGAATCGAGGAACTTAGATCAAGGAATTGGAATCGGAGCAACTACTCCTCCCTAGCTGATCTCATTCCTGATTTTAAGGGTATTTGTTGTGATACACAACAATAAAGTTACAATCCGCCTAACTGTCAAGTTTACTGTTATTTAGTCCATGTCTTTCCTGATTTCAAGTTAACTGTCAATTTATAAAGCACACACAACCAAAATGAGCCCAAAACGTGGATGAATTTTTTGTATACAATGTTAGAAGTTAGAACAACCCACCCAAAATCAATTAGGGATGAGTGAAGAAGGCCAAGATATTAAATTTTAGTGCATGCTTCAAATTCCTAGGATATAGTATTCTCTAACATTTTGAACTACGTTCTGCTACTCATTTCATGCTCGTCTAAAAATACTTTTTGGTTTTGTAATTGCTAGTTTTGGCAAAGGGAGGCAGCAAGCTTGAGGCAACAATTGCAGTACTTACAAGAATGCCACAGGTACAGTCATTGCTCTATAATGAATCTTCCACATAGCTTAGCAATTTGATAGGACGTACCAAAATGTTGAAATGCATAATAAAATTGCCTATCAGGTTGCTTATTCAAAAGGTTATCATCCTAATTTAGGCTTCATCCAACTATCAAAGATAAAGCCCACAAAACCAATTGACATTGAAGAAGAGGTAAAGAAAATAGGTTTTTCTTTTTTCTTCTATATAAGAAACAGAACAATCAATTAGCATTACTTAAGGAAATACACTAGCAGTGCACAAGAAGTCCATTCAAGCTATCACTAACATCCAGCCCCCAAATCTGCATAAAAGAAAAAATGAAATGTCACTAAACTCTTTAGAAACTAAAGTCCACAATGACGCCAAATAATGCATTCTATCCCACAAGAAATCTACCCCCTTTCTACATTTTTACTTCAAAAATCCTAATATTCCTTTTCAACACCCAAAAATGGCGATGACAGAGCATCTCCATGACACTTTCAGAATCCTAGAGACACAGATTTAAGAATAACTTCTTCTTTTCACATATAAGACTGCCTAGGATGGTATTTAATCTTTTACTTCTCATAATTCACATAACAGTCAAACAGCATATTAGAAAATACTTCGAAATTGAAGATCTGTATCTATGGCTTGGAAATTAGTCATTGGAGATCAAATGAAAGATTGGCTGGATGTTTCTGTATAAACTTGCAGGCAGTTAATGGGTGAAGAACTTTCTGGTTTGAGTGCCAAAGATCTACAGAGCCTGGAAAACCAACTGGAGACAAGTTTGAAAGGTGTCCGGATGAAAAAGGTACGCCCTAGTCCTGATTATATAGTCTCAGTTAATACTGTCAAGATCCCTTCTTTATGTAGCACATGCATGACACTCGGTCATTTTTCTGCAGGACCAGATATTAAATGATGAAATAAAAGAACTGAACCAGAAGGTTACCAAAGAAAACTGCCTCAGTTTCTCCTAGTCCATTTATGTTAATTCACGTTCTTGGGGCCTAATTTATACCTATTTTATATCTTTCTTTTTACTTATTTCAGGGAAATCTCATACAGCAAGAGAATATGGAACTGTATAAGAAGCTAGACCTCGTAGGTAAAGAGAATGCGGAACTGCTACAGAAGGTATTGTCTAAAAGACTGTATAATACTAATAAAATATATCCCTTAAGCTCTACTCTTCTATTTAACACATATTATACTTCACTAAAGGGAGGAGACAGGTGACAGGTGGAAGGAAAGAGAGAGAAGCTAAATAAGATATCACTAAGCCAAAAACATAAGGCCATTATGTTAATTATAATATAAGCAAATGTGAAGGTTTCTTCTCTGGAAAAGGCTGAAACAGAAGTTTTTAATCTCAGGTTTATGGAGCAAGGGGCGTGAATAAAGAAAACAAAAGTTCCCAACCTCCATATACCATCACTAATGGATATGATTTGCAAACACCCATCCATCTGCAGCTAAGCCAGCCACAGAATCAAACTCAGCCTCGGCCTCAGCACAATGAAATACCAGCAAAAGGAATCAAATTAGGGTATGTCCTAAAACTGCTAACAATATGTATACCTATAGCATACTATATTGATTCTTATGCCCCAAAAAATGAAAGAATAAGCAAAGCTTACTATTTTATTTAAATTATTAATATCTCCTCAAATTCTGCAACAGATTACAACTGCATTAGCGCAAAGTTGTTTCACAGGTGTGGGTGGCTATCTGTCATTATGCAGTCAACTTGCACCACAGTGAAAAGCAATCTTCTAGAAGTGAGATGTCATACTTACAGTAGCATCCAGCAGAGGTACCAGCAGCTTTGGTATGAAATGTTCCATGAAACAAACTTTAGAATCTGTGATAGAAATAGACAAACCAATTAGGTGTGTAAATTTATGCAATAAGGGGAAAGCATTGTGTGTCAGAAGTATTTTTATCTGTATTAAAAATGTGTTGTGATCAATCAGAGAACAATTGTCAATTGTTGTAACTATATTTTCTTTTCCTGAATAATAATCAGCAACTCGAACAGGATAACTCTCAAAAAATTTGTTGCTTTATGAATAGTTCAATGAAGAGTCTGTTGGAAAAAGAGTTGCATAAGAAATATGGAGACACAGCATCATATCATGGAAGATACTTTTAAGAACATAACGAGAATTCTACGAGAACCGAGCATGCCTGTTACAGTTTAAGTGCCCCTCTATCCCTATCTTTTTATTTATTTTTTCTTCTAGCTGATGATTTCACATATGTACGGAAAAACAAATATTTTTCATTAAGAAAAAGTAGTTAACAACCCAATCATTTGTTTTAACTATTTCAGATGATCATCTACTCAAAGGATTTGATAAGTACAGATAAACAATCTGCTGAAACTAGTAAACCACAGATGCACACTAAGAGAGTAACATGCAGAACGGATGAGAAAGCAGCATGTGTTAAGTTTTCCTTTCATTCTTACATCTAGGACACACTGATATACCAACTATATTTTGTAAATATGATTTTTGAGAATTATTCACAAATTATTATTATTATTATTATGTAGTTGAGTTAATTACAGAGACAGATCTGGTGAGATTAACAGTAAATGATGATCACTCATATAAACTTTGTATTCATTCTGAAAAATGGAGAGAAAGAAAAAGAAAAAAGGATTTCCTCTCTGTTCTAGCACATTCGAAAGTGCGGTGACAAAAAGCCAAAATTTCTGGCTCTTGGAACCCCGAGAAGTTGAACACCCAAAACTACATAAAATTGGTCTGCACATATTAGGAGATACCCCAATGAGAATGTGAGCACTAAATGCACATTTTGTATCATGATCACACAGACATAGTACAAAAAACCACATGTAGGCATGTTTGGTCGACACAATGTCCAGCACATGTAGCAGACAAATTTAACTTTGATTTATATTATCACTAATTAGGCACAGAATGGGGAAAACAAAACAAAAAACAAAAAAAGGGGCCAGAATCCTGTACATGTGAGATCTTAAATGCATTAACAGTGCCTGAAGGCTTCTATAATGCACTCTCTCATAACTCCCAATGTATAGCGCGTTGTGTGTATATGCAATGAAAATTGATAAGAGGAAAGACCTTTTCACGGACATTCCAAACATCATGGAAGATTCCTATCTCCTGCAGCAATTGCTCAGTATCAGGTACCGTAGCTAACGAATAGGATAATTCACTGCTTTCGTGAAAGCTGCTAAATTTGCTGTCATTCCAGAAAGCAAATCTCCAAATAGTAGTTTGTTGGCTCAATGAATTTTTCCACAATAAAACCATTCCTAGTATTCGTCACTGTACTAAGGATCTAAAACAGGACTACCAAAAGTTTTAATGAGATTTTTTACTACAAAATCTTCAACTATTACTTGTAATTAGTGCATATTTAATGACTTAGAAGGCAATCATGCTAATACTTTAAACAGTAAAATGCTCTTCTCAAGATTTATTGCTGCTACTAAGATTCACTTTTTTGGAGGCCCAGGATTTCAAAGAGGAATACCCCTCGCTGCTACCAGTCCGTCGTGTGTGAATGACTAAAAGTTGCAATGAAAAAACAACAGCAGCATCAGAAAACAAGCTAGTAATTGTTCGACATATGCTGGTAAAATTGACTTAGCTTAAAAAGTACAGTTCTGATTTGAAAAGGCAATGCTTTATGGTCTTTTCGTTTTTTCTTTTTTGGCAAAATGCTCGATGGTCAGTTAAGCAGCCATCTGTTATCCTAAATATCAAAGACGGGGTTTTATATGCTTACATTGTCATGATTTCTCCGAAATCATGTTTTATTTAATAATTGATTTTGTGGTCTTTTAGACAACCTCTCAGATCAGCCACAACCACTGATTCTAATTTAAAATACCAAACAGTGCACAAACATCTACCATAAGCTAACCCAAGATTCTCAACTGTGCTGAAACTTTAAACAATGTTGTTGCACTTAATTTCTACCATATACACTCATTTAAGCCCAACACTCGCAAAG
The DNA here is from genome assembly GCF_000346735.1 of Prunus mume. Next base: position 12,672,399 of record NC_024131.1, on the reverse strand, counting down.
ACTAGTGCATTCCACACTTCTATTAAATTGCTTGAAAATTCCAAATATACCCCCAATAAGTCATAGCATAGTCATTCATACTTTTTTTTATGAGAAACCCAGCTTTCTTAACAAAAATGGAAGAAAAATACAAGAAGGATGGACGAGAAGTACATATCCAATATACACTCTCAAATAAAAAAAAACTTTAATCCAGATGAACTACACTAAAAGGAATGAAAAAACCTCTGTTAACTCCAATATACCCTTCAAAACACTTAGTATATGATAAAATAGTGATTTCCCTCAACTTGAGATAAATTTAAAGACATGTAGAGCCATATGACATATGATCATAAAGATATATTTAGAAATCTCTAGAACCAGGAAAACTTGTAAACCCAAAAAAAAATAATGAGGCAAATAAAGCAAATTGACAAGCATAACAGACTACCTGAATCCGAATGTGATTATTGCAAGGGACTAAACTTAAGGAAAAAGAAACTATTTTAATATTTTCAAATCAGCAAACCCTTTCTACTCAAATTCATGATTTGCCTCCTCAAAGTAATAGCATCTCATAAATTTGTTGGGATAAAAAAGCTTCTCAATGACTAACATTAGAACAAGGGGTAAATTGTACCTATAGTCCTTGAACTATTACCTAGTTTTCACTTTGGTCTCTCAATTCAGTTTTTGAATTTTATAGTCCTCAAACTTTTAACGTTGTATCACTTTGGCCCTTCTGTAAAAGTCTGTTAGTTTTTCTGTCATTTTAAAGGGCTAAAACGTCTCCTCCCACCATATATATAATTACCCAACCTTTCACCCTCCACTTTTCTTCTATTTTATCCAAAACTGAAGCTGAAGTTTCAATTTGGGATGAAGTGAATTACATCTTCAATTTGGAATCAAATAGGAGAACAAAATGGGAGGTGAGAAATTAAGAAATTATATACAATGTGGGTGGACAAATTTTACCCCAAAATTTTGAAAGCAAAGCAAACGGACTTTGATAGAAGGACCAAAGTGACACAAGCAAATGCCAGAAGACTAAAGAATTCGAAAGCTTAATTGGGAGACCAAAATGAGAATCGGGTAATAGTTGAGGGACAATAGCCACAATTTACTCTTAGAAAAATACTTTCCCTGGTAAATCATCTTGTTATGTATTGATAATGTATAGTATTTCTTTTTATGAATGATAATGTACGGTATTCATCATTGTTGTGCATTGATAAATCTTTTAGATTTAAGAAGCGATGCAAACCAATTTCCAGTCCCTCCATTTCTTTTGAAAAATGAATAAGCATTTCCATCAAAATCTCCCAGTTGAGATGGCTGCATTCCTTCTTTAAATTCACTTTACATGCTATGCCTGAACATATTCTCTAAGGAAATTAACCACTTACAATTGTCATTACTTCTAAACACCTCTTCTTCGAAACTTAGTCCATACTTATGCATTTGAGAAATTGTAACTAAAATGCTAATCAGGTATACATATGTATATATGTAAAGAGGCATATTAGTGAATTCATAATTTGCTTTACTTATACACGTATACTTATGTAAAGCAAGATCTATGATCTTATTCTTAGATAAAAAGTACAACATCACATTATTACTTCTACATTTGATACACTGAACACACAAGGATGAGTTATTGCCTTAACTAAGTGCAGAAGTTGGTGAGTAATTTGATACCAGAGCCTGGACAATTTGTCATCCAATCTATTAATCCAGAAACATAATTTTCAATAGGTAGATGCTACACATACCAATGATCCTAAATTCTTCACAGAGATTAGTTGCACATAGACATTTTACTAGGCAACACCACAATGTACTTTCTTTTTCAGCTTTTCCCTGGGGATTTGGTAGGCATAAACAAATACTTCCAAATATTTTCTGTAAGAAACGCAAACTCCTATTTCAAATAAAGAAATAAACCACAACAACCGTGAACAGTACGTCCATAAAAAAGTTACATTCAAATCAAAAAGCCATCCCTCCCCTCTCCCTCTGTGAAGATAAATTATACTGTATTACACAGTAAAGATTAATCTAATCCACTAATTGAAGGTATAGCGTATCCTTTCCAATGGAACATATGTTTTAAAAAAAACACAAACCCACAAGAAATCCAGTGGCTCATCATTATAATCAACACATTAATATGTTTTATCAAAATTTAAATCATGGCCAACTTCTAAAGTTGAAATTTTATCCGCAATTCTAAAACTTAGAAGCTCCAGACCTATCTATATGTCCCTTGCAAGAAGATATAATAAGTCCAAACAATGGCACCTCTATTCTGGACTAGCTACTACCGATGCCAGAGATGTGAACCCAGTTGGTTGCATCTTAACAGTCTATAGATGCTCTTACTTAACCACTTAACTAGCCCATTATTACATCATCATTGATTATCATCTGAATGTGTGGTCATTGGTGGTCACTATCTTAGTCTAGCAACATAATATTAGCATACATACACATACAAATATACATACAACCATTACTCTACTGAAAAATTACGACCCGAAAACATTATAATCCTTCAAATATATATCAATCAATTGTATAATAAAGCAACCTATGGGCAACATAATAGTTGATTGGCAGCCAATTAAACGTATTAGTGCTTAGCAGTAATTCATTACCTGTCATACTAATTATAATCCAATGCAGCCCATCAACCTCACTGATCAAACAAAAACCATTAACGCCAAATCCTCATCCCAGCCAGAAACTCTACTGTCAATCAACAAAAAAGAAAAGAAATATATAAATTTTGAAAAACGATCACCAAACCAGAGGAATTACTTTCAGTATATACAGAAACAGCACCATACAATATTCAGATAAAGAATGCCCCTTACATAACTAAATGTATTTATATGTATATATATACAGATATATATATATGTATGAATGTATAGGTGTCTAGAAGTGTGGTCGTTCATCGTCTTCGGTACCTGTGAGCGTGGAAACGAAGCCATGGAAATTTCATTTGCTGCTCTTTGAGACATCGCAGTAGCGAGAACGAAGAGTGAATAATCAAAAACCTCAATTCAAGTTAAGGAGAAGACGACGATCTGGTTTTTCAGGAAGAAGTCGAATCCGGAAGAAACCGAAAGGAACGAAAGCAAGCGTTGCAAATTTTTATACATAAAAATAATGATTTTTTTGGTTCGTGTCGTGGAGAGATAAGAAAATATCTCAGGAGCTGTGGGGTCGTGAGGAGGTAGATTAATTGTGTGCAGCCGGGTGCTGGTGTGACCGGGAGTTGATTGGTTCGTTTGGGAGATGAGGGTGGTATTTTCGTCATTTCAGGTTACGCGTCAGTATACGTATGGAAACTGCTGATTGGGTTGGGGATGCGTAATGTAAGACGGTGGGTCCATGAAGCTTGGGCCCCAAACGGGTACAAGTTAGTGTACGGGTGCAGGAACGAGGACACATCGGTTTTCGAGTCCACATTCTACTGTAGTGCAGCTACTGCCGCATTGGCCGCCTATGGTATATTCAGTTTTTGTTTTTTTGGTAAGTAGATTATAGGTACATGAAACTTGGAAAGGTGAGAGTTTTTTCGTTAACCATACCAAAACTTCGGTAAACTAATTTATCTTCCTTTAACTAACTATTAGATTATCTCCAACTATGTTGGGGCTAAACTTAAATTTTTACCCTCCAAAATATAACTTTTCATGTATTTTCAAGGCTCAAAATTTTTTTTCCTCTAACCTTGCAGACTCATAATTTGAGTCCGCAACTTTATTAAATTGTTTAAAAATAATTAACCCCTAATTCTTTTTCTTGTTGATTTAATTTTCTAAACATTTTAACCTAAAAAAATTAAAATTCCAAAACATAATAGAATTTCACTTAAAAATAAAAACAAGTACAACATCATACGTATGCCCGGAATAATTCGAACCCTTCATTGAAGTCATTGCCATAATTTTCTTCTATTTTTATTTTTACTTTTACTTCATTGGATTCCTTTATCATCATTTAATAATGTTCTGAACTTTTGCCCACCTCCACTTGTCTTCTTCAATTATTTTATGAACCCTTTCACATTACCTATTGTCTTGTTTTAATCATGTTCTGAACCATTGCTTAACTTTGTTCATCTCACTTTATTGGATTCTCTTACCCTATCTTTTCCTATCTTTATTTAATTATTTTTTGAATCATTTCCCATCTTATCTTGTTTCAATCACGTTCTGAACCATTGCTTATCTTTGTTCATCTCACTTTATTGGATTCCCTTATCTTTTCTTATCTTCATTCAATTATTTTCAAACATATAGGTTATCTTATTCTCTTATCTATTTAAGAAGTGTTATTCTATTGAAGTGTTATTCTATTGAATTGACCACACAATCTCCTTCAATTCTTCTTCTTACAATGAATTCACATGGGAAGGCTATACAAAATTTCTTCAATGATGATTTTGATGATAATGACCTTCATCAACAAAGGATTGCAATGGTTGTTCAACACCATACGTTTTTGTTGGAGCAATATGCTCAACAATCTAAACATGGTGGTTCTGTTGCAGGCCATGAATACAAGAAGAGAAAAACATCATAAGAGTCTTATGGATGACTACTTCTGTGAACTACCACTTTATTCCCAAGTGGACTTTCGCAGGTGGTTCAGCATGAGAAGAGAGTTTTTCTATCACATCTTGAATGATGTTGTTGCACATGAGTCATACTTTACCCAGAAGATAGACGCTTGTGGACGACAAAGTATATCCCCATAGCAAAAGCTAACATCCATTTTTCGAATGTTCACATATGGATACTCGGCAGATTCCACCGACGAGTAATGTAGATTTGGTGAATTTACAGCTCTTGAATGTTTGCGAAAGTTTTGTTCTGTTATTGAAGCCGTGTATGGTTAATGGTGCCTCCGTTTCCCAAATCCGACTGTCCTTTGCATGCTCTTGCACAAGGCTAGTTGTAGAAGATTCCCAAGTATGTTAGGCAGTCTTGAATGCATTCATTGGGAATGGAAGAACTGCCCCAAGAACATCAATGGATGTCACTCTTGAACAATAAACTATTGGGCAGGCTGTCCATGTTTTTTTTTTTGGCTTCATTTTATTACATATTTTTCCAACAATTATTTTAACAAAAAATGCACCCACAATCAATGTCACTGTCGAAAAATGACATGGGCATCATAACCCGCTTGTTCTTATTTGGAGGCGTTGTACCATTTTTTCTTCATGCCCTCCTATTTATCCTTATATGGTAAATTCCCTTTTCAAAATTCCAAGTTTGGGGCCACAAATGGTATTGTTGTCCTCATCCCCTACTTGGTCCAATAAATAATATATTTATTTTTAAGTAATAACTATGTAAATTACAATATAATACAATCAATCACTATTTAATATAATATTTATTTAGTTTTTTCAAATTGAATGGAGATTATTTTAAGTCATTGAGTTGAATTTTATAATTCAATTTAATGTAATTGATTTGAATGATAATTTAAAGTAAAATCTAAGTGTTATAATGTAGAATAATTTTTAAAAATAAAAATAAAAAATTGGAGATTCAGGTAAGGTTTGGGTTGGAGGCAACTGTCCAACGAAACGAAACCAAACTTTAAGTGGTCACTTTGAATTTCCATGGCTCTGTTCCATGATTTTTATTATGTCGTAGTGGAAGCATGGATGACTTGACTTTGAAGACTTGGACTCTTTCATTCCACCAAGCACATTTTTGAGAATTGGGATTTATAATGCAAAAGAAAACATTAGTGTGTCTTTGCCAAACTTTATACCCAACTAGTTTTTTCCAGTCCACAGAGGTACATTATATTGAACTCTCTAAAGTCCCTTTTTACCAAAATAACAATTGTGCCTAAGTAGAAAATCACTAAAGTCCCTTTATATTCTAAAATAATTTTACCAAAACCACATTTTTCAGAAGGGAATTATCTTTTTGAAGTGGGATGTTGCTGGTATGCAAAAAAGAAGAGCATGCATTAATTTTTGAAACATCCTTTCAACTTGAGATCGGATTCTTTCCTATCTTTGTAACGTGTTTGAGATATTCACACAGACAGAAGACCAAAACCAAAGTCATACATTTATTCAAGGTAAAACATGAAAAAAGACTACAATCTATCATTCATCTGCTATTGCTAGAAATTAAGTTCGACACTAATTTTCAAGATGCAAGTGGCCAGGAAGTAACTTGAGTTAAGTAATTGAATAAATTTTGGAATTATCCAAATAAGATAATTCCATTTTTACTATTATTGTTTGTGAGGTATCAATATAAGAAGTTCATTGAGTTGGGGATTAATGGACGAGAAGACTTGTGGAAATCAAATTTTATATGGGAAGAATGAATTTGTGATCAGTGGACAAGATTTTGGGTCATTAAAAATAAGAAAGAAATGAGAAAGTGATGAATATATAGGTGAAGATTCAAGTCAATATCAGGCACAATTGTTTCCTATAATACGTATTAGTGGATTTCTTATGCAATATCAAATCAATTGGCCTTTGTTTACCATTCGTAAATTTGGCAGGAACATAGATAGCCGATCTCTTCCCTTGGAGAAGTCCCGCCAGAGCACTCTCCCGCTCCGAGTGTCGCTGAACTCTTAACAGTTAAACTCTCTCCTCTGAAACGACGCCGTCAAATGCCTCTTTCCCCTCCGGGAAGATGGAGAACCTGCATCTTTGCCTCAATGGCTCCGCTACTGCAAACCCGAAGCTTCAGATCAGACGCAGCGTTAGAAGCTCTGGCCAAAGCCTCTCAAGACAGAGTACCCAACTTGCTTCTCTACAACTACCCCTCATTCTCTGGAGCTTTCTCCGCCCTCTTCGCTCACCTCTTTCACTCTCGCCTCAACCTCCCTTGTCTCTCTCTGCCTTTCTCTTCCGTCGAACCCTTCAGGTCCAATCTCTCTCTCTCTCTCTCTCTCATTTTCTTAGCATCCAAACATGCCCTTAGCATAATTGTTTGTTTGTTTTGCTTTTACAGGATTGATGATTTGTGTATTGAAGGGCTGGAGAGATGCTATCTTCTTGATTTTCTCGGCCCAAAGGGATTTGCAATGCATTAATTTTTGAAACATCCTTTCAACTTGAGATCGGATTCTTTCCTATCTTTGTAACGTGTTTGAGATATTCACACAGACAGAAGACCAAAACCAAAGTCATACATTTATTCAAGGTAAAACATGAAAAAAGACTACAATCTATCATTCATCTGCTATTGCTAGAAATTAAGTTCGACACTAATTTTCAAGATGCAAGTGGCCAGGAAGTAACTTGAGTTAAGTAATTGAATAAATTTTGGAATTATCCAAATAAGATAATTCCATTTTTACTATTCTTTTTTGTTGGGTATCAATATAAGAAGTTCATTGAGTTGGGGATTAATGGACGAGAAGACTTGTGGAAATCAAATTTTATATGGGAAGAATGAATTTGTGATCAGTGGACAAGATTTTGGGTCATTAAAAATAAGAAAGAAATGAGAAAGTGATGAATATATAGGTGAAGATTCAAGTCAATATCAGGCACAATTGTTTCCTATAATACGTATTAGTGGATTTCTTATGCAATATCAAATCAATTGGCCTTTGTTTACCATTCGTAAATTTGGCAGGAACATAGATAGCCGATCTCTTCCCTTGGAGAAGTCCCGCCAGAGCACTCTCCCGCTCCGAGTGTCGCTGAACTCTTAACAGTTAAACTCTCTCCTCTGAAACGACGCCGTCAAATGCCTCTTTCCCCTCCGGGAAGATGGAGAACCTGCATCTTTGCCTCAATGGCTCCGCTACTGCAAACCCGAAGCTTCAGATCAGACGCAGCGTTAGAAGCTCTGGCCAAAGCCTCTCAAGACAGAGTACCCAACTTGCTTCTCTACAACTACCCCTCATTCTCTGGAGCTTTCTCCGCCCTCTTCGCTCACCTCTTTCACTCTCGCCTCAACCTCCCTTGTCTCTCTCTGCCTTTCTCTTCCGTCGAACCCTTCAGGTCCAATCTCTCTCTCTCTCTCTCTCTCATTTTCTTAGCATCCAAACATGCCCTTAGCATAATTGTTTGTTTGTTTTGCTTTTACAGGATTGATGATTTGTGTATTGAAGGGCTGGAGAGATGCTATCTTCTTGATTTTCTCGGCCCAAAGGGATTTGCAGTTGAGTTTGCGCGGAGAGCTTTGTGCGAGTAAGTTTCGATTTTGCACTGCAGTGATCAATTTGTTTTAAATGCAAGTACATTTGTGTTAGTGATTGAGTTGTAGTTGTTGCCTAGTGGTTTTGTTTATGATTGGAAATTATTGGTTTTGGAATTTGGTTAGGGTAATTTCCTTTGATCATCGGAAAAGGGTACTTCCACAGATACCCTCCGAGGAAGATTGTCCAAAGAACCTCACATTTCATGTGAATCTTGAAAAGAGTAGCTGTACTGCTGTGTATGACTACTTCTCCACTATACTGGCCGGCAGTGAGTATCATAATGTAAGTTGGATTACGAGTCCTTTTCATTTGCAAATTAGGTATATATAAATGGTATATTAAGATTCATTTTTATTTTTCTTTGGTTGAAATTAGGGAATGGATGTAAGTTTATTAGAACCCGAGGACAGAGATCGTGTAGAAATGGTACTTAAGTACATCGAGGACGGAGATCTTCGGCGGTGGAGCTTACCGGATATTAGGGCGTTTAATATTGGACTTAGTGAATGGCGCTCCAAGTTGAATTGTGTTACTAATCCATACATGTATGAACAGGTTTGGAAATCTAGTTCATTTAGTTATTTTATTTCATCCCCTGAAAAACTTATAGGTTCATTTGCAGTTTTTGTGTCCAGTTGTGAGGTAACTTGTTTAAAACCATCCTTGTTGCAGTTACTGGATATAAGTGTTGTGGATGCTATCACTAAGGGAAACACTTATAATTCTATTCGCCAGAAAGCTGCAAATAAGTTACTGGATAATGTTTTGAAAGTAAGGTTGGGGAGAGGATTTTATGGGGAGTGTCTGGTAAATTATTGATCTCTCCCTTTCAAATGATATTTCCCATGTGCCATTTTATTATAACTATTTACATCGGTGATAATGGTTTTGTAGGATTGTTCGCTTGACATGGAAGTATTTTATGCCATTTATTATGTGATGTGATTAGAAACTTTGCTTTCTTGATTCGTCTGCATCTGGGTTTTTTTTCCCCTAGTTTAATCTGTTGGAAATATCTAAGTGGATATTTAATTCTGACATTTTCATTGCAGGGAGTTCGAGCTCATGGGAATTCTGCGCTAAGTGATGAAATCGGCAAGCAGCTTAGTGTAAAAAGTGCTGCTGCTGGTCTACGGTAATTTAACTACAAAAAGTGCTTCTCTATTTACAGTTTCACATTTTCATGGACAATTTGTTCTTTTAATATAAAATGATTTCTTCATTTGCATGCAGGTTCCCATCCATATAATTAAATGTGAAAATTGTTTATGGATCTTCCATGCAGTTGTATTATATTATATGATGCTCCGGCCCCAAATTAGTTCACATTGCTAGTTGACTGGATCTTTTTAATTGCATGAACCTCAATTATGCAAGGTTCTTAGAGCCATATAACTGTTTTGATCTTTAAATTTATGCCAAGATAAGAGTTGCCATAATGACTTTCAATAAGATGCTTCAAGGTTTTGGTTCAGGCTTTCATAGAGTAAGAATTTCCCTACTGATGCCAGTAATATGTTGTTCAAGAGTAATATGATCATAGAGCAAGAAATGTATGGAGGTTGTAGCAACAGTTTGCTTAGAAGAGACATATGCTCTTGTACAACACAAGACAAAGCCTATTGGCCATCTAATAAGAAGGGCTTTGTGGTTCAAAGAGAAATACCCATGGTAGTGTAAGACTCAGTCAATGAAAATACTAGTAATAAGTAAATAACTCAAATAGTAAATCCAAGAGTTAATGTTAAGTTTCATTAAGAGTCGTATCTTGGGCCTTAGAAAAACACAATGTCTTTCTAAGTTCTCTAAGAGTATTTTATTATTTAATGAGTCCTTTGTATGTCTAGGAGGTTTTGGAAGTTATATTTGAAGTCTATAAGTTAAAGGTATATTTTGTAAAGAAAATTAGATTTCCGTGAACAAAAAAAGTGTTGTTGAAAGCTTGTTCCTTAATATATCTCGTTTACTTACTTTTCTCTCTTATCTCTCCCATTCCTATATATTTCAGTAATTTCTTTAAAATTTGTCTAAGTCTAACGTTTCCCTGTACCTTTTTTATTTACTACTACCATCTAAAGTCCACCACAATCTAGGCAACAGCCCACTCTGTTTTGTTTTTCATCATATTGTTGTAAGAACTAAAACGTCCGCTTCTTTCTTCATTCCAAGTTCCCCTTATTTCTTCAAGTACAATGGTTAAACTTGAAACTTTCATATAGAGTTGGAGCTTTTTCTCAATATTTTAAAGGTAATAAGAAGGCACTCAATGTGTGGATTGAAAATTTGAAGGAGCAACATTTTTCACCATGGAAAGGGAACACAAAGAGGAAACTTAGTGAAGGAGCGACATTTAAAAAAAAAAACTCATTTTCTTAGTAAGAGTCAACATGTTCGGGTCTTAGAACAGCTCATTTTCTTTTAAGTTCTCTGATATCTATTACCAGAGAAGATTTTTATTATTTACTGAGTCTTTTAGTATTATTTGTAGGAGTTTTTGGAATTTGGTAGTTCTGTTTGAGCCTATAAATATGGCTATATCATTTATAGTAAGTCAAATTTTGATGAATGAAAATATGTAGTTCAACGAAAGTGGTGGTAGTGGAGATGGAGTTTTCTTCTTATCATGCTAGCATGTAATTTTTATTCAGGTGTTGCTAAGAACTTTTAGCAAATTATCTAACTTATGAGATGAAAAGCAAGCATTTAGCAAGATTTACTATCTTGAAACTTGTCATATGTATATTGGTTAGTTGCATATTTCATTTACAAATCTAAAACTGACAGAAAGCTTGTATTCTTAAGGTCCTGGCTTAGGATTTGGGTAGTGGGATTATGGTTCGATTTGAAATGTTTTCCTATATGCCATTTCCTGAAAGTTTGATTAACTCTTTTTTTTTTTCTTTTCATTTACTGATGATAGTTTACAAGTTATAAAATGTTGGTGGAGGAACTTGAACCAATATCTTTTGTTGGATTAAGTTTGTAATTGTCTTAAGAGTGTTTACATTCATGATGCCAGGCCTATAGGAGCTGTTATATTCATGCAGCAGAAAAACCTAAAAATGTGCTTAAGGAGTACTGATAGTTCCACTGATACTTCTGAAGTTGCAAAGGTGTGGCTTCAGTAATAATGTGACCTCGTACCTTTTTGTACTACTTTAACATTTTTTCTTCTACTTTTCATACACTATTGAGTTTTATTGATTTTTTTCTTCTTCTTCATCATTATCATTATTAATATTTATAATAACGCAACATGACATGTGAAGGCATATGGAGGAGGAGGCTCGCCAAGTTCTAGTTCCTTTATTATAAGGATGGACGAGTACAATCAGTGGATCTCGGAAAATTCAAGATGAACATGTCAAGGTGTGAAACACTTTTGTTAATCCACAAAGTTGTTGAATTACCTGACCACCTCTTTCTCTGACATTTCTATTTGTGCTATAAATACTGAGATTACATTCAAGTATTCTTCCTGTGTCATTTTCATATTGGCAATTTGATATTTGCATGCACCCACTTTTGAAAATAATCACATAAATGCAAAATTGGATAGTTGAAGACATTACCATCACTGATTATCACAGGGCTCCACCATATCCGTTCTAATGTGCATTGTTGTTGCAGTTAGTTTTGGTCAAGCCCAGTGAGTGAGTCTAATAGGTTCTGGAAAATAGTTTGAAGTTTGAACTTCCAAGTGGTTGTCAATGATTCGGAACAGGATTTGGTGAGTGCCCTGTTAATTTGTATGTGGGCTAGATCAATAAATTAGTCTGAAATTATTCATACACTATGAGTAAGATTAAGTTGTTCTGTATGGCTTTGAGGGCTCGAAGTAATAGGTTTTTCCCTTGCAAAGAGATATGGGGTCTGCAAATTCCTCTGAAGTAGCCATTTTCAATTTGATTGCTAATCAACAGATGTATTTTTTTTTTTTGGTTTGAACCACGAGGTGGTCCTGGATGGGCCCCAACTATGGGTGGCACCTTTAAGCCTTAACCACAACCCAGACTAATCCCCGCTCACACCGGGTCGGCCCGTAAGGGGTAAAGTGCTGGCCAAAGTGGTGACTCCATACGAGAGCAAGGATCGAACCCCTGACCTTCTCTTAAGGAATGAGAGTGCCGAACCACTCACACCAACCACCTTGGTTAATCAACAGATGTATTTGATACAGAGGTAACATGTTTATGTATATTGTTTCTGCATTTGTATAAAAAATAGCAAGCTAATGAATCATGTTTTGTCTCATTATGAGACAACTAAAACCTCTTCTGCTTTGTCAGACTCAGTTCTAATACTTACTAATTCTGTACTATGCAATTTTAAAAATGAAATCACATATAAGTGGAGATACGGGTATATTAGTTCACTGGACAACCGTCAACCACGATGCCCTTGGCGGTTGGACAAGTTGCCAAGTCACAGTGTTCACCGTTTGTACCCCACCAGGCCACACTTATATTTTCCATGCCTACTGAAAGGTACAATAAAACTGCCATGAAAGCCAACCCAGCATCCAGTGCCGCTGAAAGGACATAATTGTACCTCTGCCACCACTTCTTCCTGTAACGGAAGACAAAAAAATTGAAAATTGTTCCGACTATAATCCAGGAATTGTAGTTCAATGCTGTAGCTGGAGGCATCGATCCTGTTGCTCCCAGAAGGACTGGAAGATTAATCAGGCGTATCCAATTTTGCTTTGGGTATGCCTTATGCAGTACCCAAACAATAACTGGTCCGACTGCACCTCCGAGGAAGAACCAGTTCATGGCTCCATAGATTCCAAGAGTTCCAAATATACGTTTAGGTCCCGCCAAACCCCAAATCACAGAAGCATCAAAGAAAACTCGGTCACTTGGGCATGTCCAAGGACTATCCGATTGAGGATCATCCACACATATATTTGTGATAGAGTTCAGCAACCAATATGCTACTGCAAGGTTGACGGTTCCAGCAAGAATCGTTCCGATGAACTAGGCATACATGCAAGAAAATACATCAGATATATTCTAAAAAGTAAAGTGATGATATACTGGAATACGTCGCTCCAGGTTGTCCTTTACTCCAGCTCTCTGCTATTTGTTAAGAGGCACCATTTCCAGTAAAATCTCAATTCTTTCACAAGAATATTTAAGAAGTTTTCAACTATGCCTTTAGCATTATTCAATCTATCTCTTTGTATGTTGATATTATGAAATTTTAACATACCTGAACTAAAAACATTGATCTTGGAGGGATCTTCATGTAATGTCCGAGCTTGAAATCATTCAGAAAGGAGACTGCCTGAGCCATGCTCATGTAGCCATAAGTTTTGAAGCATACATTGGCTATTGGCCTTCCTGGTAATATGATTCCCATGATGTACTCTGTTATTATGTTTAGCCCTGGTGTCTGTACAAGGGGGATCAGAATGTAAGTGAGTTTTACAGAGTTCTAAAAAAGGGTTTGCAGTGATGTTCCCTGCGATATATAGATATGAAAGTATCAATTTCTGTTCGGTCATAATGCAGGAATGTCATGTAATGGCCAATCTAGTTATAGCTGGATTAATTTGGAACCTGCTGATTACATCTATCTACGGTTGTGTACTACTAAAATATAGTTTTGTATCGTGCAAGTTTTTTTTATAGACCACATGAAATGAGAATCTGGTACTCTGGTATAGGCTAACTTGCATGGAAAACTCCACTTGACTACTTGGGATAAATTGTTACGTGAAAGCATGGATATGTTGATAAGTTTAACTTTTATATATCTTTTGCTGCAAATTAAATACAAAACAGCAAATGTCTGACTCACCTGGTTTGTTGTTGCTGTTATGATGCTGATAGGAAGGGTGAATACAAAGGCCATGGCAGCAGCAAATAGGAGTCCCCACCATGGCATCTGAACCTGATCATTCAAGACAGTACAGAGTACAAGAGAAACTGCAACTGTAATGATGAGCAACATGTAAAACCACCAGGAAGGTATGTCCTTGTATCTTCTCATCAATCTTGTATGGATATCTTCCTTTCCTTTGTAAGAAGCACGATAGCGATCAAGTATCTCTCTGCCCATTTAGTTGTACATCAAAATGTAAATGAGTTTTAATATTTCAAAATAAGAACCAGATATGGGAGAATAGTTCTTTTGTGAGTTGATTTAAAAGGTCATATTTGTATCTCCTTTAATCTGTATACCTGTGATAAGAGATTGAGAAAAACTGGTGGAAAAAAAGTAAAGTTCTCTTGAATTTTATATGATAAAATTTCTCCGAAATCTTGGTTGTATGTCAAAAAATTTACATGTGAGAACATAAAGAAGTTTTGCATCTCTCTAAGTTATAAGCAGTATTTTACCTTCCATAGAATAAGGCTACATGTGTGAGGGTGGAGGCAATGGTTGCAAAGCCAAAGCCATAAGTGAGAGCAAAAAAGGTGCTCAAGTGAATCCGTCCTTGCTCCTCATACTTTGGAATATCTAACTCAAACTTGTCATTGACTATAGCTGTTATGTTGTAATCTTGACCTTGCGCTGTAAACAAGTGCGAGGAAAAAATAGGAAACCTTTGTGCAGTGTACAAGTCCAGTCCCCAGTATGCTATAGGGATTGCGAAGTAGAGTATCAATGCATAGCCCGCAAAAACATTGACGATGACAAAAAAAGGGGAGATGAGGGGGCTGAACAAGAAGGATGCCACTGCTGACCAGTCAAGTGTCAGGGCTCCAACTCCAAGGCCTCTCATGCCTGAGCCAATCTGCTGGGCTGTAACTGACTTGGAGAATAGCCAGCAAACCCATGATATGTTTGTGAGTGTTGTGAAGAGATAACCTGGGAAAGCATACCACGTAAAACTGCAAACTAGAGCAATTAGGAAGAACTTTGCCCGTGACATGCGTTGCTCATCTTTCTCATGCAAGGCCCTGCAAGTTAAATATAAAAATGTAGTCAGCCGTCTGATGAGAATGAATGTTCGTAAATACTGATCCAATATTGGATGCTAGGAACTGAAGATATTGAACTACATTATCATGAATTTGGCATGTCTCAATTGGTTTGGGATGTATAGATGGATGACTGCCCTTATAAGATAGTATTGAATACTAAGCAGATAATGACTTTGGTTGAAGTTAGCAGAAATGTCTGTTGAGACTGAAAGCATGGGTAATATGTGGAGGCTATGCATGTTTTGGTTAAGGTCTTGAGAAAACATATAAATATGATTTATCTCTGAAGTAAATTAGTGGAACGAAAAAAAATGATTTGGCACATAAACACCAAGTAGTAGGAAAGATTTTTTCTTCATTGATCTGTATTTTGAATTTTGTAACCAACTTTTCCACTGTTTTTAGGTCTGCAGTTGACAACATGAATTCTGCTACTGCTGAAGTCTGAGGTTTTCAGCCCTACGAAGTTAAAAATGAAAAAGGAATGAGGTATCCATGGCTGATCTGTTTATCAGCTAGAACCCTTCCACTACTCTCAGTCCTTCGTCGACAACACTAATTTTTGTTATTGCTATTTATAACCCCATGATAATACAGGAAAAGCAGAAAGTTTAAGTTGTTTGAAGTGCATTTTGATTCTACACAGGAATGAGTTTTTCTGGTGTTTAAAACAGCTGGAAAAGAACATGTTGCTGTTGGGATTTTTTTTCCTTTCGATATCCATGCCTGTTATCTATCGTTGCCCATTTTAATGACAACAAGAAAACAATGTAAAGGAAAATGGAAAAACTTGTCCGGCTGGGCCCATTTAAGTTTCCAATTGACTCATCCTAGATGACTTTGATTTCTGGTCTACAAGGGCAACCAAGTAACAGGCAGCTGCATGTGATGCGTTCACAATGGATATGATGCGTTCACAATGGATATATAACAATCAATACAAATTCGAGAGTTACATCATCGATGCATGCTTCAATCTTCAATTGGAGGGACGCCAAATTTTTCAAGACCTCAAGCTTAGAAAAGTATTAAATTTGAAAATTCTTACCAGGAGTAATGCATTTGTTGGTTAGTCGTGTTTGCGTGTACAAAATTCTCAATAACGGGTCCCTCACATTTATATCATGGGTCATGTTAGGGAGATCAACTTTAGATACCAACTTGTGTACCAACTCTCTAATAAAGGTGGAGCCCACCAATACAATGGGTCCCACGCTCTATTAGAGAGTTAGTACACAAGTTGGTATCTAAAGTTGATCTCCCTAGCATTTTCCTTATATATATATATATATATCATTTGAGTAGCACATGGTTATAAATGTGAGATACCCGTTTCATGGAATGCGTGTATGGAATCTTTTCTCGTTGTCATGAAGCATATACATCGTTATTATGGATGCATACGTTATCTATCATGTGATAAGAGACATAGAAACAAAGAATAAATTTTACGGGAGAAAGTAACGAACAAGAGGTAAACTAAAACAATACCAATAGCTAATTTCCTTGGACAGCACAGACAACATATGAGACTTACATATACAAGTAACTTATAATTTTATTGGATTTATCATGGTTTGCTCGTCTATCTGAAGAAAAAGGTTTGGTAAAACTCTTATGACATGTTTGGCAAAGAAAAAGGAGACATACCGGAAAAGCGAGACCTGAACGAGTGTGTTGGGCCACCACATATGGGCGGGCTCAACAACGTACTTCCTTAACAGTCCAGCCCAACCGTATCCTAACACCTACATGTTATTTTCTCAGATTACCACAAAGCATATCAAAGGCTAAAAGAATCTCGCGCTAAAGAATAAAACTAGTTGTACCATCTTAACTAATCATTTAGTTTATCGCAGTTAGAAAATAAAACTATTTGTCATCCAATTATTTAGTATTCTGTTTCTGTAATGAATTTTAAAGGTGAGATACTCCAAAACACTGTATTGACAGGGATTGCAAATGATTCCAGCCGACACATATAGAGACCCGCCACCATCATGTGTGGAAAAATGTCCATCATAATCTTATCTCATCATTCAAACAAAAAAGTAATTAAAAAAAAAGGAAAAAATAGAAAAAAGTGTTTTCAAATCTTCTTTTCGTTTTCAAAAGCAAAAGCAAAAGCAAGATATTGATGATGTTCATTTTGTAAGGAAAAGGAAAAGTTATCTCACCAGCCAAGTAGCAGCTAATGATACAGATTACTAACCACCATCTAATTTTTTATTGGCCATGTTGGGCATCTCCAAAGAAACCCACTTTCTATGAACTTGTGCTTCCAAAAAACAAAGAAAACAGAAAAAAACAAAAATTTTAAAAAAAGTTAATTAAAAATAATATACCTGGGTAGTGATGATAAGTAGCCAACTAGCCAGAAGAGAGATCTTCCGGCCATAAAACACTTTGATTATGGTGACAATCCCAACAGCATAAGCTGAGCCAACTCCAAAAGCACTTCCAGCATTAGCAAATATGGTAACGAGGACGTGCTCTTTTATGTTGAAAGGACCCGGGTTGAGAGAAAAGGACCGGGACCCGAACCCGGGTATGTGGAATTTGTTTGTTGGGAGAACTTTGGCCATGAAGTGGCCAATAGGGAGGGCTGAGACTTGGACAGTGATTTGGGTGATGATGAGAGGCTCAGTTCTGTAGGAGAAGAATTGGTTGAGAAATGAAAGGAGGGCACATGAGAGAAGACCCAGGAACCACATCCGGAAGGTCCATACGGGTAGGGTCGGGTCATCGGTGTTGGTCACGGTTAGACGGACTTGTTCGATGGGAGACACGTCATCGTCTTCGGCGTCGGAGTAAAGGGGCTTGGGGGTGGTGGCAAAGGTGGTGTCAGAGTTGGGTGGTTCTGGTTCTAGACTGCCCATTGAGGATATGGATCAAGAGAAAGAGGGAAGAAAAGAGAGTGTTAAGGTTGGTTGTTTGTTTGTTTTGTAAGAAGGCTTGGCTTTATAAGTTTTTTATTGCATGCTATGAAATAAAAACTAGAAAAGAAAAAAGTCAATGTTTTAAAAAAATAAAATAATGATTTTGAGTCAAGTTTGGAGTATATTGTAAAGTTTGCATATTTATTTATGACAACTAGATGAGCAAGGTTTTTTCGGTTCGATCGGTTTTTCGGTTTAAATGGCTAGTTCTAAGTGTCGTCAGCAATGTGAAATGTAAATGCAAACATATTTAGTTTCCTTCTTCACTCCCTTTGTTTATGGCCGATTCAACTCTTGTACTGTTGTTGTTTGTACCTAATGTGTTGCTTGTCCTTGCTCTAATGTCGCATCCAATTGGATTATTGGATAATAAAATGGGACATTTTGGAAAAAGCAAAAGGGGAGAGAAAAATTTTAAAAGAAGCAAAAATGGACAAAAATGCCCTTATTTATTTTTAGATTTCCTAAGGAATCCAATACATTTGCATGTCTTTGATTTGAAAGTTGAGTGGTTTTTTTGTCTTTTTTGAAAAAGTTTTGGCTTTTTCCAAAAGTGAAATTTTTTTTATGTGTAAAACCTAAAAAACCTTAATAAAAATGGTTTCATAATTTTGAATATTAAGCTTAATCTAATTAATACCAACTGGAATATATAGAAAAGTCAATGCTTAGCGCCTTGTGTCTCCCTTTCTCTATTTTCAAATGATTCACTGGTTGATGTCAATAAGTGCTTTAATATGTCTTGTGGTAATTGAATGTGTTCACCACTTTAACCTAATGTGTATTTTCATCATTATTCTTAATATTTGACACGTGCCTATAGGTATAACAATAGTTCCATTAAATAGGAAGCAAAGAATTAATTATTGTTATGCCTATTGATACGTGTCAAATATTGAGAATGATAGCGAGGTTACACTTTGAATTAAAGCAAATAATTAACTATGATTATGTCACTAAACTAAGAGTTACTTGATATGAAGCAAAATTTATTCATTATATATGTTGCTAAATTTCGTGGATGATCTCATTAAATCTTGAGCATATTGGTAAATAAAATACAAAAAAGTTATAAGGATCATCATTATTACGGTAGGAATTTCGTGACTCATGCAATAGATCATACTAAATTATTATTATTATTTTTCCTCTCTCTCTCTCTGGTCAATGCCTTCTGAGACAACTTGATAAAGATGCACAACATTATTGCTCCATCTAGAAGGGAGACGGAAAGAGGGGATAATTCATACAAGCAGAATCTCCAACAAGATTCTAATGAGAACGCTTGCTTTTGTCAAACTATCCACTTTTTTTTAAAGCTTTTGTTTTGTTTTGCCATAGACGGCGGCCTAAATCAGCGCTATTCATCGAAAGGAACGCCTCTCTTTCTCCACTCTGAATGAAGCAACCAAGGGCGGAATTGTGTTTAGGCTCCCCTGGGCTTTAGCACTGTGCAGGTTTCGGCCCAAGTCTTTTTTGCCATCTATAATTATTGGGTTTTGTCATTAATAGCCCATCAAAACTAGCTTTAAAAAACATTCAGTAGGAGCATTTTTGCTCACCACTTTAGTCAATGTGTACCTTCACCACCCTTCTTAACACTTGATATGTGTCTATTGATATAACAATAATTTCATAAATACAAAACAAAGAGTTAACTATGGCTATGGTTATGTCAATGGACTCATGTCAAGTGTTGAGAAGGGTGGTTATGGTACACCTTGGGTTAAAGTGGTGAGCAAAAATATTTCCAAAATCCAGACCAGCTCTAATTACAACAATTGAGTCATTCTATAATGACGACCTTATCTAAAGCATTGATCCAATAATTAAGATATAAAGCCTCATTTAAGGGCTTTAGATAAGACCCTCACTCCTTTTAAATAAATAAATAAGATCAGGCCATCACTATAAACATAATGCAATTGAATAATAAACATTCCCAAGTACAACTAGGCCTATAATACTGTTCTACCCATCTTGTGTTTTTTAATTATCTTCTCTCTTCTATTTTTTTCTTTATTGCTAGAGCCCCATTTTAAAGTTATTACATTGTGGTTACTGATTTGGATTTTCTCATTTTTCTCCCCGCCTTTTTTAACAATAAAATTTAGCTCACTCCTTTGATCTTGGTTCTGCCCCTGTTAATGTCACAAAGTATCCTGTTTGTGAGGTAAAATACCTCTGGGCCGAGCTAGGCTACACCACGGTGTTATTGGTCGTGCTGGGCCAGACCACGGTGTTATTGGTCGAGCTGGGGCAGACCACGATGTTATTGGTGAGCTAGGCCAGACCACGGTGTTATTGGTCGAGCTGGGCCAGACCACGGTATTATTAGTCGGGCTGGGCCAGACCACGGTGTAAGTGGTCGAGTTGGGCTTGAGCATGGTGGCCATATATTTTTCCACCTTAACCCGTGTGGACTTGTGGGCCCATTTGAGCTCAGTCTCGGTGCACATGAGTTTGATTTACGTGGTGTTCACTCAGAGGACTTCTAATCCCAAAGAAATTGGGATGTTTCGGGGTCACCAAGACGCCAATCTAAATGGAGTCTTAGTCCAAGAAGGATTAAGTTGTTCTGGAGTCCTAGTTCAAGGAGAGCTGGTTTGCTCTAGAGTCCCACTCCGAGAAGGATTAGGTCGTCTGGGATGATATAAAAAGCTAAGGCCATCCTCCGTAAAAGGCATGCAATTCTTAGCATTAGAACCTATTATGCAATTTTACTCTCAAACACTCGACTGACTTAAGCATTGGAGGGTCCTTGGCCGGCACCACACCGGTGTCACCCACTGAAGCTATCTTGTTTTACAGGTTCTGGAGGACGACTTGGTTGGTCATGCTGACCTAGTCCAGAAGAATTGCCCAACCTTAATCTCGAAGAGGTCATCTTTTGTTGAACCAATTTTAGGCATGAACATATCCTGTTGTGACTGATTTAAAGAAGTCACAAAATTAGAGTGGATATTATTTCCCTTTGTTGAACTTTATGTCTTGTGTCCATGTATTATTAACTTGTAATAAAAAGGAAAAACATATATTAATATTTGAGTGTTGCTAAACGAACCTTAAAATTAACTGAGTACATCTTATAATCTAAGTACACCCTAATATTTTAATTAAAATATAAAATTAACTAAATACACCCTATTTAACTACCAAAAATACCCCGATACACCCTAATACACTCTATTACACAACACCCTAATACTAATCCTAAACAAGATTTCTCTTTTACATGAATTTATACACTCTTTTCAGATTTATAAATGTATTGAATTGAACTACAGACACAAACAATGAACTTATTATTTGGTTTCATAAGTTATATGAAGGAATTTTCATGGGCCCTCAACATATTATTTGGATCTAAACTAGAAAAGATATGAAGGCATTTCCGATGTTTGCAGCAAGTATGCAGCATACCCACATGGTCATGGATCTCTTCAAATCATCAATGTTAAACAACCCAGAAAATGGCTCCCTTTAAAGAACAAATTAAAACCAATTTCCAGAGGAAGGTTCCAAAATATTTTGGCCCATGGCCATGAAGAACAAATGAAGACAGTATAAAGCATTTGATGACAAAATCAAATTGAGGTTTTCCAATACCAGACGATCACAACGCCAGTATAATGGTACGACGACGACGTTGCTGTAACGGTATAGAAGCGGATGGTATGACGACGATGTTGGTGTGATGGTGGAGGAGACGATTTTATGTAGGAGGCGTTGCTACGTCCATTGGAGGAGACGACGAAGGTGTTTCACAATTCAATATATCCTTTTTGGTCATTTTATATAATGGTAAATTAGTAATTCAATAAATAGTTTTGTTATTAGGGTGTACTTGGTTAATTTTAGGAGAATGCTAGTAACCTTCTTTCCAACCTTCTCTTTTGGACTTTCTCCATTTTCCTCATGACAAGTGTCATTTTTCTCATACTTAACAATGTAATTAATGCATCAAACAAGATAACATTTGTTTCTAAATTTACCCTTATTAAATGTATTGATTCTAATCCTTCCCTAAATTTATTATTCAAATTTTTTACTCCTTTCTTATCACCTTCTTAAAAAATTAAATAAGAAAAAAATTTAGTTTTTCTTTTCTTTTCTTTCATGTCCATGTGGCAATTTGATATATTGGTTGGAAATGCTCTTAGAAGGACGTCTTTTGTTTGTATAAAAAAACGATATTTCTCTTGTGGATTTTTTTTTGAGGTCATTCTTTTGTCTTTTTTTTTTCCTCTAAAAAAATAGGCAATTTCTTAATTTTAACATATGGTAAGAGAGTTGTAAAAAAAATTTGATAAATTGAAGGACAATACATTTAATAAGGGTAAACTTGAAAAACAAAATGTGGATTGTTTGATGTATTAATATAATTGTTTTAAGTGTACATGGAGGGGTTGTGGTAGACCAAAAAATGGGAAGCTTTCCCACGCTGAGTCCACCAAGCCTAGTGCTAAGCGTGAAAGTCTAGTTGTGGCAGTTTCTCATGGCGATACCTTGGTGTCAAGGGTAGACTTCTTGGATCCTAAGTGCCTATGCACTGTTGCTTCTTTTGAGAAGACTATGGAGATCGGTCCAGTTGGGTCTCTTGGTAACCTTCCTTAATGTGTTGCTGGAGCATTTGTGGGCTTGTCATCTGACGAATACTCTTTCACTTGGTATCTAGTTCCAGGTTAAGTGGCCACATCTAGTTTTGTCCCTTATTGCGTGGTGTTTTTTCAATTCTCCTTTCGACATATCTTTGATTCTTCGCCTCTCTATAAGACTATGGCCCTATAAGAGTTTTCCTGTCTTCAGGATTATGGTTTCATAGGAGGTTTCCTTGTCAGTTTTGGGATGATACGGTATGGCTTTGATTATCTTTTTGCTTTCTTCTTATCTTGGCTTGCTCGTTATGTTATGTCTTTTAATTGTGCTGCTCCCTGCAAACTACTCTATTCGCAGAGCCATTCGAAGCTCTATGTTTCTCTAATAGAGGTGACTAAAGCTGGTGTGTATCAAGGGCGTCTTCTCTCTTTTGGCTTTGGTGTGTTCTCTGTCGAGTTTTCTCACCATCTAGTAGCTGTGCAAAGGACTATGATCTCATAGCAGGACTTTTTTGACAGTCGGATTGTGTAGTGTTCTCATTGGAGGTCTCTGTGTCAGTGTTTTTTGTTTTGATTATTGTCCTGGTCCTAAGTGTCTATTTCAGAATCTCTTGTTAGTCCATGACATGTGTGATACTCTTTCTTATTGTGGGGTTTGTTCCCTAAGAAGGTTTTAATGAGGCCACTGTATCGTGTCGTTTATGTACCTTGATTCTTTCAATGAAATTCTATAAAAAAAAAAAGTGTATGGGAAGTGACAGATGTTATGAGGAAAAAGGAGAAAGTCCAAAAGAGAAGGTTGGAGAGAAGGTTGGCATTCCCCTAATATTTTTCTTATGTGAGTCTTTTTGGATGTTATAGAGTAAAACACATTAGTGTAAGCCAAACTAATCTGTATTGCTATCTTGTTTATGGGATTGGGTATTGGTAAGTTGCTTGTGATATTCTTAGAAGCTGAATTTCATAATCTGTCCACACCCACAGGGGCAGAAAACCCATCGTTGTCTCGGGTGTGCTACTGGAGACTCTGGGGAAGTCAGAATAGTCACCCATTGGGTCTCTTGTTTTTTCATGTCGTTCATGTCAAGCTTTTCTCTCAGCAACCCAACACTGTGAGCTAATAATAGAAAAGATAATGTTTTGGCTGATACTTTGGCAAGATCTAGGGAATTTTTATTTTGATAGGCCTCCTTGTTGTTGTGACAATTTTGTTCTTGAAGAACGACGTGGGATGCCCAGGCCTAGACTTATTGAGTTTTGCTTCGACTTAAATTAAAATTAATAATGGAGATTCAAAATGCTCAGAGTTATGGATGGAATTCTCCTACAAATTGTTATAAAATTAATTTTGATGGCACAGTTCTTTCTAATGGCAATGCTACTACATGTTCCCTGATACCTTTCCTATTGGTACAACAACATCTGTTTTGCACGTCAACGCATTTGCTCTAGCTACAACAAGCGATTCAATGGGCTATTTTTGACTTCAATTTTTTATATTTTTTATCTGGAGATTGAAGGAGATTCTAAACTACTTATCCAAATGATAAGAGGAAATGTAGTATACATTGGAAGAAGATATCCATGAGAGATATTTTGCAGTTGCTTTCTCAACTATCAAGTTACACTCTACATCATATCTATCGAGATAAACAAATCTGGTAACTAATAATTTATTTAGGACATAATTATGATACGTATTTGGTTTTGTAATTTTTCTTCTTCCGTTCTTATTTTAGACTAAAATTTGACATGTTTGGAAATAGGATCCGTGGAGGTAACATGTTTATGTATATTGTTTCTGCATTTGTATAAAAAATAGCAAGTTAATGAATCATGTTTTATCTCATTATGAGATAACTAAAACCTCTTCTGCTTTGTCAGATTCAATTCTAATACTTGCTAATTCTGTACTGCAATTTTAAAAATGAAATCACATGTAACTGGAGATACGGGTATATATTTTAGTTCATTGGACAACCGTCAACAACGATGCCCTTTTGTGGTAGGGCAAGTTGCCAAGTCACAGTGTTGACCCTTTGTAGCCCACCTGGCCATGCTTCTATTTTCCATGCCTCCTGAAAGGTACAATAAATATGCCATGAAAGCCATGCCAGCATCCAATGCCATTGAGCAAGAGAGAATGAAAAAACAAGAGAGAATGAATGTGTTCACCCGTTTAGATTTAGTTCTTGTGATGGTAGGGTAAAATTTCCCATTAACTTAAAATCCATTTGTGGTCAATAAATCAACTTTCTTTGGTGTGCTAGCGTGACACACTGTTAGTAGTCAAGACCCTAACAGACTTGTGAAAAATAATTAACTTGCGCCCCAAGTTATTGACTTTAAACAAGTGACTGTGAATTTGTGTGAGGAATATCTCCCAAGTAAGTTCTTTTCTTGCCTTAGACTGGTGAGGACTTTACAATTTCTCATAGTAAAAACTAGTAGTTATTGCCAAAATGAATATTGAAAATAAATCAAACCGTTTTAAAGAGAACTGCCTATTACACAATTTAAAGCAAAAGGGAATTGCCACGTCTAAAAGGACAACAAAACATTGCGCTTCGATTTCTACTTGGATTGTTGCCTATGATTCAGGCTGGACGAGATGTATTTGTGCTGAATTCAAACGTCAGTACCTTCAACTGATAAGGTTCAGCTGGAAATTGATACCAGTGTTTAGATTGGCAGAGCTTTAATCAATTTTGGGCCATGGAGAGGCTTGTTGAATAGGCAGAATTGAGATCTCTTCAGTCTGGACGGGGCTGGAAGTGGCTGGATTGATGATTGCTGATTTGGGGCTGTACTTCAGTACCTGTTCTACTTGATTATGAATCATCCAAGAGCTATTCTGGCAATTTTGAGAGATCAAGGCATCTCTGTAAATTTTATGAGGTTTTCACATTATGAAAAACTTGAGTTCTGCTTGACTATGCTGAACCAAATTTGTAACGAGAGAAATCTAGTCCTCTTTGTGAACTGAAATCAGAAACCTGAGTTCTGCCTGTTCTGTCAGAGACTGGATGTCTTTTATAAATTCAAGAGCTGGATTGGTTTAGAGTCTGAAGACTTTTGAGATAGTATGATCTTGTTTGAGTTTGTCAATATGACTTGAGAATTTTTGTTTTGATTGAATTTTTGGCTATCTCTAATCTTGTTCACCTCCTTTTACATTTATAGATAATCTAAATGAGGGACTATTCCTTAATATCTGGAGGACGAAAGGTTTGAAAGGATTCCTTGTTCCAGCGTAAAAAAGGGATAGTGGTTTAATCTGACAAAAGAAATCCTCCATCAAAGGTCAGCTTTCATGATGATCAGTTTTGATCTCCTGTCAACTAACTTTCTTATCTCTTGTTTATCTCTTGTAACCCCACTTGCCCTGATGCAAAGCCCTCACTAGCATAGGAAAGAAACTTGGCCTTCTTTTCTGGCATTAAATGGTTATGGGAAGTGGTTTTCCGATTAAACCT
This sequence comes from Prunus mume, assembly GCF_000346735.1. The sequence goes on along the minus strand of NC_024131.1, from coordinate 12,646,246 downwards.
TATACCAACTCCCGATCACGTCCTCTAGCCTGTTGAAATTTTGACTTTTAGACTCACGTGGGTTTTTTTGAGAAAAATATCTTCCCCAAGAATCTGCTGACTTGATCTATGAAATTGTGATCAATGGTGATGATCAAATTTTGAACCCTTGGAGAGACTTAGAAGTTTGGTTTAGATTTAAACCAATTAAAACTAATTTTTTCCTAGATTAAATCACCATTATTAGCAATTAATCTTTAATCTATAAATTTATTCCTACAATTGGTTCACAAATGTCTGGGCCTCTAAACCCATCAGGGCTGACTTCTGATTTTGGTAGCACAAAGCCCAAGCCACTGTTTTTGACATGGGCTAATAGTTAGTTGGGTTGGCGCGTGAAATTTAGGCACAAACAGAATGTTTTCTGCATAAGAGGGTGGTCCCGTGTGGGGTTAGTTTTTATTATTTATTAGTTAGATATGTGGTGTAGGTTTGTTAATGAGATCTTATTTGTGTGTGGGGTTAGTCTACAAAAACAAAGTCACCTAGGATACAGCTCAGGCTAGTCTGGACGTAGGTACTGTGGTCCATCATCAGGACCATTAAATTCAACTTAGGTTAGCCTGAACCTAGAACTATCTCTCGGGACCATTAAATTAAATGTTGTGCATATTGTTGGACAGCCACAGCTTTTTGCAAGTTGCTGTTTGTTGGGTTTGAAATATCTCAACTGTTTGAGAAATTAAATGCTACGTGCTAGTCAGAGATCCTTCTAATTTTTGGATTTCATACTCTCCCTTCCTCAGTTTCGACGTTCACTTTTGCTCCATGTAGTTCTAGTTGTACTCGTGGGTTCGCGTTGTAAGTTGTAATCACAAGAAAGAAGTTGTAATTTTCTTTTCTCATTACAACAAAAAGGAAAGAAACAGAAGAAGAAGAAAAGATGGCGGAGAAGGTGACAGTGAGCATAAAAGAGTCCACGATGGTGAAGCCAGCAGAGGAGTCGACGCCCCGAGGCTCGCTGTGGCTCTCCAACTTGGACCTACAATATTCGCCTATCACACGTCAAATGTTTACTTTTACAGATTAAGCGGTGACGAGAACTTCTTTGACCTAGTAGTGCTCAAGCAAGCCCTCAGCAAGGCCCTTGTGCTCTTCTACCCCATGGCCGGTCGCTACAAGCTCAACGACCAGAATGGCCGTATGGAGATTGATTGCAATGCGGAGGGAGTGCTCTTTGTTGTAGCGGAGAGCATCTCTGCCATTGATGATTTTGGTGATTTTGTGCTCAACCCCAATCTTCGTGAGCTCATCCCCGGTGTTGATTACGCTGGTGGGATATCCTCATTTCGCATTTTTGCGTTACAGGTATTTAATAATTATCATCCAAGTTCCATGAGTAGAATTATTTAATATTGAAGGCAAGGCATTTGTAATTGTTCAGAATGAATGGCAAGCTGTTTGTGGACGGTTGAAATTGAGTTTGGAAACGATTTGTAAGATGATAACAATGTTTTAGAGAGTTTTCACCTTCAAACCTTAAACCACATAAAACATTGAATATTCAGCAGAAAGTTTGAATGGAACTTCAAAATTTTCTATTCTTTTAGGACTTATATATCAATAATTATATTATTGTTCATCCCATCATAATTGATGGTTGTCATGTTAGTGTTTTTTTGAAGTACCCTATTGGTCTATTAAATTGGTCATAACTAGATGTCTTAATGGTTTTCAATTATCTAGGAATGAAAACTTGATAAAATACACGGTTTGGATCGTTAAAATAAAATTACTCGAGGACCTTACAAGTTCTCTACCAAATAAAATTATTTGAAATTAGGGTTAATGGTTCTATTAGTCCCCAAACTTTGACCGAATTTTAATTTGAGTACCTCAATTTTCAAAATGGTACCCACGGTCCCGCAACTTAAGTTTCGTCTGAATTACTAATCCCACCGTTACTTCTGTTATTTTTTTCGTTATATTTAGGGGTATATGGGTCTTTTCAGGTTGGTTATATTATCTCCCTTCTACAACTTGCCCTCGCTCCCTCTGAAATAGACGATCGAGAGAGAAAGCCTGCAGCCGAAAACCTAAAGAACCAAAATTTGCAATCCACTTCTGCAGCTCGCATATTGGCTGAGTAAAAGTTGGAATCGTCAAGTTTGGAAGCTTGGAGAGCAGATTAGTTCGAAGGATGGCAAGTGATATTTCCGAAACATCATCAATGGAATCTAACCAAAGCCCCAAATCGGTGAAGTATTGTCATTGTGGAAGTTTGATCAAATCGAGGACTTTATGGACGGACATGAATCCAGGAAGACCCTTTGAGGCTTGTGACAACAACCAGGTAAACAATTTTAGACTATTGGGTTTATGCACAAAATTGGTATTATGTTCAGATTTTGTTGTGATGAAGAATTTGATAATAGTGAAGCAGAAAAACAGAGTTGGAGAGCATTATTTTAGGTGGTTGGACAAGGAGACATGTACAAGAGGGAAGAATGTGGTGCCTGGTATGCTTAGAAGAATAAGAATGATGGAAACTGAAATGAGGGAGACAGAAGAGAGAAAAAATGTTGTGGTCAACACACTTCAATCCTTAGAAGCTCGAAACTTGGAAATGGAGGGCATAATTGAAGAAAATAAGAGGGAGTTGGATTATGCAGTCAGAGACAACAAAAGGCTTAGACTTTTGCTGGAAGACAATATGATGAGGCATCGACAAAGAGAATGTAGGATGAGTATGGGTGCTTGTGTTTTATTTATGGCCATTGTCATGATGATGATCATGGTGTCGAACATGTCTGGAAAATGTATGGGAGTAAGGGCAATGAAACCCATTTTGGAGCTAATGTAATTCCCGAAATTAGTTATGCAATCTTGTAACGTTATTAGTTATGCAAAAGGCTTATGGATTTTGAAAACTTTGGTTATTTGCAATGTTGTAATTCCAGATTCATTGACCTTAATTTGCATACAAGACTTGTTCAAATTAAGGCATACAAATGTACATGAAATAGTAGAGCAACCTTTCACATAAGCA
>NC_024131.1:12581874-12595106 GCF_000346735.1 Prunus mume | reverse complement strand
GGACACCGGTGTGGTGCCGGCCGAAGGCTCTCCGATGCCTGAGTCAGCTAGGGTGAGTGACTATTGCAAAGTAGCAGTAATAGTGGGAGAGAGAAGTTACCATTTTCTTGGTTACTGTTCCTATTTATAGGGAAGTAAAGGTAGGAGGTTTGCACAAAGTTCCGATGTGGGACTTTGTGCAAGTTGCTGTGATGATGACACGTGTCTCCTGTGTTTTAGGTTTGGCAGTTCGGAGCTTCGGCAGGTGGTTGTCCCTTCGGAAGGGCATCTCCCTTTGGCAGGGAGGAAGACATGTCTACCTTGGTGCTCAATCACGCTTGGTTAATTATGGTGTAAACATCAGGTATTTAATAATTAGCATCCAAGTTCCATGAGTAGAATGATTTAATATTGAAGGCATGGCATTTGTAATTGTTCAGAATGAATGGCAAGCTGTTTGTGGACGGTTCATATTGAGTTTGGAAACGATTTGTAAGATGATGTACAATGTTTTAGAGAGTTTTCACCTTCAAAAACCCTAAACCACATAAAACATTGAATATTCAACAGAGTTTGGATCGTTAATTGATTGAGCATTGGTCTATTGGTCATAACTAGATGTCTATGTTTAGATCGTTAAAATAAAATTAGTCGAGGACCCTACAAGTTGTCTATCAAATAAAATTATTTGAGAGATCCTGAATAGAAATAAACTATATATATTATAATATATATATATATATATATATATATATATATATGATTCTGGATTTTACTGCTACATATATATGCAGGTCACGTACTTCAAATGTGGTGGTGTGTCACTTGGTGTTTCCATGGACCACACCGTAGCAGATGGATTTTCTGCTCTCCACTTCGTGAATACATGGTCTGCTATTGCTCGTGGTGATGTCACAAAGATTAATCCACCCTTTATGGACAGGACCTTACTTCGTGCCCGAAACCCACCTCAGCCTGCATTCCACCACACTGAATTCGAAACTAGTGCAGAAAAGGAATTAGTTTATGATCTGCAAAAAACTACTAAAGTTACCGCGTCCAGTTTTAGATTGACGCGTGAGCAGCTCAACATCTTGAAATCCAAGTCTAAGGAAGATGCTGGGAACAATAGTAATCCAATCAACTTTACCACATTTGAGATGTTGGCAGGTCACATTTGGAGATGTGTTTGCAAGGCACGTAAACTTCCTGATGATCAAAACACCAAACTACGCATTCCTACTGATGGCCGGTCCAGATTGCAACCCCCACTCCCGGCTGGTTTCTTCGGCAACGTCTCTTTTAGAACTGAGCACATCGCTGCAGCAGGGGATATCCAGTCGAAACCAACGTGGTATGCTGCAAGTTGTATTCACAATGCTTTGGCGCGGATGGACAACAATTATCTTAGATCAGCCCTTGACTATCTTGATCTTGAGCTTCAAACTCCTTGTCTTTCCCAACCTCCTGTCGGGCTTCGTCCGATTTGGAGCCCGCATCTTCAAATAAACACTTGGATGAGGCTGCCGATTCATGATGCTGATTTTGGTTGGGGTCGACCCATTTTCATCGGGCCTGCTCGTGCATATCCATGGGATGGGATGGCATTGTTATTGCCAAGTGCAACTAATGATGGGAGCTTGTCGCTGATTATTACTCTGCAATCTGAGCACATGAAATCATTTCCCGTGTTTTTGTATGACATCTAAGGAGTCGAGATGGAGAAATTTGGTCCTGTCCAGTTTGAATCGCTGTCATTCTCTTCATCTTTAAGGTAGTTTGAATTTGAAGTCCGACGATTCTGAAACATCGGACAATGATTTACCAGATCGAAGTATATATCATCAATAAAATCTTGCCCCGAACTCGTTTTTGAATCCGTAGAACTATGTTAGAATATGCCAAGTCTTAATTACTTTCCTTAATTGCATTGATAATGAATGTCTATTTGAGTGCTATTGTATATTATTCGGATCAGGGTTGGTATGTTTACCAATTATTGTCATGAAGTTGCCAAAACCATATCTAAAGAAGATGTGAGATACATAGTAGATATCAGGGTGGAAGAGGGGGCAAGCACTTGCCAAACAGATAAAACCCTAAACCCGATCTTGGATAAGCCCGTTGTTTTCGTTTTCATTTCTTTTTTAAGACAAACCTTCTAGCGTCCTGCACTACAACTGTAAAAATCACTTATATATGAGATTTGGTATGTGGCCAAACCAGTTTTATATCATCTTCTTGTAAGATAGTTTACTATCTTAAACTCGCATAAAGTGGTCTTCTAATCATTGTCGGATTGCAAGACTTCTTGATTAATCAAGGACTCAAACTAATCTCATCCAGTAGACTTTGTATCAGTGTTTTAATTGGATTACAAGGCTAAAGGGGTTTCTAGTTCTGTTAGAATTGGGATTCATTCTATTGCAATAAGGATACCTCAAGGAGTTTCTCGATGGGCAAGACTCCTTGAGTGATGCGTATAAACAGAAGAGCTCCCTCTAAGAGCCAATATACACAACTCATCAAGATATTCACCCCATCCAGAATATTGAGCTAAGGAAATCGGTTATCTTAGAGAAGAACTCTATCTCAAGTGTTCATACAATGGCAGAACAAGGTTAGTGTTCAAGTTTTAATAACTTATTACACTTCTTCTTTAGTTACTGGTGATGATTTCTAAAGGATTATTACAAATATTGAATTACAATGATGAAGAGGAAGATGAGTCTTCTAAAAAGACCCAAACGTGCAATAAACATCAAATCTATGATTGATCAGAGGTACTCTACATAGTTTTGGTTAACCCTTAAATACCACTAACACTGACCTTTTGTTTTCAACTCCGTTATACATATTGGTCCTTTTCTTCTCCAGTATAACTCGTGCTATACCACACGGCTGGCCGTACTATCATACTATTTTAGATTTTAAAATTTATCCAAGTATTCCTCATTTGTCTCGAGATATCTTTGCTTTGCATAACTGCAAGCATCCGAGCACAAATATATATATATATATATATATATATATATATAATAATAACAATTTCAAAACAAAAACAACTCAAAGATTGAGAAGAGAGATGTTCTATTTCTCCGATTTATATTAATCAACTCTTGTGATAGCACAACTCAAAGTAGACAGTTCTATGAACTTTTATAAAAACTCGTCAAATTATTCGTCACAGATTATTCATCCGTTTAGTAACACTAGTTTATGGTCTCTACTAATGCTCTCCTTTTTGTAATGTTTATTTTTTAACCTTTGCTCATCATGGCTGTCAATGAGTACTTCCTGCTGGAGGCCATATGATAAATTTTGTTCGAGTGCCATATGCTTTTCAATTTTTGCATACCAAAGAATATTTACAATATACACAGCTGATCAAGAAAAGAATGGGTAATATTAGCTTCAGCCTTTATTTTATGTGTCTTTTTTGCTAGTATTTTGCTTATATATAGACAAGGATGGATAATATGTGGGGCTGGAAAGATTGTGAATCATGGAAATATTTGATATATATTTCGAGTACAGATATATTTAAAGGGAGCTTTAGTAATATACCCAAAATAGGGGCTGATATTATAATAAAAAAAACCCATATGGAATGCAATTTAGAAACACACCAAAAACTCATTTACTACATAAGAAATGAGTGTTGAAGTTCCTATAAATTATATGATTGCCACTGATTAACTTAAAACAAGCCCAACACAAAAAACTAAAAAAAAAAAATCCAAAACAAGCCCAGCAAGCCAGAAGTACATTGTTAATATCATTTCATACAAAAAACTCAAAAAAAAAAATCCAAAAAAGCCCAGCAAGACATCTAATATCCTTTGCAGAAACCACCTCCAATTGTCCACAGTTTCACTAGAAATAATTGCAAAAGCAAAAGGAAACGCCTCTACAAGAAGAAAAAAAATGTACACTGTTAATACTATGTCATAGAAGTACACTGTTAATATTATGTCATAGAACTATCTTCCTAGTAAAAATCACATTCTACATATCATAGTATCACTAGCAGTCATATTTATATAATTCTGATTTGCCACAAAGGCATTATTGGCCAACTAGCTCTTGAATTGCTCAACATCAGGGAACTAAAATTTTAACCCAAAAAAACACGACTAAACAAAAATATTAATAAGTGAAAAAGGGACCCATGCTATATTCAAATTTTCTGTTTCCTCTCTATCGAAAGCACATGTTATGAAAGAATAGTGATGTTCGTCTTACAACTGTCATATTTCCAGTAAACACAACAACATCATCTAAATCATTGCCTAAAGGACTTGCACTAGCATAAATTATTTCCCACAATTGGTGGATCATAGACACAAAATGGAACCATCGTATAATTAATTCAAGTTAATTGTTGTTGAGGCCCAAAAAATTCATGGTTCGGCCCAAAGCGATACCTTACCGAGAAGAAACCCGATTTGGGCACGCGAAAGTTCATCATATGCGCTTGCACACATGCCACGCCAAGCAAATAAGCAACATGCCACGCTACAAGCTTAAGTAGGCCAAATCCACTCAAATGTCCGGGGCTTGCTTGAATGAGTTGTGGTATAGATGGTAATAAATCGACATGAGACCCATTGATGGGCTGAGAAGTGGAAGTCTCAGGTTGCTTGGGAGCTTAGGGACTCAAACCCATTTCTTAGGCCCAAACATATGGATGAGCACAAAAGAGGAAATAGCCCATTAGTTGAACCAAATTAGCCCAACACCTCAACAAAAATAGTTCAACACTTGTTGAGGTTAGCCCATTTATTTTGACAAACCAACCCATTATCTTAGAAGGCCCATATAATTAGAAATGAGAAGCAGCAAAAGCATCAGCCCCTTGTTGAAAAAATAGAAGCCACGAAGGGAGCAAGATGTCCACATATGAAGAGCTGCTGGAAGGCTCCAGCACATGGGAAGGAACTATTTTCAAGCACAAAACACCCGAAGAACCAAGGGATATTAACATGCAAGCTGCCAGGAAGAGAAGCACCCTTCGAACTAGCATACATACCCCAATTCCTTCCCTTATCAGACCTGGCCATGGAAAAAGGAAAGAAAAAAAAATGAAGGAGATGGCTGGGAATGGAAGTCTCCCACTGAAACAGCTGCGGGGGCCTTGAGCTCCCAAAAATCTCTGCTAGGCAGAGGAAATTTCACCAAGATCGAAAAAGTCAAGGGAGGAGATGAGAAAGGAAGGAAAAGCTTGGCCAAAATGGGTAGAAGCCATTAGGGTTTCTTGGGAAGTGATGGTTTCCAGCGGCTATAAAATGAGGCCTCTTCTACCCAACGAAATCAACCCACACCTAGAGAGCAAACTTCCTCTCTTACCTGCAAAACCAAGCAATCTCGTGCACTATTCACCCTCATTCTCCATTTTCTTCTTCTGGCAGACTACTTGCACATATGACAAGCTGCCGGAAGAACATGGTTCTTTCTTTCTCTCTTCTTAGCCAAATCCGCTTGCATACCTCTTCTTCCTCACCTTAAACACTCCCCTTTTCTCCCTAGGAAGCCATATTTTCCTCTTTGGTGCTAAACTCATGCTGATTTTGCTTCCATACCACAAGCCTCTCATGCCAAGCTAGAAAATTTTTCTGTAAGCATCAAGAAATCATCTGTAAGTTATAAGCTGTTGTTATTTTCATTGGTGAAGGTAACCAAGGTGTTTCCTAAGGCATCTCTGTCCTTTCGAAGCATTCTTGTGGCTTGATCTTTAAACTCAGGCTCAAGGGGCAATTTCATCCATCTGCCCTTTACGACAGCCCAACCCGTTTGTAGCTGCCAGAACGAAAAAGCCCCTACAACTGTAATTTCGTAGCCCTAAGCATGACCGGAGGCTGCTATCCTTCAAAAATTAAAACGAAAGGAAACGATTAAAAAAACCTTATCTAGATTCTTCTCTAAACTCCATAAAATGTTTCCAGCAAACCTTATCTAGTGTTTCTAAGCCATAAGAGAACAACTAAGTCAAAAACCCCTAATATTCTCAAACTTTCAATTAAAAAAGTAACAATGACTAAAGAAAAAATAAATTAGTTTCCTTCAATATTGAAACAATCATAAACCACAGCATAAAAAGTTAACATGTTTAGATTTCTAACCTAAGCATACCAACTAAATCGTTGACTTTAAAATGTTCACAAGCCAAACACAAAAAGAAAACACAAAGATTCATACAATAAATACTAGAAAATACTGAAATGAGAAATCAGGATAAGAATAAAAAGGTGAAAATACGTACATCAGAGGCATTACTAATGAGCTCACAGAGAAAGATCTCCTTGTTTCTGTAAAAGGTGTTGATGATCAAACTCAGAAGCTAGTTGATCTCATGGATCAGGACCCGAGTCCACCTCCTGAGTTGTAAAACGACGTTGCCGAGGTTAATGTATCTCGCTCTTTGAAGAAGAGCTTCTTCAATGGCGGCCGCAAAGAGGAAGACAAAGCAGCAACCCCTCTGGCCCTTGCTTTAGAAGAATCACCATCGTAGCATCGGCAAACAGGAGGTCCCGGTTGAAAATCTGGAACACCAGATGGATCTAGCCATTTTGGAATACACGTTGGCGAAAATCGGAGACCCGTCGGGGTTGGTGCAGGCGAAAGAGAAATCGTCTTCATCTTCATTCTTCTCGCAATCACCACCGTTGCTAGCGTTCTGAACACCTTCCTTCTCTTCCATTTTCAGCTTCTCCTTCTCATTATCTAAGGCTACGTACGGTTTTAGGGTCATTGAATAAGAAATCACTACCGGAACCAACGACTTTGGACTTGGAGCTGAAATTTACAGAGAGTTGCGAGTATTCAAATTTGTTCTTCAAATCGTACCAAAACCGCTTGCATTTTCGTTTTGTTCAATCGTAGACAATTTGGGAGTTTTGAGGGTTTGAGGCTTGAAACTCGAGAGAGTGAGAGAGAGGGTTGGGAACTTGGGAGTTTAGTGTTGAGAGTTAATAGTGGGAAGAGAACATGTTAGAGAATTCACATGGCTCGCTTTGAGTTTTTTTTAATAAGAATTCAACACCAAAGGAGTTCACATGGCTCGTTTGGGTTTTTTTTTAATATGAATTCAACATTAAAGGGTAAAATCAAAAATCAGATATTAAGTAAATCCCAAAAAACATAGCTGGCAATAATAGGGTATATTTATAAAGTCTATTTCATGTAGGATAGGGTGTGTTTATAAAGTCAGTTTCATATAGGGTTTTTCTATGATTTTATAGCTAAAATGGGTTTCTTTATAGTTATCTAATATTTAAATTTATGCATGTGTTTTTTATGTCCAATAGCAGCACAACATTATTTGGATGTGATGCCTTTTTGAGATTCTGACGTTAACGAAGTTAAGTGTGATGTGGAACATGCAAAATGACAACAGTTTCCTTAGAGAAGTGATATCTATTATTTACAACAACCTCAGTTTTTATATAAATAAAAATAACAACCTCAGTTTTGCACCAAACAACTTAAGTTAAAATATTAAAACAACAATAGCACTCCAATGACAACTGATGCCTATAACAAGAAGTAACATCAGCATAATGTAAAAAACCAATGATGTAGAATATAAGTGGCAACAAACGCTATGTTGCTTGTGATGTTGTAAGTCAGAAAAAGCTTCAATGCATTAGTTAATTATGATGCTGTAAATTGTATTTAGCATCAGAGCTATTAAAACTACCAATGCCGTTGCAAGTTTAGACATCGGGGGTCAACGCATTTTTTGCATGCGGGAGACACTTTAGCATCGAGAATTACAATAGATCCGATGTGATAAATATATAAAGGCTTCGGATAATATATGTTGCCTATTACATAGTAATAGGCAACAATCACGAACGGTAGGTTGGGTGAGTAAGCCACAGACATTAAAGTGTAGATATTCCCATAGAGAAACTCAAACAAAAGACATTCCTCATATGAGGTAACCATTTCCTTCCAAAGGGGAGGGGGGGCTCTTTTAGATTTCTAATGTGATACTGAACGCAACGGATTTCCGCATACGACGTTGCATTAGATGCAAGCTCATAAATCCAACCAACACAACACTGCTCTCTCTCTCTCTCTCTCTCTCTCTCTCTCTCTCTTCTTAAGTGGGACGTCACTCTAGTCGCTGTCAACCCCCCAACCACAAGCTCGCCGTCTCCTACCACAGCCTGCAGCAGGCCACGATCTTGGGTGACACCGTGACAGCGACCAGGCCAAAGCCAGTGTCTTGCTGGCAACGAAGCCGGTGGCGCCTCCCCAGCTTTGAGCACCAAGACCGAGACCACTCACAGATTCAGAATCGAAACCCTGTGAGGCCACGTAGGTGGTGACGTGGCAAAAAAGATCTCAGAAGGAAGAGGTCATGGAGGCGTGACGTTTGAGCTCCACATGTTTGGGTTGGTATAGGTATTCGTCGTATAGGATAGAGCTCAGGAAGTTGGAGGCCGCCTGCCACGACTTCGAGTTCGGGTTTTCCCCGGGTAATTGGACCGGGGCACCGGCACTAACCGGTCATTCGCGTGCATGGTCGCCTTATTCGTTAAATCCTAAGCTTTGTCTTATGTAGTGGAGGAGACAGTGGATTGGTTTGGTTTGCCATTTTGTTAATTTGCTGGGTAACTGTTACAGTATAGTTGCAGTATCTTTTTATTAATTCATGTGCACCGTGGGATTCATATTGTTGTTGGGGTGAGGTGAGAATGGGTGGAAAGGACATATAGGATTTTCTTTATAGATTTTTCTTGTTATATTTGTAGGGTAGTTTTGCAATGTTTATTTGTATATGGCTGGGCTTACCTATTTTGTTTTATTTAAATAATCGTTTGATAACCATTTCAATTTTACTTATATTCTCCTTATTTTTCCTCTATACTCTAGCACAAAAAATGAAAAATGAAAACTAAAATTAAAATAATTATCAAAAGGGCCCTAAGGTTTTGATATCCTGCCATCTATCAATTGTTGTTGTAGGGACAATTATTAGTTGCCCACTATTAGCATAACAGCGCTATTGCACTTACTTGATAGTCTAGTGCTTTTTTAGGTCTCTAGTTCGAATCCCCACGGTATTATAGTTTTGTGTGTGTGTGTGTATGTGAGAAATCTTCCTTCCTTGTAATTTAATGTTGTCCAATTATTACTGAATACATCAGCCAATTAATGCTATCGTTGTTGTCGTAGGCACATTTATTACTTTCTTACGTAGTTGTCAAGTTCCGTACGTAGTTGTTACCCTCGTACTTTCATCCAGAAAAATTAAAATTTTGAAGTAATTCAATTATTACTAAACAGATCAAAAAATTAACACAATTGTTGTTGTACACACATTTCTTAATTTATGCCTGACATTACCATGACGAGTACTGTTTTACGTAGTTATTACCCTCGTACTGTCATTTACTACAATAATAGTAAAAAAAATAGCATAAAAGGAAGCAGGTGAGTCACTTATCTACTTCAACAAAAATTCTCAAAAACTTCAACAAAAATTGTATGAGAGAAATATCAGAACTATTGTCTACAGTACTATTGTAGACAATAGTTCTGATAGTTCTATACAATAGTACCGTAGACAATAGTTCTGATATTTCTCTCATACAATTTTTGTTGAAGTTTTTGAGAATTTTTGTTGAAGTAGATAAGTGACTCACCTGCTTCCTTTTGTATATTTAATCATGGTGAATAATGTACCTGGAAACGTATGGCCAAAATGCACCTGTCAACCAAAATGGAAATCTGCCCTGCCCAGATTGCGAAGCAAGCAGATCCTTGACGAAACCACCCTTTACCAGATAAAATCAAACCTGTCAACATAATACCAAATTGGCACACAGATTCAAGGCCCTTTGTTTTCACAAACCACCCATACAGAACAGTGCACTTCATCTATAAAAGCACATAAGACTGGGTTAATATGTACACAAAGCCACCATCTTTTCTCCTCTAATTTCTAAGTAGGTCTTGGCTTGGCTTCCATAGAGAAGAATATTAGAATGGTTCAGGTTTATGAGGAATACGATTCCCAAGGAGAAGAGGAAGAAGATGGTCTGAATAGGAAGATGGTGTTGGTCTCAAAGAGCCTAATGGTTCAGATCAAATATCGAATCGATGATTTACCAGAGGTAAAATATATATCATTTTCGTCATTTTATATTCTATATTTATCTAATTTTTCACATATTTTGTGTCCTCTTGTTGTGCAGAGGCTACTCCAAAACAAATTAGGGAGGCCATGCAGGTTGATTTAGCTCCCTGGTCAAGAGTCATCTGCAGCTTGCTAGTGGGTTTTGAATTCTTGTATCAAATTAAATTCTTTTGTTCTTTGTTATTAGATTCGTTCTCCTCAACTTCCTTTGGATTTGTTTAGTAAATCAAATTGGAAATGTGAATACTCTTTTATGATACGCTGAGTACATCACAGCCAATGCAATCATGCTTTGAAAGAGCAAGACCTAACCTTGTTCAAGTCTAATTTTGGATCTCATGTTCATGCAGGTTTCTTCTTTCGCCACTGCTGTGCTGGACACATACAAGATGAGGCCCTTGAAGAACCGTGACCGATAAGGGTATCCTGAACAAGCTAATGGTTGAGGTGCAAAGTGTTCGTTGTCGTGTCCCTCCTAAGTGCAGGACTTACGGGTTTCGCAACAACTAAGTAATGCATGTGGTGTATTTTTTACATGTTATATTAATTGTGCATCCATTGTATGATGATGACATGGTTAGCATCGGTATAAATGAATGTATGCTTGGCTTTCCAATTCCAATGCTATGCATCATGGTGTTTGGAGGGATGGTGTGCAAGTGGTGTATCCTAGTGGATAAGGGCTCGGATTTTGGGTATAAAACTCTTGAGTGTTTATTCTTGTACTTGTATTTTCCCTGGTATAAAGAATTTGGTAACACCGTGGACGTAGGCAGGTGTTTTGCCCAACCACATTAAATTCTTGGTGTTCTCTTTTATTTCACATTGTCATCAGTAGTTGCCGTGATGAGGGGACTAATTTAAGAGAGAATTTTTAAAATGATTACAACATAATAATATCACGGGAGGTCTCCCATGTCTCTTGTGACGCTTGGTGTGTGGCTTGTTGAATCTCTCAATGAGATTGCAATTGTTTTGCTTCTCTGTTTTGTCATCGATGGTTCAGGCATTCTGCTGTATTGGACTTTATTTGTCCCCCTCCCACCTGCTTTAGGTGTGGGCTTGAATGAATATCATTTTCGACCCAAAAAAAGGCCTCTTCCTTTTGTTAAACAGAGAAATAAGAACAAATGAGATAGGTGAATTCTCTCCAATTTTTCATAGGTCTCTCCATTTTCCTCTCTCTCTCTCCCTCTCTCTCTCTCTCTCGCTCTCTCTCTCTCTCTCTTATGTTGCTACCAAATCTCAATAACAACACCACACCTAAAACACTACATGTTGTCTATTAGAGAAACAAAAATATAAGAATCTACCTAACAGTTTGCCGTGCCAATGGTTAAAAAAGTAAAATATATAGGGATAAATTTAAATAAAATGTTTATATTAATAATTTTATATTGACATATCAAATTAGGTAGGCCCCTTTCAAATTTTGACTTAGCGCATCATCTAACTTTCGGGTGAGTGAATCAACTTGGGTTTCTTATCTGTCACATTCGCATGAAAAATATGCACGCATGTGCATGTGGGAATTTAAATTGAAAGCTTTTCAGTGATAACATACGACATATGAGTTATTTCACAAGGGTCTATTTGGGAGTGCTTCTGAAATGGCTAAAAGCACTTTCTAACAACCAAAAGCGCTTCTAACAGCGTTTGGCAAAACAATTTAGAACTGCTTCTGGGTCATAGAAGCTCTTTCTAGAGAGTACCTACCATGTGCTTCTTCGAGAAGCACTCCCAAGTGGTTTTCAATGAAGCGCTTAGATTTCTTATGAAAATTTCAACATTTTTATAATAAAAGCGCTTTTGCTAGAAGCACTTATGATAAGTGCTTCCTAGATAAGCAATCCCAAACGAGCCCTAATTAAACAAATGGTAGTGAACTTTTCTGCAATTGTCATAATTAAACACGTCATACAAGTGTGGGTTCACAATTAAACGTAACCATTAAACTGAACAAATAAATATTTGTCGTCAAAAAGAAATACAGTCAAGACACAAATTAAGGTATGACTACACTCAAAATCAGAACCCCATTGCAAGCATGGGTTAGACTAGTTGGTCAGGGTCGTACACAATGTGGTATAAAAGAGTGTTGCTATTTTCACCCCCCCCCCCCCCCCTTTTTTTTCCCCCCCCCCCCCCCCCATCTTATTTCCCTACCCACCATGTGGTATTAACGATTCTCACAAGACGAGTCATGAACTTTCTCAAGAATCAGGATCGAAGGAGTCGAGATTCAAAATGTATAAATTCTAAAAATAGGTTTGTTGACTATACTGATGGTGGGTCTAAATCTCGCAAGTCAAATGAGCGAAAGAATCTAAGAGAAAAGGTCCAATATTTCGAATGTGAAGGCTATGGACACATATCTTCAGAATGTGCCAACACCTTAAAAAAGAAAAAGGATGGGAAAAATAAGGCATTGCATACTACCTGGAGTGACAGTGATTCTAACTCTGAAAATAATGAGAAGGCCATTGCACTTGTCACGACCGTAAACTTGGATGAACTAACGAAGAAGGATGATGATTGTGAAGATATGAATATTGAATTTATCATGAACAAATATGATGATTTGTTGGCTGCTTCTCAAACACTCATCAAACAAAATGAAGAGCTCGTAAAATCCATTGTCGTGCTGAAGCTGGAAAATTGCAAGATTGCAAACGAGTTTCAATCCTCTGATGCAGATTCCAAAAAGGTAAGTGCAAGTATGAACGAAAAATTAATGTTTTTGCAGAAAAAATTGACTGATTAGAATAAATTAATTGCATCTCTAACTTCTGACAACAAAACCCTTGAACTTGAACTTAAAAATTCAAAGGAAAGGATTGTTTTTTTAACTATTGGTGCAGAAAAAATTAACAAGATGATTAGCATGGGAAGAAGAGATGGTGACAAATTGAATCAAAACTAATATTCATGCTTGAATAGTATGAGTGGTCTCTTGTTTGACGTTTTTAACTAGTATCCATATTGTATCAAGTTTGGTTGTTTTAGTTTGAATAGGTTTTAGAGTTATAGTTGCACAGCAAGTGTGGTCACATGGGTTTCTCTCTAGGGAGAGAAACCTGCTTTGAATAAAAGGACGGTTGGT
>NC_024131.1:12489764-12553248 GCF_000346735.1 Prunus mume | reverse complement strand
AAAAAAAACCGTCATCTTTACTTCATAATAGACGACCCTTTTTTAAATAAACCATCATCTTTACATTTAATAGACGACCCTTTTTTTAAAAAGAATCGTCATCTTTACTTCATAATAGATGATCCTTTTTATAAAAAAAAAACCCGTCATCTTTATATATAATAGACGACAGTTCTTTCAAAACAACCATGTCTTTACCAAAAAAAGGACACTTGATTTTTAAAAGACGACAATTGTCATACCTGCTGTCGTTGTTTTTTGGTCAAATTTTAACTCTAAAGAAAACCTTTTTAATAAGACGATGCTTTTTTATTTGTGTGCGTCATTATAAAAAAAATATTCAACAGTACCTCCGTTTTTTAGTTGTTTAAGTCACTTATCCACGACGGTTTTTTGTTACCGTCGTCTTTTTAAACACAACGACGGTTTTTTCTTCTACCGTCGTCTTTTTCTGGTCGTCTTTTTCACTTTTTATAGTAGTGTAGGTTCATAATTAAAAGTAGCCAAATACACTAAACAACCAAGCACATTAAAAAATAAAATAAAATAAAATTGGTCCTCTACAAAAAGTGGTAAGTAGAGCACAAGAGAAAAACTCTAGCTACTAAGAGAGAGAGAAAGCCTCAAATTCGGGGAAATCCTGAATCCCATTGGATATTCACTATTCTTTGATATTTAGTGGATCTATGTTGATATACTCTTCTTATAACTAATCTATTGTCTCAAAATCAGAACCCAATCTAACCTAACCATTTTCATGTTAGGTATATGTAACATCCAATGACATTTATCTCTTAATATATACAGCTATTTATGCATGCATATTTAATTAAAAAAAGATTAACAATAATCTAAAATGAATGACTATTAGAAGGGATTTAAACTTCGTAGTTGCTAAAACTGAGGTTATCGACCAAGGCACATGCTTAATTAGTTTTTCAGTGCAGATGACTAGAAACATAACACTAGTCAAGTAAGCACAAAAACTTCTAGAAAAACTCAGGCCAATATATAAGTTAACCGACCAATTATTTGATACAACAAAATTGTCTTTAACTTTCATTAATAAGGATTTAGGTAAGGAATGCTGTGTATTCGAAATGGTTGTATGCGTGGAGGCATCGATCTTTTAAGGAATAAATCACACTAGATAAGAAATAAATAACACTAGATGCTATGCATGCACCTAACATGAAAAAATTTAGGTTAGGTGGGGTTTTTCTTTTTAACTTTATTTCCTTTCTAGAAAAGATTTTTAGGGGAGTTTGCAATGTTTGTTTGTACAGGGCTGCGAATACCTATTTTGTTTTATTTAAATAAAATCTTGTTCATCCATAAAAGTTAAGGTTCGTTTGATAACCATTTCAATTTTAGTTTTTAGTTTTCATTTTTTATGGTAGAGTATAGAGGAAAATGAGAGTAAGAATGGGAGTGAGGATGAGATTGAGAGAGAGGACGGGAGGGTAGAGTAACAAAAGTTAAAACAAAACTTGCAAGTGAAAACAATTTCAAATATATTTCATTTTTTAGTTTTTGGTTCCACTTTGTTACTCCTTCCTCCCTCCTCCCCTCTCATTTTCCTTCTCAATCTCATCTTCACTCTCATTCTCACTCTCATTCTCACTTCTATTATCCCTTTTTTTCCTCTACTAACACAAAAAGTGAAAAATGAACTAAAAACTAAAATTGAAATGGTTATCAAACGGCCTAAGGTTTTGATATCTTGCCATTATTACTAAACACATCATCTATAAATTGTTGTTGTAGGCACAATTATTAGTTGCCCGCTATTAGCATGACAACGCTATTGCACTTACTTGATAGTTTAGTGCTTTTTTAGGTATCTGGTTTGAATCCCCATGGTATCATAGTTATTTGTGTGTGAGAGAAATCTCCCTCCCTTGTAATTTAGACTATCGCTTGTATCGCTTGTACTAAAAAAAAAAAATTAAGCTTTTGATGTCGTACAATTATTACTAAATACATCAACCACCCTTTACCAGATAAAATCAAACCTGTCAACATAATACCAAATTGGCACACAGATTCAAGGCCCTTTGTTTTCACAAACCACCCATACAGAACAGTGCACTTCATCTATAAAAGCACATAAGACTGGGTTAATATGTACACAAAGCCACCATCTTTTCTCCTTTAATTTTTAAGTAGGTCTTGGCTTGGCTTCCATAGAGAAGAATATTAGAATGGTTGAGGTTTATGAGGAATATGATTCCCAAGGAGAAGAAGAAGAAGATGGTCTGAATAGGAAGATGGTGTTGGTCTCAAAGAGCCTAATGGTTGAGATCAAATATCGAATCGATGATTTACCAGAAGTAAAATATATATCATTTTCGTCATTTTATATTCTATATTTTTCTAATTTTTCACATATTTTGTGTCCTCTTGTTGTGCAGAGGCTACTCCAAAACAAATTAGGGAGGCCATGCTGGGTGATTTAGCTCCCTGGTCAAGAGTCATCTGCAGCTTGCTGGTGGGTTTTGAATTCTTGTATCAAATTGAAATCTTTTGTTCTTTGTTATCAGATCCGTTCTCCTTAACTTCCTTTGGATTTGTTTAGTAAATCAAATCGGAAATGTGAACACTCTTTTATGATACGCTGAGGACATCACAGCCAATACAATCATGCTTTGAAAGAGCAAGACCTAACCTTGTTCAAGTCTAATTTTGGAGGTGCACTCGCTCATGCAGGTTGCCTCTTTCGCCACTGCTGTGCTGGACACATACGAGATGAGGCCCTTGAAGAACCGTGACCGATAAGGGTATCCTGAACAAGCTAATGGTTGAGGTGCAAAGTGTTCGTTGTCGTGTCCCTCCTAAGTGCAGGACTTACGGGTTTCGCAACAACTAAGTAATGCATGTGGTGTATTTTTTACATGGTATATTCATTATGCATCCATTGTATGATGATGAGATGGTTAGCATCGGTATAAATGAATGTACGCTTGGCTTTCCAATTCCAATGCTATGAATTGGTGTTTGGGGGGATGGTGTGTAAGTGGTGTATCCTAGTGGATAAGGGCTCGGATTTTGGGTATAAAACTCGAGTGTTTATTCTTGTACTTGTATTTTCCCTGGTATAAAGAATTTGGTAACACCGTGGACGTAGGCAGGTGTTTTGCCCAACCGCATTAAATTCTTGGTGTTCTCTTTTATTTCACATTATCATCTTGCTGCAACCCTTATTTAGTTTTATCTTTTCATCAGTAGTTGCCGCGATGAGGGGAATTTATAAAATGATTACAACATAATAATATCACGGGAGGTTTCCCATGTCTCCACTATTGTGACGCTTGGTGTGTGGCTTGTTGAATCTCTCTATGAGATTGCAATTGTTTTGCTTCTCTGTTTTGTTATCGATGGTTCAGACATTCTGTTGTATTGGACTTTATTTGTCACCCTCCCACCTGCTTTAGATGTGGGCTTGAATGAATCATTTTCGACCCAAAAAAAGGCCTCTTCCTTTTGTTAAACATAGAAATAAGAACAAATGAGATAGGTGAGTTCTCACCAATTTTTCATATCTCTCTCTCTCTCTCTCTCTCTCTCTCTCGTGTTGCTACCAAATCTCATTAACAACACCACACCTAAAACACTACATGTTATCTATTGGAGAAACAAAAAAATATAAGAAATCTATGCCAATGGTTAAAAAATTAAAACATATATTAGGATAAATTTAAATAAAATGTTTATATTAATAATTCTATATTGACATATCAAATTAGGTAGGCCCCTTTCAAATTTTGACTTAGCGCATCAACTTTCGGGTGAGTGAATCAACTTGGGTTTCTTATCTGGCACATTCGCACGAAAAATATGCATGCATGCACACATGGGGATTTAAATTGAAAGCTTTTCAATGATAACATACGACATATGAGTTATTTCATAAAGGTCTATTTGGTAGTGCTTCCGAAAGGGCTAAAAGCACTTTATGACAACCAAAACCGTTTCTGACAGCGTTTCGCAAAATAGTTTAGAAGTGCTTCTGGGGTCATAGAAGCGCTTTCTAGAGAGTACCTACCATGTGCTTCTTCGAGAAGCACTCCCAAGTGGTTTTCAACTAAGCGCTTAGATTTCTTATGAAAATTTCAACATTTTTATAATAAAAACGGTTTTGCTCGAAGCGCTTATAAGCATAAGTGCTTCCTAGATAAGCAATGACAAATGAGCCATAATTAAACAAATAGTAATGAAATTTTCTGCAATTGTCATAATTAAACACGTCATACAAGTGTGGGTTCACAATTAAACGTAACCAATTTAACTAAACAAATAAATATTTGTTGACAAAAATAAATACAGTCAAGACACAAATTAAGGTATGACTACACTCAAAATCAGAACTCCACAGCAAAAATGGGTTAGACTAGTTGATCAGGGTAGTACACAATGTGGTATAAAAGGGTGTTGCTATTTTCACCCCCCTGTCTTATTTCCTCACCCACCATGTAAATTTGAAAAAACACAATCCTATCTTTCCACCCACCATTATTCCTAAAATACCCTTCATCATTGACTGACTGAATGAACCCACCCCTCTAGTGCTAGCCCCTGCAATCCCATCCCTAGGTCTCCACCATCATCGACTACAAATGTAAATATAAGAACCAAAACTGAAATTGAAAATGTCTTTCATAATCACTCTACAGTGAGAGACATGAAAGATGAACATTAAAATGAGTGAGAAAATTCACGGTGAATTTCCATCCCTCTTCCCCAAGCATGCCACTCTATATCTTAAAGAGGGAGAGCCAAGCCCTAGTACCTTCACTGTTTTGACTTGATTTCTGTGTGCCGGCCCATCTGGCTATTGGGCTATTTTTGACAAAACAGACTTGGGCTTTATTTACCAAAATTGGAGATGAGCCCAGGTCATTTCAAAAATGGGAAGTTAAAATGAAACCAATTTCCCAAATTAATCTTCATGGGATAGAGGTTAATTACCACCAATGGTGATTTAATCTAAAAGCCCGGATTTAATTGGTTTAATTTTTACCCAGTTTCTAGATTACATTTTTTAACGACTTGAAGTTTGATCATCACCATTGGTTACCGATTCAAAGCCAGATCAGCGGCTCTAGAGCTAAAGGGGTTGAGTTTCTTTCAGCAATACCCATGTGATTCCAACGACAAGACGTCAACAGGAAACGGACAGAGGACATTCAGGGGAGTTGGTGGAAAGGTGAAAATAGGAACCACTTATCAGTGAAACATCTAATTCTAGTTTGCAAAAACGCACAGGCGGTATTCAAGGGAGTTGATTGACAAAAACTCAAAACTGATCACCAAAACTGACTCTTGATATGGGCTATTTTTGTCAAAATAACTACTGCTCCCTTATTTGCTAGAGCGAACACTTTTCAGCAAATATCCTCCAGATATTTAGGAATCGTCATCATGTAGATTTTCTATAAATATAAGAGGATGTGAACTGGAGAAAGGATGACAAAAAATCAATATCAAAACAAAAACTCGCAGTCACACTAACAAAAATCAAGCAAGATCACATGATCTTAAAAGTCTTCAAACTCAAAAGCAATCAGGCTATCAAGCAAGTTATGACATTCTACAGTCTGTTAGGGTTTTTCAATCGCTAACAGTGACACGCTCACACATAAAAGAAAGTTGACTTATTGATCACCAATAGTTTTCATGTCAATGGGGAACTTTACCATACCACCACAAGAACTACATCAAAACAAGTAAACATTCACTCAACAATCACACGTCTTATCTTGTCTTGTGAATTATTAGCAAATACAATATGGCATCCTCGAAAACTTTTCTTCTGCTTGGCCCTGTGTTTGTTGGTGTCATCCTTATCTTCTTTGAGGTCTCATTCAAAGAGAGAGATGGGAGGAGAGAGAAAGAATGAGATGGATTTAGGGGAGAAATCACACTTCCTAGCTTGAGTGGGATTGTAAAATAAAGTCTTTTCATTTAAATATTAAATATTAAAAAAATTAA
Organism: Prunus mume; assembly: GCF_000346735.1. Next base: position 12,547,257 of record NC_024131.1, on the reverse strand, counting down.
TTTAAGTCCTTAGAAGTTGTTGAGACCCAAAAAACCAAGGAGCTAAGCCCAAATTAATTCTTGGCCCAACACATATAATTGAATGCAAAAGAAGCCCAATCGGGACAAAAGAGAATTTGTAGAATGCACTAATGCAAGTTACGGGCCACGCGTCATGCTAAGTACGCACACGCAAAAGGGCTAAGAGTATGCCAACTTTACAAAATCACACTCACATACCCATTCGGTGTTACTTGGCTCGATTATAGCCTATCACGGCATAATAAAACTCATGCACAAGTATAGGTGTCGTGCAAGAAGAGCCATTATTCTAACACCAAGCTATGCCACAAGCTTAAGTGGGCCCAAGCCACAAAATTACCTAGGACTTGCTGAGAAGGTTGTGGTATGGAAGGAAACAAGCAATCACAGGGCCCATTGAGGGTTCGAGGAATGAAAGTTTTAAGCCACTTGGGAGCATTAAAACTCAAGCTCATTCCTCGGACCCATATACATGGGTTAGCATGAGAGAAAAGGGGGAAAATGGTCCAATGCCTTAGGAAGACATCTAGTAGCCTACATACTTAGATAAGCCCACATCAAAAGAATGCCCAAAATTAATAAAGCCACTTCCAGCAGCTTGATGAAAACCTATCAAACGCTGGAAATAACAAGCCAATAACCCAATACCATGCATACAAGCCCAGCCCAACAACTTATAAAAATCCGGCACCAAGTTCCACCTCTGTTAGAACTCCAAGAACGGTCAACAAAGGAGCCATGGTAGAGACCGAAGGAAATCTATGAAGGTGGGATGAATACCCAACGGACAAGAAGCTCTACCCATTTTCTTTTCCATTACAAGCTTCGTTTTGAAAACCAAGAGGGAAAGCAGGTGGCACCTCACCCTCATGAGGAGGTCCAGCTGCGTCAAACCCTTGGAACCACAAAGGGTTCCTTACACATAAACCTTGGATAGGAGAATTTCACCAAATTAGATCAAGTAGGAAGAAACAATGAAAAGGGGAAGGAAAAGTTAGACGAAATTATGGCTCTTTCAGCCTATAAAAGGGAACTCCTCCTACCCAGCGAAATCATCATACTCAGCCTGACCAAGCTTTGTCAAGCAAGCTAAGAATTTGCTCAAGCCACCCAATCTTCTTCTTCGTTTGTTTTTCTTTCTTTAAGACAGAAATCATTCTAATTTTCCTCTGTCTTACTCCAAACTTTCATTCTCTGTAAGAAAACCATGCTTCTCTCTCTCTCAAATTGCTAAACTTGTGAAAGCTTAACTCCCATGCCACAAGCTCATCAAGCTAAGTCACTCATCAATTTATTTTGATTATCTGGCTATTAGTGAAAAGAACCTAAGAGTGTTTTTCAAAAGTTTCATCAGACTTTTCAAAAACCCTTTTGGGAGCTTGGTTCTTGAACTCAGGCATTTGGGGAATTTTTGTTCGTTTTCTTCTTACGGCAGCCCAAGCCCATTCTTCATGCTGCTGAAACAAAAAAAAACCCCTACATAAGTCATTTTACAAAGCGGTAAATTTGTCTTCAAATTTTTGAAGATAAGATGAGTGCGGAAATAGGATAGAGTGGTGAAAATAACAGCACTCAATATAAAAACATAGTATTCCCAACACTTTTCTTTGTTTTTATCATAGGATATTAGCCAAAAAAATAAATTTAAACTTTGAGTCTCGAGACACTCTTAACTAATAGAGCTACATAGCCCCCCACACAAAGACAAAAAGTGAAAAACTCAAGGCACACTTTCAACAACCGTTCTGTCTTTAATTTGCATATATTATTTTTCTTAGCTAAAGATAGAAAAAAGAAGATGGGAACAGAATATGGGGGAGATGAGGAAGCACGAAGAGAGAATCATGGAGGGAGGTAGCATAAAGAAATGAACAATCTAGCTAAGAAATGAAGGCACGTACCTTTGTTGGGAGGAGACTATATAAAGGTATTGAGCAGAATGCCATAAAGGGAACAAGATTGTAAATGTGTAAAGAGAGAGAAAAATGGAATATACAACTTTTTTATTGCGCTTTGAATTCTATGTATAGACTTTTAGGGTGGGCCAAGCCCCTTCTTTTTTTTTAAATACAAATGATAGTTTAAACTACAAAAGGGAGAGGTTTCTTACACACGCACACTACCAAGGTGTCATCAAAATTCAAACTTCACACCATACTTTTTTTTTTCATGTCCATATTTTAAAATTATGACAACCCAAACAAACAAACCCCCCGCCCCCCTCTCTCTCTCTCTCTCTGTTTTTAATACAAATGATAGTTTAAACTACAAAGGGGAGAGATTTCTTACATACACACTACCAAGGTGTCATCGAAATTCCAACTTCACACCATTAGTGTGCAAATTAAGGCCTTTTCCCAATAAGATAGACCCATTGGCTCCCCAAACCTCAATCTAGCCAACCCTAAACCCAATATCTCCAACATTTAAGTCAGTGAATGTTGAAAAGAAAAAAAGGTGTTTACTATGACTTATACATTGCTAAATAACCTTTTGTTCAAGAAAAAAAATGCAATATATTGCATTTATAATTCAGGCCTAAAGGCTATCAGTTACACGGCCCAATACAAATACAAATAACCACATATGCTTAATACAAATAAAAATAACCACATAGGGTTAATCCAAACACAAAGGAGTTCACCAGCAACAAAAAGCACAGAAGGTATACCTCTACTCATAGCCACATAGAGCCTACAAAATTCCAACAAGCTTGGAAAAACCATACATATACCTCACCGCACCAAACTACAATTATAACTACAACCTTTTAATTCTCACAAGTATAAAATACAAGTAGAGACTACAAATATGTAACAAACTCAGGAGTTGATACACTTATTACAACTCAAAAGATACTGTAACATAAAACAAGTAAATAAAAGTTGATTTGCCACCACGTCGTCACCAAGACAGCCAAGCACCACCAAATTCAACCAAGATAGCGGTGTTGGCGGGGATGAGCGAGGAGCAAAAGTGGAGAGGGGAGGGAAAGGCTTGGGAGGGTAAGGAGGAGATGGAAGGGGAGGATGAGAGGGGGCTGGTGGCTGAAATTTTTCTTTCTTAGGGTTTTCCCTTTTAGAATAACATTTTCTGGTACAGCAATATTGGAAAAATAATATAGTTCACATTTTGACTCAATAAATCCAACATTTAGGTCATGTTCCAACATTCGAGTCTTGATATACGTTATATATGTGGTTGTAAACATACACATCTGTACGTATGTATGTACACACAAATCGTTGCCGTATTAGCCAGGGGAGCATGATAATTAAGATTTGATCTTAAAGACTTCCTGGTTTTAGCAATTGGAGTTGATGATGATCATCGATGCACTAAGCTGTGTGGCCATTGAGCTGGGAAGCAATTAGGCGATCGAAGGCTGCCCAACTGGTGAGCCCTGAGACAATTTGATGCAAGGACTTGGGATCAGGGGCGCCAATCACCTGGTTGCTGGTGTATATTAAGGGTTTAGTATCGTATTTGACCACCTCTGCCTTATTCTCTTCTTTACAATTCCTTTCCACTTGCTGAAACATTTGCTCCAAAGATCCTTCATCATAGTAGGAATCCAACATATGACCTGTATTAATTCCCATGTAGTTGAAGGAAGAATTGCTAGGGCTGTTTAAGGTTTTCAAGTTCTTCTTTTTCTTGATGAATATGTGACACACCACCCATCCCTCTTCCTCTGTTGCTGCCCCTCCCATAGCATTGGAGACCTTGGATTTTTTTTTTTTTAAACAATAACAGCAAAAACATATCATATTCAAAAGTTGTAAGAAAGTGGTACTTCATTTTCATATTCTATAGGCAAAGCAATGTTCTTTACAAATCATTAATTTGTTTGTAAATTTAGATCATACATTCAAGTAAGAATCAAGTTGATCACATTAAGCAAGAAGAAATACGAAGAAGAAATTATTCAGAGTCTAATATGAACAACTAATAACTCTTCTAATAGCTAAGCTAACTAACTCGTAATCTGTTATTACTCTAGCAAATCACTGGTTTAGATTCACATTATGACAAGTTAAGACAAGACCACATTTTGGCATAATAATCATGAGAAGCGGGCGATTTTAACATATACAAGTTAGTAACCCTACATTCAAGTAACTTAAGTTGACCATTCATTCATATTCATAATCTGACAACATTACAACAATCATGAGAAGTGCGATTTTCACGGATTGAAGTTAGTGACAAAACAAGAAATTAATAGTTAGACTTTCTAAGCCGCATAGGATCATCAAAAATTTAGAAGGACAAAAAGGCTTACAATATGGTTATATTCGTACATGAGCCAATCAGATCTTTCTCCATGTGGAGCTCTGCCATTGTAGAACACAAGAGTTTTCCTCAACCCAATTGGCCTACCGTTGCTGTATATCACCTTATCACGCCCTGTGGCCTTCCAAAACCCAGCAATGGTTGCCCGATTTGTTCGCGTCCCACTGGGATACTTCTTGTCCTTGTGGCTAAACAAGTACCAGTCATTTTGAGGTAGGCTTCCTATTTTGCATTTTTCTGCTACAGAACACATTACATATAACTCGGTTGTTTTTCTAATCAAATCAAAATTAACCAAAACGAAACTTGGGTATAAGTTTAAGGACCATTACGGTTAAACCCTATATATATAGTGCATTACGTACCTTGAATGTCCCATGGCTCAAGCTTAGTGAGATCAATATCACGAATTACGTCCAGATCGATCTTCTCACATGAAACCCTCTTCCTCAGGTAATACAGCAAGAGCTCCTCTTCCGTTGGTTGAAATCTGAAGCCAGGGGGAACTTGGCATTGTCCATTCACACTCACAGATATACTACTCATTTTGTCGAAGTTAACAGAAAGATGGAATTAAGAACTAGCGAGTGATTAAGTTAGTGAACTAGGGCATTTATATATTCCATGATGGATTAATATACTGTCTCTTGAAATGTATGATTTGATTCGAGGGTCCCTAAATCACAGTTGTATGCAACTAAAGTCTTAGACGGGTGCCAATTATTTCTTGTTGAAATCACAATTGACGGGGGGAACAGAACCCTAAAAATGACATTGACAAATTTGTGAACATATGTAAATTTCGACAAATCCAAGTGCCAGAAAGAGATGAATACATATACATATATATAGTAAGAAAAGAGAAGGTCCAGAAAGAGATGAATTAATATTTTAAAGTTAACTTTAAGTTGGAGGCCTACCAAAATAAAAGAAATCTTTTTTCCTATATGGGAGTGTTATCCAAAGACAATTAAACGCGTGTGGCCAGGGACATAAATACCAAAAAACTTAGAGCACCATCAAAGGAAAAAAGTTGTCCAGTTGGAGCATTATCACTCTGAAAGTGCTTTTGCAGACATGGAAGAAGAACTGATAGGGAGTGGACCAAAGAATCTTCGAATGAATCCTTCTGTTTCATTGATCGTGATCATGCTTTCACCTTTCTAGTTGACTAACTTGCTAGTTGTCTGGTTCGATGTAGATTGACAATTAGTTCTCTCTTTCTCTCTCTTCACTCTGTATTTGCTTCCTTTGATTCTTGCTTCAATGTGTTTACCATGGTGACCTCTCTATACATTTTATTACTAAATAACACAGCGGAATAAGGGGAAACAAGTGTTAATCCTAGATCATGAAAGCTCGAATCCTCCTATGAAAATAATAAACTTAAAAACGAAGCTAATTAACCTCAAACCAAAATATGAAAATAACAAAAATCGAAACTTTCACCTAGCAAAATGTGAAATTATGCATAAAGAGCGAGAGAAAATAAAAACTCTCAGCAAAACGGTGAGTTTGACTTGTCTAGCCATTCTTTTCTTTTCGAAGTGGTGCATTATGGGCGCAAATTGGAGAAAGAAACCTCAAATCTACAGAAGTTGAATTTTCGTGTTCTTGGCTTGCACATGTCAAGCTACTCCCTCCTCAATCCTTTCCGTTATCTGCATGACTTAAGGATTAATCTGGCTTTTGTTAACATGATGGTTCTCTCAAACTTGACATTTCGAAATTATATGCATACGATGTTTTCTAAAAAAATTAATGAAGGACTTTCCAAAGCTACCGTGGGAAGTTATAGTTTTGGCGTGTATTTCCTGGTTTGGTGCCTATAATTGCATTAGACTGGATTGTAGGAAATGTATTATAAATCAAAAAGCTGCTTTCATAAAGCATTTGTCAAGGTGCAATCCATGGCTCGTCAATTCTTTTATATACGTTAACACAAGTTGGGGTATATTCGCACTAATAAATCACACCATTAAGGAGGCCCCGTTTGCATGCTTTATATTGCATGATTGCCTTTCCACATTCTTATATGAAATTCTGTAAGCTATATGAATTATTGTTATATTTTATATATGTTTTTTTTATACAAGCGATACTGAGAGAGAGGCGGATAGAACCTAAGACCTCTAGTGCATATATAAATACTTTTAACCACTTAAGCTACAAGCCTCTTACACATTATTATTTTATTGTTCATATTATACTAAAGTTTTGACCTTTGTTCCATCTTTCAAAGATGCATGCATGGATGGGTGCAAATTAGAATTTGTTTAGCCATTTGATTAATGATATGATAATTAAGTGTTAAAACATAACACCAGATTCATCTATTATTTGACAAATAGTTGAATAACCAAATGATGGTCTTTAAAGGGTAGAGATGATGGTCTTTAAAGGGTGATCAACAAGTATGGCTCCCATCATACAATTGATCAGTTGCATAATACAAACTTGATGGGAGAAGCTACAAAGAGGAGTGTAGCTAGCATTTCACACAAATTTAAAATTAAAGGATAGACAATTTTATTTGGAGATTTTGAGATATACAGATTCCCACCTTTTAGCTTTTGAGAAAAGAATATTATATAAGCCTTTTATTTTGCATGTTGTTTCTTCTTTTTCTTTTTTTAATTAATTTCAAACCAGTGGCACTTTGACCTTATTATAACATAATAATAGCAACTTTTTAATCTCTTTTAGCTTTTTCACCTTTCCTTTTTCACACATCAAACGGTCGCTTGATTAAGTCTATGCAAGCATATCTAGTTGTGATATTTTAGTACTTTTTTCCTTGGAAAATGCAATAATATTTATTTATAAGAGGTATAAAAAAAATTATAAAAAAACGACTCAGCTCTAGAGGATTAAGTGAGCATCTTAACATATTATGGTTCGATTGTTGGTGCGATCAAAAGGAACCTTGCCCTTGATTGAACGTCCCCCCTTCTCACTAGAGACCTAAGTCGTAAAACCTACTGGATTTTTCTATAGGCTTTTTAGGAGTTATGGTCCCTAAACTTTGTACTCACTTGAGCTTTAGTCCCTCAACTTTCAAAACAGCTTCCACAGTCCCTCAACTCCACATTCATTTGTAACAAAAGTTTTAGAGTAACTTATGTTACTTTTTTCCGTCAAAATGAGGGGCAAATTTGTCCTTTTAAGTATTTAGTCATTTTTTGTTTTCTAAATTAATTTAAATTTAAAATTTAAAAAATTTATAATATATAGAAAGTAACTCAACCCCCAACCCTCTCTGCTTTGCGTCTTCTTCTCTCATAGGGTTAGGAGTTTCTCTATCCCTTTTTCTTTCAATTTTTGCTTTCCCTCTCTCAACTGCAATGGCATTGTGTACACCGTGTCTTCATAATTTTGGGCGGGGAGAGGGTGCGGTGATAAAATTGGGTAGGCCCTGATTTGGAAAAGGGCATGTGGCTGTGGCGAACGGAGACGCTGATCTGAAAGGGGGTTGCTCTGGGCGCGTCGGAGGGTATTGTATCAGTAAAATCATTTCCCATGCAAGACGACATTTAAAGAGTTGGACAAATATAAAAAAAAATTAATGATTATGCAAAGGCATCTCTTTACAGAGGCTAAGAAAAATTCCTTTTTCTCAAAACGACTATAGCCCAAAGTTCTTGACAAAGAGAATTTATACAGAATAGCAAACATAATTCAATGCTTCAAACCTACTTCCATAGTTGCCGAAACCAATTTGGGGTGGGTTGATGGCTGGAAGTGGCTGGTGAGCATTGGCGGAGTCTGGATTTCACATTAGAGGATCCCTTCATAAAACTTGTCTTCTCTTCGTAATTATCATGAATTTCATATTTTAAATTGGTTAAATACTCATCATCTACACAAAGACTTAAAAATTAATAATTTATATTCCAACATAAGAAATAGAAAGAAAAAAAAAATTCATAAGGCGCAGTATTAAAGTACCCAACTCATACATGAAACAAATGAGGAAAATAAAAAATACACAAAGCTTTGAACAAAAGAGGAAGAGAAAGAAAAGTTATTAAAACTTTAGGAGTGTTTAGTGCAAATATCACAAGCTAACCTAGACGATTTAAAGGAGATGAGTAGAAGAGAGATCAAGAAATTTTATGGTTAATTTGTAGACAAAAACCTAATATATTATTTTATTTTATGGTAAATGTTGGCCCTATGTTGGCTCCGCCTCTGTTGGTGGGTCGTCACTGGTGCAAGAGGTGGCTGGGGAGGCTGGGAAGGCTGGGAAGCTGGTTTTTTTACCTGAAACATTGAAAATGACCACTTTACCCCTCATTTTGATAGAAAAATGTAACATAAATTACTCCAGGACTTTTGTTACAAATGAATTTGGAGTTGAAAGACTGTGGAAGCCATTTTGAAAGTTGAGAGACTAAAGTTCAAGTGGGTACAAAGTTTAAGGACCATAGCTCCTAAAAAGCCTTTATATATATATATATATATATATTGTATTGATCATGAGTTAATTACATTTATAATCACTTTCTGTGATGGAGAACCCCTTTTTAACCCCACATTGATTCTTGAATTATTAAAAGTTGTTTTCCAGTAAATAGTTAAGAACTTGTAAAGAATATATTCCCGACAAAAACATCTTAAGAAAACAATGACACTTGATTTGTTTACTCAATTTATATTTGGAATTGGGATTCTCATATAAATTTACAGCTAAACTGTCCCCGCTTCCCCTCTCACCCTCTCTCTCTATCAAATCATAGGCTTATAGGGTCTAAGTGACTTTAATCACAATCAAGGTTTGGTCGCGTTTAAAAGATACTCAAGGATGTAAGATTAAATCCAGTCTAATCACAGATTTGACATGCCAAAAATTGAGGTACTGCACACGTTAGCTGCTAGATTTGATATGCATCTTGTTCCTTCATATTTGATTTACATAACGACTGATATGTAACTTTAAGTCCTCAAATGAAACAACATTGTAGAATGCATGTGTATACGTATGTGTGTAATGCAGATGAGGCTTTGGATAGTCCCAAAGAAAAAAAACAAACTCAATAGAGAGGAGTAGGAAGTAGCGTCAACGTCTATCTTGCTTTTGAGTTAGTGAATAAGTCCACTAGGGCGTTTTGAATAAGAAGTTCCTTGTTATGATTTCTTCTAAGTTATGCTCAATTTGAAGTTCTCCATCACCTCTTTTGGGTTAATTCCTCAATTAAATCATTCTCTTAAACCCCCTCTCTACAACTTCTTATCTTGGCTAAATTTAATTGTACCTCGCATTTGAAGGAGTTTGTTGCAATCTACCTGATTGGTTTTTGCCATGTTTGTGCGATTGACATAGGTTTTCACTGTCATGTGTTGTTAGATCATTGGAAACATGGTTTTTCCCATATCAGTCAGTGGTTTTGCATTGGCTTAAATGCTAGATGTGGTGGTGGGGTTGACGGTGGTGCTTCTTCAAGTGGTGACAGTAGTGTTCATTTAGGTTCATGTGTTGTTTTAGGGTTTTGGTTATTGTGGGTGTGTTACAAAGGGAAGGTGGGTTTCTCACACACAGACTAACAATATGTCATGAGGGTTTGAACATGAGACCATTGGTATGCAAGTCAATGCCATTTTTAATTGAGTTAGATCCCATTGACTTATTTGAGATATATTTAACTGTAGTGATGTGGGTAATTGTTGGTGTATCTATTTTAATGTGCCTTTTTAAGCATGTTAATTTTGTTGCCCTCTAGAACTTGGTGTTAGTTTTATTGATTTATTACAGGAAAAACATATGTGGGTGATTGGCATCCTTATCATCAATTTGTAGGGCGTGCAGAATTAATCTCTTATAATTATATTATATGTAAGGAGAATCTTGTAAAGGAGTTTTTGAAATTGACTTCAATCAACTTTCCTTGACAACTAATATTAAATTCCATGAAAATGAAAGATTTTTTGTTTTGTTTTGTTTTTTTTAATTATAGATTTTTCCATAATTGAAAAGGGGGCAATTGAACGCAGATATTGACATATTATGCAATATTGCAACCACAGTTTTTTTTTTAACTGATCGACAAAAAAAAAATTAAAAAAAATAAAAGCAAAACTACTTCAATATATTTTGTTTCTTATGCTTATTTCAAGTAAAGTAGCTTTCACCGATTGGCATTTCTCAAAATGGTTACTATTCCGATCCTTTTGCCTGAATTGGTAGATGATCATAGTGTGTTGCATTGAAAACTTAACCTCGTCCAAGAGAACTCTTTTTGTTTGTTATTATAGATTAATCTAATATTAAAGGAGATTCTGCCGAAATTTTGGTAGAAGATTTGACCTTTTTATGCTTTTAAGGTGGGAAAAAAAAGAGTTTAAATTAGTAAATGGGCTTGACATCCTATGGGTGTCGGAAGGAAAGTAGGATTTGACACGGATTCCAAGGAAAATTCGGGTCAAGTCCTGTCATCGAGCACATGGGTTTTAACTAAAGACCTTAAATCAAAAACCTAATGCACCTACCAATGCACATTATTCTTGCTTATGAGTCAATGTAAATTACACTAATGTATCTACCAAATTAACAAACTCGTTTTCCTTATAAACATGGACTCAACTGTGATCAGTATACAAGAGTGTCAATCTAAATTTTTTTTTTTTAAAAAACAATCATGTATAGCAAAACAATAAATAGAAGCAAATAATACCAAAAGAAAAAAAAAAACACCAGTGTGATTAGGATGCACAAGTACAAATTGACGATAGGCATAGGGGGTAAACTAGTTTACCTACCAAACTGACAAACATGTTTGCCCATCAAGAATATATTTCTTTACTACTCTGCATAAGCATATACCCACTTTGAAGTGCAAAAAAAGAACAAAATGATGACTGAATACCAAAAATGAAAATAAATAAATAAAAAGGAGCAAACTAATGTACCTATCAAACAAAACAAATGATACACAAACAAAACCACTTGGGAATTTCATCCAACATGTTACACACACATAGTTGATATGTGATCAGAACATGTACACTATCAAACAAGGCAACAATAGATACAGATTCATTTTTTAAAAAAAATCAAAAACAAAAAAACATACCTAAAATTTCTTGAACAGTAGAAAAAAAAACCCCATGTTTATGGAAAAATTGGCCCTTTTCCAAAAATTTAAATATGATCAAAACACCAATCTCCAAACTACAACCAAAATCAAAAGGGATAATTAATTGTAGATAAAAATTATAGAAGGAACTACCACAATAAATTGGGGAACCAAAAATTAAATCACTACCCCATTCATTGAATTGTAAATGGTATTTTGGGAACCTAAAAATTATAATAAATTAGATATTGAGCATAATAAGGTAACTTGATGGGTTAGATCTTAGTCATGGGTTATGGTTGAAAAAAGTTGGGTATTATTTATAGGAAAAAAATGTAAAGGGTTGCAGGTAAGGCAAATTGAATTTGAAGAGGGTAAGACAAATTTAATAATTTTTTTAACATATCAAGTGGACGACCATGTTGGCTAAAACCCTTTTGAATTTTAAGGGCACATTTGTAATTCAAGCAGGTTTTATAATAAAACAAAACATAAATGTATTTATATTTTTGGTACGAATGGTTTTGGGCATCAACCCAAGAACTGAAAAAGCTATACATATCCTAAAGAACCAGGGAAAAAAAGCCCAAAAATGCTATACTCATGTTATGCAATATTTGTTTTTAATATGTATTATTAAATAATAAAATTATATTATTTAAATATATTTAAAAATTATATATCATTTTTTATTGCCGTATCCAAGACGTATTGTATTCTAGTTTTTAAAGATTTATTGTGTCCCCATGTCATGTTGTATCGTCATATTAGTATTTGTATCCGTGCTTCATATACTTCCATTAATTAATTAGGTTTTTGTTTTCTCAATTGATCAAGGTTTTGTGTTTTGATTAGTTGATTAGGAATAAAAGTGCTATCATTTAATTTTTCAATGTTATTTTATTCTTAAAAAAAATTATGAACTTTTACACAATGACCCCATGTCATAAGAATCCTGAATCTGCGTAAGCCTAAAAGATATGAGACCAAAAACAAAAGGACCCATATATCATACCCAAAAACAAAGTTTCAAAACTGTTACAACAAAAATAAATCAAAGCACCTATTCTGTACCCCACACACACACAAAAAGCATGTAGCACTTAGATATTCTCAATATTATACACAAAAAACATTCTAGATATGAGACCAAAAAAATCAAAGCAGAGGATGAAACTTGAGGTTTGCTTTCCACCACCAACCCAACCCCCCCCCCAAAAAAAACCCCAAAAAACTGACAAAAGAAGAGTGGGGAAGAAAGTACTAAACTTACAAAACTCTTTGAAGACGGATAAAGATTTTTTAGAAGAGAAGAAAATTATCGAATTCCCAGTACTTTCTTGTTTGGATTGCTTGGTCGGTTAATAACTCCTATTTTTATCCAATGGTGGGTTTCACTTAATATCACATACAGTTACTTCCTTTTAAACACATCCATAACATGTGTAGAGATTTTTAGTATGCAACAAATTCTTAAACACATCCATAACATGTGTGGAGAGTTCTAGTATATAATAACTTCCTTTTTAAACGCATGCATAACATGCGTGGAGATTCCTAATATTTTTGGGAACATTAAGGCCCCATTTGGGATTGTTTTTTTTGGCCAAAAACCTGTTTAATTTAAAGTTAAGCAGTTTAAGGTATTTGGTAAAATTAAAATATCTCGATTATTTTAAAAGCAGTGGCCTTTTGACAGCAGCTTTTAAAAGCTGACTTTGGGTTGCTTTTCAAAGCTGCTTTCAAAAGAAGCAGAGATGAACATTTAATCAAATTTTTTTAATTCTCAAAATATTATCATTTATTTTAAAAAAATGACACCACCTCCACTTTTACATTCAACTCCACCACTTTTACTACCTCCACAACCACCGCCACCACCACCACCACATCCTACTCCTCCTCATCCTCCGCCACCACCACCTCCAACATCACCTCCTCCTCATTCACCACCACCGCCGTCCCCACCACCACAACCATCAACTTCGCCTTCATCTCCACCATCAACTCCACTCCATCACTATCACTACCACTACCACCACATGATTAGTGCATAACACTTTTAACATCATGTCTATTTTAGTCATTATTCACAGTTACAACAATTTTATATTAAAATTTACCAAACGGTTTTAACACTGCTTTTTGTACTAACAGCACTTTAAAAATAGTGTTTACCAAACATGGAGTTGCTTTACTTTACAGCTAATTATTTTTAAAGAATAGCAGAAGAAACTTTTTTAAAAGTAACAGCAATCCCAAACTATGCCTAAAAAACAAACGCTGGTCATTGGTATTATCTCTACACGGTAAATCCCTATTTTCACTCTTTCACCTCACAAAATCTAACAAAATCCATCTTTCCTCGTTTGTCTCTACAATCATACAAATAGAAACAATCACTGTTTTCTTAATCTGAACAAAAATAAATATAATACTATGAGATCATAATACTTTATATATATAACTGAAATGTGACTGAAAACAATGAGATCTATAGTGGGAATAATTCATGCTTATTAAACAAGGGAGCTTGACAATTCTATTAAAATGGGGATACCTACAAATTAAAATTTGTATTAAACAATACAATATTTAGAGGTGGTTTCAAGTTGGACTCGGAAGTTTCCCAGAAATTGTTGGTTATATGCAGAACGTGAGGTTCCTTCTTGTTTTCTCCGACATTTTATTTTCCGAAATATTCCGCAATGTATTGACCGAAAAAGATGTTTCATAATGGAAGCTAATAATATGAAAAATCTTTCATTTGAATTGTTCAATAGCGCGTGGCTGCTCTAAGACTTTCTGGGTTATTGGTAATTCGGTCTCTTTCTGGCGATGATGCTTGATGGGTTGTGCTGGTTTTCACTTGGGTATTCGTGTTTAGGCCGTTTGGTGCTGGATTTCTAGCTTTTCAATGAGGTAAAAGGTCATCCATTATCTGGGTTATTTCTTTATATTCTGTATGTTGATGTGTTTCGGCCAGTTTACAAATTTGAGAATGAATGGAATATGAATATAGTTTCTGATGTAACTTGCAGGGATTGCTGAATGGTGAATTTGGAATCTTGGCTGTTTATATAATAGGATCTAAGATTTTTTCCTGTATTGTATTGGGGCAATCTAGTTGGATTAACTTCACCATCTTAGGCATTTGTTTTGTAGTTGGACCAAAAGGGATTTGATCATATACACCTTTCAAGTTGGAAGGCCTGCAATTTATTTGTGTTGGACCTGTAAATGATTAGAATTTTCATATGATTGGTGGGGAGGTTGATTTAGGATTTTCTAGATAGAATTAACTTTGATATATTTCAGAATTGGTTTAGCATTAGATCGATTAGATAAGAATAGTGTACATTTATGGATCTAGCTGATGAAATGCCGGTCAACAACAGAGAGGCAGAGGAAATGGACAGAGAGGCCTCGGCAGAAGCTCCTCTCAGAGAGCCCCATCTCTACCGGAACCAGTTTGGGGGCATGGTGAGAAAGAAAGCCTATATCTTTGATGGTTTTGGAAAGTTTTACAATAAGGAATGGGATCTTACAGAAGGTAGGGGAAATGAGTTTTGTTGGTACCATGTGGAACTTCCAAAAGGAAATCAGAAACTTTCTCAATCTGCACAATACCTCATTGGTGTTCTTTGCCCGCCTTTGAAACTCCAAGACATTCTCTCTCTTGTCAGCAATGGACCATTTTGTGGCCATGTTGATGGGGCTCTTGTTTTCAGAGTCAACTCTCCTGGACCTCCATCCAGTGACTTTACATTTAGAATTGCCGCAAGAATTACTGAGAATGCAGTAATCACCGTGAGTTTGGGCCGTGTCCCCAGATTGGGTTTCTCACCAGTAGGTCAATCTCTTCTCTCAGAGATTCCTAGTGTGGAGAGTCCCTCTTATCATAGAGGTGAGCACAAGGAAAGGAGTGGGATTGTTATAGGGGAGCATGTTCTTGAGTTCTTATTGACAATGAATCACTCTGAGGAAGCTGATAATCCAGTGCCAAAATCTGTGTCAAATCTTGTAGTTCATATTGTTGACACGCATGTTGATCACCTCCAAGATGTTGTGACTAAACTTGAGATAGAATTGGATTCCGTTGAGCTTCAGCTGGATAAAGGTGAGTTCCAATTACTACATTAAGCTGCCTCCCAAAAGATTTCATTTTAACATATTCTTCTGCCTATACATTGTTTATCACCGATATTATTGCTTTTCTGACAAATCTCTCTAGTCAATTTTTATTTCTCATCCAGTGCATTTAAAATGTTATAGAACTTAAAAGTTTCGTACTTCACACCTCACAGTTCTAATCTGTTAGTTCCGTTCTCTGTTATAAGCAATTCTAAGGTGGTAATTGTTTTTGTTGACTTGGGATACCATCAGTAAATGGTGGGATGTACTTCATTGTCCTTTTTGTATAACTAATGACTTGTCATTGTTCAAGATATACTTTTCCATAGATATCATTTCAAATTGCTAATGATTTTAGTAATTGTATTATCTCCCATTTGTAGTTAGACTTCCACTTGATAAGTAACAAAACCTCTCTCTTCTTTGGCTCGTCCTCTGTAAGCCTCTCTCCCCTTCCTCCCTCACCCCCAGGATATTTTGAGGTAGAAATTTGTTTGTTCTTTGTCTTTTGGAGGTTTGGATGGTGCCACTACACCACGCTGAGAGTTTCGACTGTGGGGCTGTGTTTGTGTCCTTTGGGTCTGAACCTGCTTGGCTTGGTAAAAACCCGTATTCAGCTAGTTTCAGTTTCCATTTTCTCAAGCCAATTAGCCTGGGTTAAGTTGGTATACGGATCCAATTGGTGTCCACCTCTAATTATAAGTTAATAAGAGATATTATAGGAAGACAAACCTTGTTCAGAATATCTGCTTTCATTTTCCTGTATATAATGGGAAAGCTAACCATAGTTGGTAAGTAATTTAAACAAATTTTTTCAGCAAATAGAACATTTCTATGAAAAGATCAGACATCAGTGTAGTCATAAGAATAGTTTACATCTTTCTTTCTTATAGGAAAGCATATGGGATCAATATTAGGACCTTTTGTCAATATTGTGCTGATGATTTGATCCAAACCAAATCAATATGTTTAAGGTGATATCTGACATTTTCTGATATCTTACACATGAACATGCTCTGGTTTATGTTGTTTGGTACACCTAATTATTGTACTATTGCTTTGATAATATGCAACTGACAGAATATCCATATGCATATATTCATCAACGATTGCACTTGAAAGCCTTTCTAACTTATATACGATCATTCTTTGCAAGTTGATCCTCTACATGCTACCTATTATACTTAAAATAACATAGAAAGAAAAGTGGATTTTTAGGTGAGTCTTCTATGTAAATTTAGCACTTATTTCGACTGATTAATATACAGTGATGTTCTGATTTCTAACAGGTGGTTTTGCTTTGAAGAAACAAATGCTAGATGACAGAAGATTTCCTAAAATACATCTAGATCTGCAGCGCCTCCTGCAGGTAGTTTGTCAGCTCATCATTTTCTATGATGTGTGGAAGCAAGAAGGATTATGAGTTATTCTAGCTTGCTTCCAATTAAAGCATTACTGCATATTTTTTATGGTGATTTCACAATCTACTTTATGATAAGTAGCAACATACCCTTTTAAAGTACAATGAAAATAGCCCAAAACCGAAAGTAGGCCAACCCTAATTGCAGTTTCATGACTTTAGAATACTTGATAGCTTTTCCATCAGCCATTTTGGTGGTTGGGTTCCCCAATAACACTAAGACTTCTAGTCTCTGGAGGTGTGTCATATGAATGTTTCTTGATTGTTCAAAAGAATGTGATTTGGTAGGAACTGTAGCTTCTATTTGATTTAAGTTCTCATCAATGAACGAAACCATGTGGAATAATCTTTCTTGGTTTGGCATTTAATTTTACTGAGCTCAGGTGATTGCTCATGGGGAGCAAGTTTTTCCTCGGGTCAAAGAAAAATGTTCCTCAAAACATTGGTTTTCCAGTGAAGATATTATCTCTCTTGAAGAGCTGATCGGACGGTTGAGGAGGCTAAAGGACAATGTAGGCTTTATAGCAAATCGTGTCACGGCAATACAGGCTGGTCTAGACAGCTGGCAAGCTGAGCAGATAAACAGGAAACTGTATTATCTCTCATTCCTTTCTATAATATTCCTTCCTTTATCCATCATTACTGGAGGTAAAGTTGTTCTTCAGCATAACTTTTCAGTTGTGGGATTTTCTGAGGCATTCTTATGCATTTCCACTGTGAGCAAGAAGCTTTTGACAACAAGCATTTCTGTATTTCTTGCAGTGTTTGGCATGAATGTGGGGGGAGTTCCATGGACGGGACAAAAAGACCCAACGTTGAAAAATGGTTTCCGTAATGTCATGTTACTCTGTGTAGCTATGCTACTTCTGGCTCTGCTCTGCTTCAGCTTTCCTTCTCTGTATACCCGAATATCTACTTGGCACAGGACAAGAGCCATGAAGAGAAGCTGGTCCCTCAACCGGAAATCATTCCTCAGGAGAACCCATGGAATTGGAGTTCAAGAAAGAAGGGGCTACCTTCGGATTTGAGGATAGCAGAACATTCACAGTATGCCCTTTTATTTCTTCTTACTTGGTTCCCCGGCTTCGCATTATTTTTTGTTCATTTGAATATTCATAATTCCAGATCTTGTCCTCATCAACCTTAATTCTTTTTCTGTAATCTTATGTTGGTTTCTAATTGGTTTATACTTTCCTCCATTTTTTGTCCTTGGAGGCCAGCTTGTAAATTGTACAGTCTTGTATCATATGTTAAATACTGCTGCAGTAGTGGTTACTATTTCTTATTCCACTCCTTCTGTTGCTGAATAATGTATACTGAAAAGTTAACAGCTACATGATCATAACCATAGACTCCTTTCAACAGTTGTGAGGATTTGGGCGTTGGGGATTTGTTGATACCTTTTTTCATTTCAAATATGAATCGCTCTTTTGCGACCTGAAAAAAAAAATAGAAAGAAGAATTCAGTAAGGATGCCATAGAGAGATTCAATATTTGTGATTAAACTAGCAATGAAGTCATTGCTTGCTGATTTTTCAACTAAATTTCAGATGTATGGAGCTCAATGAGTTTAAAAAAAAAAAAAAAAAACTATGCCTTGCCTGAGAACTTCTGACCTAGAAGAGTGAAACTCAACTCAATATTTCATTGATCATTGAATTGGGAAATGTATATCAAATATCTTTTGCAAGTGGAAAACGTGGGTTTCTTGATTCTTTTCACTTTTCCTGAAATTCTATGAAAGGTTTTGGTTTCTTTGTTCTTTTCCCTAAAGCCAAATTTTTGTTTAATTTTTTTTTTTTTTCATTTCATTGAGGTTTAATGATAGAACCCAAATATAGAGAAAGGAAAGAAACGCCGCAGGAGAAGGAAAAGAAATGAAGAGAGAAAAACAAGCAAGAAAATGTTCAATTCATTTTATTCATTCACATTTCGGTTTCTGGGTTTTAACCTTTTATCCATCCCAAAGATACAAACCGGTACACGCCTCTATTTAACCATTTGATTAAAGGGCTCGTTTAGTACGCCGGACTATACTGATTAAAATCTGTCGGATAGTATTAATTTATTTTGGAGAGTACTGATTGTTTATCCATAATATTATAAGGCATTTGGTGTTGTTCCAGATAAATAGTCTTACTAAGTAATATTGTGTTTGGTGCTGTTTCGGAGAACATCGGATCAGACTATTTTTTCACAAAAAATTCTTTGATAATTTAAGTGGAAATATAGACAATATAGACAATATAATATGCATATATATAATTAAGAAAAAAAGAAAATATATTGAAGCCCAACAAAAGCAGTCAAGAAGAGAATCAACAGCCAGCAGTAGCAACACTGAAATAACCAAAAAACAAACCAACAAAGCACCAAAAGTAGAAGAAAAAAAATATACAACAAGAAAAACATAGCCGCATGTATTGTTCTCATCGCCGACTTGAGATGATAATTTGATTATTGAGTTGGATACCTGGATAAGATGAAATACATAAATTAAAAAACACAAGAAAAACTCAGCAGCATGTATTGAGTTGGATACATAGCCACATGATGATTATTTGATTATTGAGTTGAATACACAGCTGCATGTATTGTTCTAATATAGCAAGAAAAAAAGTCAAAAAGGAAGAACTCATAACCTAATTTCCACAAAAATTTAATAAAAAAGGAAATATATAAAGAAAGAGAAGATGAAGACAAAAGAAGCATATTGGGAAGAGAGAGAGAGAGAGAGATGGATACCCGGAGAAGAGTGAAGCGAAAAACCTTGGAAAAGATAGCAAAGAAGAACCCTAGGGAGAAGAATATGAAAATAGCGTCGTCGGATTTTTACGTGAACGTGTGTGTTCTTTTTCTCTAGTTGTATAATTAAGCGTGTATTATCTAAACCAGAGTGTGTGAGTTATATTAGTTAGTCAGATAAGGAAAGTATTAAAAGCTCAACCCGTATAAAATAGTCAAGTAATTAAATAATACAAGTTGACACCAAACACCTGACATAGACTAGTTACTCCTATCCATAGTCTAATACGGTGTACCAAACGAGCCCAAAGAGTGATCAAAGTGCCCATTTTGCATTGATTATTTGGGGTGATAAGTGATTTTAAAAAAAATTTGGGAAGCCTAGCCCATTTGGTAAACCATGATAAAATCACTTATTGTTAAAAATTGTTGTGAGAGAAAGTTATAAGGGAAAACCGTTATAAAGCTACTTTCATTTTCTGATGATGCGGCAATAAGTTTAGAGAGGCGCTAAAGTTTAATGAAAATTTCAAAATTCCAAAAATAACCCCATATGTTTTCACGCTCGCGTCTCTTTCTCTTCATTCTTCCACTTCCCATTATTCATCTTCACGCCTTCTCTTCCATATTCCTCATACCTGAGCTACTCTTCTCATTCTTTTCCTTCAATTTTTCTTGTTGGATTGTTGAAACACTCTCTTGAAGGCACAAGAATCAGGTAAGAGACATATTAGGTTAATTTTTCTTGTCAATTTTAGTCTTCTCAATTAGGGTTAGAGAAGCTTCTCATTGATTTGGATTTATCATACAACTCAGACTAATCCTATACCACGAAATTAATTTTAAAAGCTTCAATTCCGTTTTCTTTCTAAATTGTTAATGAGTTCCCGCCTTTTGATTTAGTTCACTAAATGGTTGTTGTTGATATACGAAACGTTGTAGAACCAAAACAATTAAAAAAAAAAACAAGAAGAAAATAGCAAGACGCAGAGAGATGAAAACATATTTAATACAAAAAATATATATTTAAGAGCAAGTGAAAATTTCCTTTTACCAAAAACACTTGAACAGAAAAGTCATTTCAATATAATGTCCTTTTTAGTCATTATACACAACACACAATACTTTCACACAAAAATTTATCAAACACTTAGAAACTGATTATTTTCATAGCAAATCTGACAGTGATTATTTTCACAACACAACAATGTCAAACTAAGCCCTTAGTACTTTTCCTTAAAAATGATGAATTCATCTTCTTCTTTTTTAGTAATTCATCTATTTATTTATTGGTTTTTGAGAGATTTCTCAAGTAATATTGTTTAAAAGATCTAGGAATGAGAGTTGACTAATATGTTGTATATGTTGGCGTGGGCCCTGATTTCCTAGTCTGATTCACGTTACCTAAATAGAGTAGGTTTTTTTTTTTTTTTTTTTTTTTTTGGATAAGGAAATAGAGTAGTTACATAGTTAGGATTCCTTGTAATTAGCTAATTACAAGGAATCCTAACTATGTAACTACTCTATTTCCTTATCCAAAAAAAAAAAAACAAAAGTATTTAACTCTTTTTTTTTAAAAAAAAAAAAAAAACCTCTTTTTTTTTAAAAAAAAAAAAAAAAACAAAAGTATTTAACTCTTTTTTTTTAAAAAAAAAAAAAAAACCTCTTTTTTTTTAAAAAAAAAAAAAAAACCTCTTTTTTTTTAAAAAAAAAGAGGTTTTTTTTTTTTTTTTTTTTTTTTTGGATAAGGAAATAGAGTAGTTACATAGTTAGGATTCCTTGTAATTAGCTAATTACTTTTCCTTATATGAAAAGTAAACTTATACTTGTATATCCTTCTTATGGAGAAATATGAAATATAATTCACAATCATTCAATCATGTGTTTTAGTTTTAAGTTGGTATCAGAGTTGGCTAATACCGGTCTCTCAAAACAAAACACACACAAAATCCTAGCCTATCGGCAACATTTACCGCTGACAGCAACCAAACAAAAAAATAAAAATAAAATAATAACTCATACCCTAAACACCCCAACCATAGCCGCCAAATCCAGTGCTTCAAAGACCTAGAAACTCTTAACATGCAGCAACCACTTGTTACAGTTTGAAATGATAATTTCATTGCCCGTTCACTATACGGTTGAATGGGAAGAACAATAACACTTGGTCGAGGATGTTGTTACTTCATGTGTCAGGCCAAGGAAAAAGAGGTTATCTGATAAGGAATGTGGCTTAAGTGGAGGAGGAAGCTTCTATCTTTGATTCATGGTGGATTGAGGACTCCATTGTTAAAGGATGGTTGATAAAAACCATGAAGCATAAAAGTGAAGTTGGTTCTTTCAAGAATTTTTACAAGATGATTCAAACTCAATATTCTTGTTCGATTAAAGTTGTTCGCTTGGATAATGGAGATGAATTTGTTAACCACACACTCGCATACTTATGTACTAAAAAAGGCTTTCTCTATGAAACTACTTACCCACAGACTCCTGAACAGAATGGTGTGACTGAACGCAAAAATCGCCATATTCTTGAGACTATGCCAGCTCTCCCTTTGGTTTTGGGGTGGGGGTGTTCTCCCAACTCCTTTGGGCTGAAGCTATTCAGTATGTCATCTACCTCCTTTGGATCCAAATACTTACTTATCTTTAGTTTTAACTTATTTCTCTATTCTTACTCACCACTTTGGAGTGTAAACAAACCAAGTCGAATAGCATAGTGCTCAAGTTTGGCTCGTTTAAAATCTATTCAGCTTAAGTTTATATGAGCTTATTTCTTTTCCAAGCCGAGCTCAAACGAGCTAAATAAATGTCAATACAAACTCAAGTTGGATCAAGAAAATTCATAATAATAAGCTTATTTATTTTACTTTTGTAACATAAATTTCAGAACTAAAAAACACAATCATGATACTTTAAGAACAATACATAGTCAATATAAAATCTTCAAATAGAAGAAAACAAACATAATGCTTTGAGCTTTTGCATGTGGAAAGAAATGCTTCGAATTCATTGTTCAAAAGATCGCTCATCCAAGCAAACTTCTTTTATAAACAAGCTGCTCACGAGTTTTACAAGCTAAACATTCCGAAGATCAAACCTGGTGAAGCTAGGTTTGCCCAAAAATAAAAGAAAAATAATAATAAGGGAATAAATTGTATTAAAAAAAAAATTATTATTATTTTATTTTATTTTTGTCTTGAAAAATAAAAATATTTAAATTAAGCACGGGATTTAGTTGTGACTTCGGAGTGCAGCCCAAGAAAGCTTCTTTCTATCCCAATAAAATAGGCACATTAGGGAAAGTCAGATCAGACCACCTCCTTTCGCCACGTAGCACCGCACAACCAGCTACACATAACGCGACGTCGTCTCGCTACTATAAACCACAAATGACAAACCCACCATACGACACCGTTTAAAGATAGATCCAGAACTTTCCACACGCATCCTTCGCTCAATTTCCGCCTCATAAAAGAACGCCCTCCCAACAAAAACCCTAAACCCTAGAGCTCAAAACCCTCCCCGTGTTTCCCCTTTCGAGTTCTTCGTCTCTGTGCGTGTTGTTCTAATCACAGCATCTGCCATGGCCACCGCCGCGTTACTCCGTTCCCTACGACGTCGTGACATCGCATCGGTCCCTCTCTGTGCCTACCGATCCGTACGTCTCTTACCCTTGCTCAGATTCTCTTCAAGTTCGCAACTTTTTCGTCTTTGTACTCTCGACCCTCGATCTTCTTTCATTCTGATCTGTCTTTCGGGTGAAATAACTTAGCTTTTTTTCATTTTGTTATATAAATTTTGATTTTATGAAGTTTTGTTGGTTGTGATCCGAGGAATTAGAAATGAATAAGTGAACGACTTCTTTTGAAATGTTTAATATTTTCCTCCCTTTTCTGAGAGGCCAAACAGAGGAACGGAGCTGAGGGTTTTAAAAAAAAATATATGTGTGGTTTGCGTGATTATCTTTCAGGCTTCTGGTGTGTAGTTTTGTTGTTTTGATTGGGTTAATGATAGTTACTTACTCTTGAATTAGGTTGAAGCTCTTTTTCACTGTCATCTTTGCCTGATGACTGACATTTAGGGCGGTGGAGTACTGTTGTTTTTATTGCTAATTTCAACAAAGCTTGAGGATCATTTTATAGATCTTTTTATTTCTTTTATTTTATAGAAATTACTGCTTAGTTCAGATGACTTGATGAAGATGGAATTTTATTTACATATAGGGGCGATGTAATGGGTTATAGTAGGAAACTCAGTTATATATGAATTGAAGTTGTATATGATTGTTCATATGCATCGTAGTGCTTATTATATACTTTATGGTTTTGCAGTTGAATAGCCCTTCTAATTCATCGCATCTTGTTCAAAAATGGGGAAGCTTGGCAAGAACTTTCAGGTATTTTGGACTTGCCTAATTCACTATGTAAATATTTCAAATTTTTTTCTCTGTTGGATTGTTTTTAATGAAATCTTCTCTGATAGTTCCAAACCTGCTGGAAATGATGTTATTGGCATTGACTTGGGTACTACCAACTCATGTGTGGCTGTGATGGAAGGAAAGGTAAGGTTATTTATAAGTTCTTACTGATGTTCTGACCTAATTTCTTGTTTAAGCTTTTTGTGCAAGCCATTTATGTCTGATTAATTGTGGATTTGTTATAGAACCCCAAAGTCATTGAGAATTCTGAAGGAGCTCGAACCACACCATCAGTGGTTGCTTTCAACCAGAAAGGAGAACTATTGGTTGGTACTCCAGCAAAACGTCAAGCTGTCACAAATCCCACAAACACAGTTTTTGGAACCAAGCGTCTGATCGGTAGGCGCTTTGATGATCCCCAGACGCAAAAGGAAATGAAGATGGTTCCATACAAGATAGTGAAAGCTCCAAATGGAGATGCTTGGGTTGAAGTCAATGGTCAGCAGTACTCCCCAAGCCAAATTGGAGCCTTTGTCCTAACAAAGATGAAAGAGACTTTTCAATGATGCGCAGAGGCAAGCAACAAAGGATGCTGGCAGAATTGCTGGTCTAGATGTACAGAGAATCATAAATGAGCCTACTGCTGCTGCACTTTCCTATGGTATGAACAACAAGGAAGGGCTAATAGCTGTGTTTGATCTTGGTGGTGGAACATTCGATGTATCCATTCTGGAGATATCCAATGGCGTTTTTGAGGTTTGCATACTTTGCCATCCAGTTAATTCTTTTTTTTCCCCCTTCATTTTGTAAAATATCAGTAACAACTCTCTCTTATGTAGGTGAAAGCAACAAATGGCGACACATTCCTGGGAGGAGAGGATTTTGACAATGCATTGCTGGACTTCTTGGTGAGTGAATTCAAGAGGACTGAGGGGATTGATTTGGCAAAGGATAGGCTTGCCTTGCAGAGGCTTAGGGAGGCAGCTGAGAAGGCGAAGATTGAACTTTCATCAACATCACAAACTGAGATTAACCTTCCCTTCATTACAGCTGATGCTTCAGGTGCTAAGCATCTGAACATCACATTGACCAGATCCAAATTTGAAAGTCTGGTAAATCACTTGATTGAGAGGACAAAGGCTCCATGTAAGAATTGTCTGAAGGATGCTAATACATCAATTAAGGATGTCGACGAGGTCCTTCTTGTTGGAGGGATGACACGTGTTCCCAAAGTGCAAGAGGTCGTTACACAAATATTTGGCAAGAGCCCAAGCAAAGGAGTGAATCCTGATGAGGCTGTTGCTATGGGAGCTGCCATCCAAGGTGGTATCCTTCGTGGTGATGTTAAGGAGTTGCTTCTTCTTGATGTCACTCCTCTATCGCTGGGCATTGAAACATTGGGTGGAATCTTCACCAGGTTGATTAGCCGCAACACAACAATTCCAACAAAGAAGAGTCAGGTCAGTCATTAAAGCCGGCCAAACGTACTTCAGATTACATCAATTAGTTGATACGTTGGTGTGAAGGGTGAATTTATAAGGAAGCATTGTATTATTTTCATTTCTTCTTGTTAGAGTTAATATGAGTTGGAGGGTCGGGGTTGGCTGGATTGCAGTTTTGATCTTTGACCTTGGTTTTGTTTTCCTTAGGTTTTAATTGGACTCCACCTTCTTTCCTTTTGCCGTCGATTTTGTGTTCCTGATTTGTTTTGTATCATTTCAGGTATTTTCAACCGCAGCTGACAACCAAACTCAAGTGGGTATCAAGGTGCTACAAGGAGAGCGTGAGATGGCTTCTGACAACAAGATGTTGGGAGAGTTTGAACTCGTGGGCATTCCACCAGCACCAAGGGGCATGCCTCAGATTGAAGTCACCTTCGATATTGATGCCAATGGTATTGTCACTGTTTCTGCCAAGGACAAGGCCACCAGCAAAGAACAGCAGATTACCATTCGCTCGTCTGGAGGGCTTTCTGAAGATGAGATTGAGAAGATGGTCAGGGAAGCCGAGCTACATGCTCAGAAAGATCAAGAGAGGAAAGCTCTAATTGACATCAGAAATAGTGCCGATACTACCATCTACAGTATCGAGAAGAGCTTGAATGAGTATCGTGACAAGATCCCAAGTGAAGTTGCCAAAGAAATTGAGGACGCAGTTGCAGAATTGAGGACGGCAATTGGAGGGGACAATGCTGAAGAAATTAAGGCCAAGCTTGAGGCTGCAAACAAAGCTGTTTCTAAGATTGGGGAGCACATGTCACGTGGTTCAGGCGGTGACTCTTCTTCCGGTGGACCAGGGACAGAGGGTGGAGACCAAGCTCCCGAGGCAGATTACGAAGAAGTGAAAAAGTGAGTGCCCGAGCAGTAATTGAGTTTACTTAATTCACTGTCAAAGATGAAGTTCTAAATTTTTATTTGCCCATAAAACCTCACCTCTTTTGGTTTTGTATCTAAGTGTTGGGAGTTTAAATGTATTAGGGAAGCACGATCTACTTCCTCTGCCCTTTTTTCAGTACATTTTTAGTTGAGATTTTGTGGTAGTCATTAATCACCGGTATTTCTTCTGGTAAGTTATCCATGAGAGGGATTATGCCTGGTTTTGTCCAGGCAGGACGGACTAATTTTAGCTGTTCAAAGTTTGAATAATGAAATAGGTTCAGAATTCGGAATAGCATATGCTATGCTTAAAACCTCATGCTCTGACTTCGCGTCCTATGCTCTGCTGCTGCCGCTGCTTATTAATTCTTTCCTCGATCACATTTCCCCATTTTAATCAATCAACGGTCAATGATCAAAAGTTATTGCAACTCTTGCACATTTTCGAAAGCCTTATCTGGGACAAGTCAATTCATACACAGATTAACACAAATGCTATATACAAATACCAATTTGGCTTACATCAGGGAAAGGGTGTTGAAGAAAATTGAGGGTTGGAAACAATGCATTCTCTCTACAGCTGTACCAACTTATCCCATGATGTGTTTTCTTTTCCCCAAAGCTACTTGCAGTGATATTTGCAGTGATTTAGCAAAATTTTGGTGGAAAACCTGACAGTGACTCGAAAATTCTTTGGAAATCATGGAAAGCTATGAGCCTAGCTAAATCTGAAGGGGGTTTGGGGTTTAGAGACTCATATGATTTCAACTTAGCCTTACTTGCTAAGCAAAGCTGGAGAATCCTCAACAACCCACATGCTTTATGGGTTAAACTTTTAAAGGCGCGATATTTTCCAGATTGTGACTTTAAGGATGCTACTTTGGGGCATCGACCTTCATGGATATGGAGAAGCTTATTGGCAGGCAGAGATACTGTGATGAACAATGCTAGAAGGCAAATAATGAATGGGGAGAGTACTAATATTTGGGCTGATAATTGGGTCCCTGAGGTAGGGATTATTACTCCGCTTGTTCCAATACCTATCAACGCCCCTCAACTGGTTTCAGAAATTATTGATGTGAGGAGTGGTTCGTGGAACTTAGACTCGGTGGCAAGCTATCTAAGTTGGGAAACAAAAAGACGAATCCTTTCAATACCTGTGGGGGCCTCAAGGCACCAAGATAGAGTTGTTTGGCCATGGACTTCTAATGGATTGTATGCGGTGAGATTAGGATATCACGTTCTTCATTCAACACATAGAGCTTTGGCTATGGGGAATTCGCATTCGTCCCATATTATACCCATCCAGGTTTGGAAAGCAATCTGGCAGATTAGCACTCTGCCAAAAATCCAGTTGTTCATGTGGAGAATTGTCTCGAATGCAGTTCCAACTAGAATGAATTTATTTCGAAAAAATATTTGTGGCTCTCCTATCTGCTCTTTGTGTGATCAGTTTGAAGAAACGATAGAACACTTGCTTTTTCTCTGCCCCTGGACTCAGGCAGTATGGTTTGGGTCCCCTTTGTCATTGCGAATTGATCAACAACGTTTGAGAACTTTTGATGTGTGGTTTAATGAAATTTTGAGTATTCGATCGGAGTCTAAGCAAGACAAATTGGATATGCTTACCCTTTTAAGTTTTTTCCTTTGGGAGATTTGGAAAACCAGGTGCAAGGCTGTCATTGAAGGGAGCACCATTGACCCGGCCAAGGTTATTGAGAATGCGCTAAGAGCTCAAATGGAGTTTACTGAAATCCGAAGGGTTCCTAGTGATGAAGTGGCCGTGAACAACATTTTGAATGTCCATCCTGCTTCCTGGAACGCACCTTCAGGTGATTTTGTGAAAATAAATGTGGATGGAGGATGGATTGGTGACGCTCTGAAAGGTGGCGTTGGTGTTGTTATTAGAAATACTGATGGTCAATTTGTTGGGGGTTTAGTTGGTCCTATTTGCTGTGATTCAGCACTAGCTGCGGAAGCTCATTCAGCAATTAGAGGGCTTGCTTTGTCAGCTAACCTTGGATTTAGAGATGTCATTGTGGAAATTGACTCAAAATTGCTTATCAATGGGCTAAATGGTGACTTTAGAAACAAAGTGTGGTCCATTATGCCCCTTCTTGAGGAGCTTCACAGAATCTGTGGGTCTATGCGTGAGGTTCGATGGAGCTGGGTGCATAGAGATTTAAATCAGGCGGCTCATGAAGCAGCCATGATTGGAGTTAGAGCTATGGAGCTGGACCACCATTGTCTCTGGTGCAAGTTCTGGTCTCAGATGGACTCCTATGTCCTCCTTAAGTTTAATTTTGTTTTGGGTTGAAAGTTTTTCTTTGTTGGGTTGTATGGATTCAGTTGGAAGGCTTTCAGTTTTGCTTTCTTTCCTTTATTATAAGCTCTTTTGCCGATTTTTCGGCCTTGGAATGAAGTTTCAGACTTGACCCAAAAAAAAAAAAAAAGACCAATGCTATATACAAAGACCAATGGTGGAGAAAATCATAGCAGAGGCTCTAAAAGCATCTCCCCTTCCTTTTCTAAGGATGGTTGGACGATTTCACAGGTATGGAGTCGTTGAGGCTTAATAACCTAACTCCTCTCCCCCCTTCCAATTACCTCTTATTTTCTAGAAGTGAGTTTCAGCCAATTTTCTTTGTTGTTACGTTGCTTGTTGCGTAGAGGAGATGACTAGATAGCCTCCAGAGTAAATTCATGTTAAGGAACAAAGGGCAATACTTCTCGAAAGGAGGGAAAAAAACAAGGGAGTTTCACTAAAACACCCAAAATGGAGGTTGAAATTATAAAAAAATCCAACACCCAAAACACTTTATAAACACACCCAAAACCCATCATTACACACACTCAAAACCCATTTATAAACACACCCAAAAAGTTGACTTTGGGGTTGATTTTGGGTGTGTTTCTATGTTTAAATAATGCTTGGGTTTTTTTATAAATACATGTCTAGGATTGGGTTTATTTATAAATTTGTAAAAAAACAATATGACATCAGTTTTTCTTTCAAATGGTTAAGAAATTGTTCTCCAATTGTGCCAATATTTTTGTTTTGTTAAGAATGGATTTATGGGTTTGTAATGAAACCTTTATAGTGAACAAGAAGAACTAGAAGTTGATTTGAGAACTTAGAAGAAGAATTTGATTTGAATAGGCAAAAGAATAACTAGTTTTGAAACCCTAGAAGGAGAATTGAGCGAAAGACCCTTTGCCAAAGAAGCAGACGTATTCAACTCTTATTTTTAAGGGGTGTTAAATATGACATGTTAATTTTTTAGGTTTTTTAGGTTTTAGACATAAAAAAAATTTCACTTTTGGAAAAAGTCAAAGCTTTTTCAAAAAAGACAAATAAACCACTCAACTTTCAAATCAAAGACATGCAAATGTATTGGATTTCTTAGGAAATTTAAAAATAAATAAGGGCATTTTGGTCCATTTTTGCTTCTTTTAAAATTTTTCTCTCTCCTTTTGCTTTTTCCAAAATGTCCCTAATTTTTTAGCCTTTGGTTGATTTTTTTATTTAGCTTAGGATAAAAGCCAAGCAATTCTTCAGAGGATCTGAAACGAGGGCCACAATCAAGCCCGTAAAAATGGCCCAAGTTAGATGCGTTAGCTTAATCCTGACCCTTTTATGGGCTATGAACTGGGGGGGGTTTGATACTGTGGCGGGCTTTAGCCCGACCTGATACTATAGGCACGCTTAGTCTCGCTCACTGTGTAAAAGATAGAGCATGAGCCATGATTTATAAGCTCATCATCGCCTCCTATGTTATTGCCGAAACCGAGCCGACTCACACTGATTTCTAAATGAATTGATTGTTGTTGGTTAAAGATATCATCGATTTAGTGTCGCTTGCCGGATAGTTGACACCCACGAGGTCGATTTAGTGAGACTCTATCGACACATTTTTGTTATGTTGCCTAGATCTAGTTTTAGTACTCTTAGATATGACAACAACAAAATTGACGGGCATGGTGAAAAGGGCCTTGACTTGCAGATCAGTGGTCTCAAGTTCGAATCTCATGATACCTTGACAATGTGTGCGAGTAAACCTCCATCCCCTAATATCGCTTGTATAAAAAGAAATGCCCCCACTTTTTGGGACCATTGGAGCAAAGGTGGCGAGAGACGTGAAGTGTTGGGCTAGATATTAATGGGTTCCATTAATTTGAGCGATCCGATAGAGGAGCCGAATTTGGATGGGCTGAAAAATCAAGAATTTAGAGTCTTGGGTTGGAGAAAGCATATAGGCTATTTTAATTTTTCAATTGAGTATTTAGGGAAAAAATTGGAAGTCTGAAGCAAAAGATGTGGTCGGGCCCAATATGGGGTGGCATTGGGGCAAGATATTCATATGCCTTTATTCTTGTAAGTGAACACTGAGTTCACATTCTTCCCATATTATGTGTCCCAACCTAAACCCTTTGTTCCTCCCAACTTGAAACTAGGGGTGGCCACGGTTCGGTTCGGCCCGGTTCTTATCTCAAACTGGAATAAAAATCAGGACTACTTAACCGGTCCAATTCGGTCTTGACCGGTTCCAGTTCGATTCCGACTAGTTCGGTTCTGACCGGTTCCAGTTCGATTCTGACTGGTTCCATTTCGGTTTTGAACTGGATTATTAATTTAATTTTTTTTTTCAATTTTTTTATATTTTTTAAAAATAAAAATTATAATAAAAAAGTTATTTTTTTGGCTTAAAAATTAACAAATGACCCAATTCATACAATGAGAAATTTTTTGAAGTTGAATTTGAAAAATTATTAATTATAAAATTTTAAATATAGCATTGGATTTTTAAATTTTGTAATAAAAAAAAATACAATCGATCCGGTTTGGTGCGGTGTAAAATCGGTACTGAAATTGATTGGAACTGGTTTGGTCATGTTTGTTGACTTTTTTGGTCAACCGATTTTTTTCCCCTTTTTTTTCACCGGTCCGATTTGGTATTCCGATTTTCTGGTCCCGATGCCCACCTCTACTTGAAACATATTGAACGCATTTACTTCTCCTCTTCCTTTTGCCAGTATGCCCTATTTGGTTTATGGGAAAGGAGACTTGAGAATGAGAAATCAATTGCTTTTCCATATTTTGTTAGTCTATGCATGAGAAATTGTTGCCTTGCGTATGGGAAAGTAGGGGGAAAGTGAAGCCCTCATCCCCTCTTGGGTTTTGTTTTCCTTCTCATTGGAAAATTTGGGAAAATGAGCCAACATTAAATACACATTTTTCATGACTATATTGTCCCCATAAAAAATTTAGAATCACAATATAGCATTAGATGCATTCATTTTTATTTGACTTCATGTGGGTATAATTGGAAAATTAAACAAACTTTGTTTTACATTCCTTCACAAACCAAACATGTGAAAGGAAATAAAGTGGTATTTCTTGGTTACTTTACTTGGATTACCAAACATGGGAAATGAATCTCTATTTCCCATCCCTTGAGAAATGACATGGAAAGTAATTTACCCTCAAATCCGTTTCATGAACCAAACGGGCCTTAGGGCTGCAAGTTGGATTGGAAAATACAAATAATTATGTCAAATTTGTGCACAAAGAAAATTATTTTACATTGAACACAAGAAATCGTGTCAAACTAATTAAGTACTCTCAGAGAAGTTTTTGCAAAAAAATAAGTGATCTTAATTTAAGTACTCTCGGAGAAGTTTATGTGACATACATGACACCTTAGACATAGAAACCATTAGAGGTGAGCATCTCATCCGAATTATCCGCATACCGATCGTACCGTACTGACGATTTGGTTTGATTTGGTTAAATAATTATTTTTTAATTTTAATTATTCCGATTCGATCCGTACCGAAATGTTTAGTTTGGTTAACGGAAACAAAATTCCTAATCTGATGGAAACCCGTACTGATCCGATATTTATACTTATTTTATTATTTAAATACAAAACAAGAAACCAAAAGTAAATACAATCAGCATTTTGTATTACTCCTTTATCACTATTGTATCACTTCTTTTCTCACTATTGTATCACTATTTTATCACTGCTTTATCACCACTGTATCACTCTTTATCACCATTGTATCACTTACCCGGGTACTGTAGCACTTTTTGGTCTGAGAGGAAGTTATTAACTTCCTATATTTTCCAGTTTCGACATTTGTCCTATGTTTTACCTGTAGCTTTCCAATTGTTGATCCAAATTTTATGTTCTTTATATGGTTGGATTCAGCATGAAAAACTAAAAAACCCTGGCGGAACAAATGTCAAAATCATTTACATATATGTAGGGAATTCAATAAAAAGAACACTCAAAGGTTCAAACAACAAACACAAGTGGCTCCTAGTACATCTTGATTACATATTGAATGATATAGTGACTAAGTTATTTGATTTCATACTTGGATGAATTAGACTATTGGATTTTTATATTTTACAAGGATAATTTAGTGTATTTTTTTAAGAACTTATGTTATGTGATAAATTGTATTTTTATTAGTATATTTTTATTAAGGTACTACCGACATACCGACCAATCCGAACCGAAAATTAGGTTAACCAATTTGAAGTATACCGAAATCTTTGATTTAGTTAATGGAAGAGTCTTCTACAGTTCCGAACCGATCCGTGCCCAGGTCTAGAAACCATATATTGTGCCCACTAATTTATAATAATTTTTCTTTAGGAAAATCTATAATATGTGTAACGTTTTTTGTTTTTTTGGGTTTAAGTACGTTTTATTTTGTTATTTTCCTGGAAAAGCTTGAACCGATCTCCACCCAAGAAAAAATTGCTTCCATTCCACTTCCTTTTCTAACCCCTAGAAAAACCCTAGAAATTTTTTCACCGGTCCTCTCTCTCTAAGCTCTCTGTTCGGCGCCGACATTCAGACCTAGAATTTGGTTCCCAATTTCTTAACCCTAAGCTCTACTTGAATTTGGTTCAGATGGGCAGTAAAAAGAGAAGCTCCAGTTCCATGGAAGCCGCAGCTGGTGCTGTTGGTGATGGTGGTGTTAGTAGTTTAAAGAAATCGAAACATGAGATAACAGAAGCTCCTGGCCCTTCTTCTACTGCTCCCACTACCGCCAAACCCATGGAGAGACAAAAGAAAAGAAAAGCTTTGGACAAAGAGAGACGTTACCACACTGAAGAGACCAAACCCAAAGAACCCAAAGAAGCCAAGCCCATAACAATGGATATAGAATCGAAAACTGAGGTACCCATTTCAACTTCAGCTACTGGGGTTCTGCCGGAGTTCCATGTGGGTGTGTTTAAAGACTTGGCTTCGGCTGATGGGTCTGTTAGAGAAGCTGCGGCGGAAGCTTTGGCTATGGAGTTGGTGGAAGTGCAGAGAGCTTATGATGGGCTTGAGAATAAAGAGTTGGTTGAAGGTGGAGTGAAGTTGGAGGCTGAGAAGGATGATGGGTTGAATGATTGTGCGCCTTCGTTGAGATATGCTGTGCGGAGACTCATTCGGGGTGTTTCTTCCTCAAGAGAGGTTTGCTTTTCCTTATGTTTTGTTCCATTTGTTTTTGTGTATGTTGCATAATATTGGTGTGTTTGAAGTTTTTTTTTTTTGTGATAACTATTTGCCATGGTTTTAAATTTAGGCTTTATTGAGTGTAAATCAATGTGTTCTGGTATTAACTTGAAAACCTTTGAACATCCTGGAATGATGCATGATTTTAAACACGAATGCATGTCTTTATAAGTTTGATTTGAGTTTTATGTACGCAATTTCATTTTATTGAGATAAACTTGAGAAGCTAATTTATAATGCAACTTTTCTGACTAACTTTTGTTATATGCATGGTTTGTATTGTTTTTGCAGTGCGCAAGACAAGGGTTTGCGTTAGGTCTAACTACTTTAGTAAGTACCATTCCCAGCATCAAGGTGAACTCACTGCTGAAACTCATTGTTGATTTCTTAGAGGTGTCTTCGTCAATGAAGGGTCAGGTAGGCATGACTTTTCCATATATTCTTTGATCCCGTTAGTGTATTCTTCCTAGAAAGTTTAGTAAGTTGTTTCCTTGTGGCATTGCAGGAACAAAGGGATCATCTTTTGGGTCGCTTATTTGCTTATGGTGCTCTTGCCCGATCAGGAAGACTAGCTGAGGAGTGGGTTTCTGATAGAAATACTCCGCTCATAAAGGAATTCACTAGTCTTCTCATTGCCCTTGCATCAAAGAAGCGATACTTGCAAGAGCCTTCTGTTTTGGTTATTTTAGACTTGATTGAAAAGGTATATTTTCCTGATAAATAAAATCTTGGTTTGCTTGTTGGAAGTTTCTACTCTTTATTTAATGCCTTGTCAGATAACCATGATGATTTCAACTCATTGAATAAACTGGCATGTTTAGACTTGCTGTATAAACATAATATGTTATGTCATTGGACTGTATATCATGATTGGTCTGCTCATAAACCCGTCTCAATATGTATTTGATTGAGTTATAACCCATGTGGAAGATCTTTTGATTCTTGGATTCTTGTTAAATTTAGTTTTAGGTTTTTTAGTTTATTTCGTCTAAGAAAGCAGTCAACAATTGTTAGTGTCGAATCCTCGAAAGAATGTTCCAAGCACTGGATGAATTGCCAACCAATCCATGAATTTGGTTGGTCTGCAGATAACTTTGCATGAATTCTTTGGGTTTTAATTTATCAGCACTCATATTAGGTGGTATTTAAAGTTAATCAAATTTCTTGACCCCATCTTCTCTTGGAAACCGGTTATGCACTCTTTTAATAGTCTGGGTTTAAATTGGATTCTCTTATCATATATGTAAAATGTACGCATCCACGGAATTGTGCCCTCCAGCTGATCCCCCATGTAATGATCATAAATGAGCACTCTAGCATTTGTCCACGTACTTGCTCCTTGGTTGAATGTGTAAAATTAAATTCAAATGGCCCTTGATTTGGTCATGTAGTTGCAGAAGCCTTTGATGTAGATTAATTCCTATTGGACTTGGGCACTTAATCACTGAGTGCCGTGTAGTTCTTGGCACGTGTCACTGTTTGTGGACTAGTCTGCTGTTTCTCGATATCCAATTATTTTAGAAGAGGGAAGAAGCAATTAAAATTGTCTTTTTATTTCTTTTATTATTGAAGGTTGGTTGCATTTACTGGTGAAGGTCATCCTTATTTGCTTTCACTCACTGTTGCAGACGTTATATGTTAGTTACATTGTTCATAACAGCACCTACGTTGTTTTATTAAAATATTCACCACAGATAGAATTAACTGTAAAATAAATTGCATTTCGTGTGATTATGTATTTCTGCATATGGCCTTCCTTTTTACAACTTTCTCAAGACAATTTTGTACCCACCTTCTCAAGACATTTTTGTACCCAAAATTTGGTACTTGACTATAAATCATGCTTTGGTAAACGAGGATTGGTTATTGTTGTAGAATTTAGACAGTATCTGCAGCAGTGGTGTGCTCTATGTTATGAAGTCTACATTGTACAGCTTGGTTGTGAACCTCTATTCTTTGTCCTCTAACAGGACCTTTATACACGTAGTTTTAATAAAGTTCAAGTCTGTAAATGATAAGAACTAGAAGGCTTTCCGGAAAAATGAAAGCATTCTTTATTCAAATATAGTCAAGAGAGAAATAAATCTCTGTATGCAAAATTTCCCGTGAAAAATTGTTGCACTTGTATCATGCCTCCATTTTGAGGGATTGAAGCGTTTTTGCCTTCGGGAATGTGTCTTTCTATGTGCAGAGATATGGAGTTCTTTGTTCTGTTTCCATTGCTTAGTTTTGGCTCCTCTTTAACTTTTTTTTTACCAGATTGGATTGGATTTTAAATAGGTAGGTCATTAAGTCATCATCATGTCCTAATACTTTTAGTTCTGCATATTCTATTTTTGCAGTTGCACTCAGAAGCCTTGCTGCATCAAGTTCTAGAGGCCCCAGGACTTCATGAGTGGCTTGAAGGAGCTATTGAAGTTGGAAATCCTGATGCTTTGCTTCTGGCTCTGAAAATCAGAGAAAAAGTTTCTGCTGACAGTGCAAGATTTGGGAAACTTTTGCCAGATCCATTCACTCCGAACAAACTTTTTGCTGCTGACCATATGTCTTCTCTTGCTAATTGCTTGAAGGTAGTGATGGTTTTGTTGCTGTGTTCCATATGTGTGGGTATGCATGGGGTGGATATCACTATGAAGGGAAATATAACTATTAACAAAAACTATTCCTAATCATTGTTTTTTTCTTTTGGATGGCAGGAATCTACTTTTTGTCAGCCTCGTGTACACAATGTGTGGCCTGTTCTGGTAAACATTCTTCTACCTGACAGAGTTTTGCAGGCTGAAGATGCAATGTCTGTTTCAAATTCCTTAAAAAAGCATAAGAAGAATCGAAAGTCTAGCTCTTCTGACGAAGAGATTGCAAAGAACTTCCAGTGCTTCTGCGAGGTGATTATTGAAGGATCCCTTCTCCCATCATCTCACGACCGTAAACACTTGGCCTTTGATGTTCTGCTTCTTCTCCTACCAAGGTTGCCTGCCTCTTTTATTCCGATTAGTCTGTCTTCCAAACTTGTTCAGTGTATGATTGATATACTTTCTACGAAGGATTCTTGGCTTTATAAAGTTGTGCAACATTTTCTTAAAAATTTATCTGATTGGGTTGGGAACGATGATGTGAGAAGGGTTTCTGTCATTGTGGCTTTACAGAAACACAGCAATGGTAAATTTGATTGCATTACACGAACAAAAACAGTCAAGGATCTGATGGCAGATTTCAGAACTGAATCTGGTTGCATGCTGTTTATTCAGAACTTGTTGAACATGTTTGTGGATGAAAGTCATGCTTCTGAGGAACCTTCAGATCAGAGTCAAACAACGGATGACAATTCAGAGATAGGTTCTGTTGAAGACAAGGATTCAGTTGGAACCATGGGAAATTCTGATTTTTTGAAAACATGGATTGTTGAATCCCTCCCTGGTATATTGAAAAATTTGAAGCTGGATACTGAAGCAAAGTTTAGGGTTCAAAAAGAAATTTTGAAGTTTCTAGCAGTTCAGGGATTGTTCACTGCATCTCTTGGCACTGAACTGACATCCTTTGAATTAGGAGAGAAATTTAGGTGGCCGAAAGCAGCCACCTCGAGTGCTCTTTGCAGGATTTGTATTGAGCAGCTCCAGTTATTGTTGGCAACTGCTCAGAAAGGAGAGGGGCCACGTGCTTTGCCAAATTGCCTTGAGCCAAATGATCTTGGCTCGTACTTTATGCGGTTTCTTAGCACTTTGTGCAATATTCCTTCAATTTCTCTCTTTCGGCCTTTGGAAACTGAAGAAGAAGACACACTGAAAAAAATACAAGGAATGGAAACTTCACTTTCAAGAGAGGTACTTACGTGACCTTTTTTAGCTGCACATATTTATTGGTGAGGGGAAGGGTGATTTCAGGTTTATGCATCTGAGCACCCCAATCCATTTTGAATTTCAAGGTCTGTTCCGAATATTAGATTGGATGAAGTTGAATCAGACCACAATATAACTTAAAACTTTGAAATGAGTGAGGTTTAGAATTAGGGGAATGTGTTTCCAATGGTTATTTTCCTAATAAAGGCCAACTTTTTGCATTCATTTTAGGGTAGGTTTGATTCTGATGCAAGCCTTAATAAGACAACTTACTGATCCCTTGTTCTGGGGTCTTGTAAATTGTGTCTTCTAACCTTCTAAAACATGTTCTGTTGAACTACTTATGAACTGAAGTTTCAGATGAAAGCCAGTTAATTACTTTTAGTTCAGTCTTTCGGTTGCTTGGTTGTTATATCTTCTTCTATATGCTCTTTGACATGACATACAAATTCTTGAATTCTTTAATCACAGGAAAGGAATTGTGGGCTTAGTGGCGATGCAAATAGGTTGCATGCATTAAGATACTTGCTCATCCAGCTGCTTTTGGAAATGCTCCTTCGACCAAGGGAATACTTAGACACAGTCTCTGAGCTTATTATATGTTGTAAGAAAGCTTTCCCTGATCTCCTTGATTCTCCTGGAGAAGATGGCTTAGATGGTGATGATACACCTGCGGTAATGGATGTTCTTGTGGATACATTGCTTTCATTGCTGCCACAGTCATCAGCTCCTATGCGAACTTCTATTGAGCAGGTGTGATTTTGGGACTCTGGGCTTCTGGTTTTTAAATAATTTTACATTTATGCTATGCTTGAAATGCTAGCTCACTTCTATGATCATTGTCATTTATTTGATGTTACAATGTTGTGAATTTTTTATTATCTAGGTCGGCAATTTTTCTCTGATTAATTATCATGCACTGCCACTGATACTCGGCTGTAGTTGTTTCTTCTAATTCTATAATTTAATTAGTTGGGCTTTTTAATTCACTCAGCTGATGCTAGATTAGTAGATTTCATGCTGGAGCTACATTATTAGATACTGATACTTCGTTGAACTGCCAATGTATATATTTTAGATTTCTCTTGTGTCTGTCTACATATAGATGCGGGTACTTGTCAAAAGTGTCACTTTTCCAAGGAAAGCTATTTCAAGCAAAAATTTACTTGAATATTTGTCTGGAATTATGTTGTAGGTTTTTAAATACTTCTGTGATGATATCACGGATGATGGTCTGTTGCGGATGTTGATGGTCATTAAGAAGAACTTGAAACCTGCTAGACATGAGAAGAAGGCTGATAGGGACAACGTTAGTGACGACGACAATGACGATGATTTTATTAACATTGAAGAAGATGAGGCCATTGATGCTGAGACAGGTGAAACAGGTGAGAGTGATGAGCAGTCTGATGACTCTGAGGCCGACTCTGAGGCTGTTGATGCAGTTGAGGAAGTTATCAAAGAAATTCCTGAAGCTTCTGATGAGTCTGATGGAGGATGGGATGATGATACAATGTTCCGGATGAATGCTGAGTTTGCCCAGATGTGCAAAGCGAAAAAGAATGTAGCTGGGGCTGACACTGCGCATCACCAACTCATGCTGTTTAAGCTTCGAGTTCTGTCGTTGCTAGAAATTTACCTACATGAAAATCCAGGCAAGTGTGGTATTGAAATTAGCTGGTGTACGGAAACAACTTGCAATATGTTTTGCAAGCACAGATTAGAAAAGATATTTTCTTCCATTTAAGTTTAATTGATTGAGGAGTAGGAGGTTATGTGTGTTTTATAAATGAAAATTGGGACTTATACATCATGATATTTGATGTGCACGGTACTTTTTCCTTTTTCTTTCTAACTTTTACTTTTTGTTTTTGTGCCTCTGGTTGACTCGATTGCCACAGGTAAACCACAGGTTTTGTTGGTGTACTCAAACTTGGCTCAGGCATTTATTGAACCTTCTACTGCAGAAAGTAGTGAACAGCTTGGACAGCGTATATGGGGAATTCTGCAAAAGAAGATATTTAAAGCAAAGGACTATCCTAAGGGTGAAGATGTGGAGCTACGTACCTTAGAATCTTTGTTGCAAAAGAACTTAAAGTTGGCATCAAAACCAATCAAGAGAAAGAAATCTGCAGCTAACCTGTCCAAGAAGAAACAGTCAGCCTCCTGGAACCGACCCAAAATGATTTCTGCCCTTGCACAGAGCTCCACTTTCTGGATTTTGAAGATAACTGAAGCAAAAGGTTTTTCAGAGACTGAGCTGCAGGGTGTTTTTGATATTTTCCAGGGTGTTCTAGTAGAATATTTCAGTAGTAAAAAGTCTCAAATCAAATCTGAATTTTTGAAAGAAATATTTAGAAGGCGGCCATGGATAGGGCACCATCTTTTTGGCTTCCTTTTGGAGAAATGTGGCAGTTCAAAGTCGGATTTCCGACGAGTAGAAGCACTTGATTTGGTGAGTGAAATATTGAAGTCCCTGGGTTCCACTGATGGAAGCGGCCAGGAAGCGTTGAAGAACATCATGAAAAGCCATCTACAGAAACTCTGTCGTTTGGTAGAGCAATTGTTGACAAATATGCCAGAAAAGCAGTCAAGACGGGCTGAAGCGCGGAAGTTTTGTATCAGGATTCTTCAGATGATAACAACCCTTAAGCTGACCAAGTCTTTCCTTAAAAATTTAGCCCCAGATGCTCATACCAAGTGCGAATCGCAACTTGGTGGTCAATTTATTAATATGAAGAAGATAGTGAATGAGTAAATGTGCTGAGCCTCATGAATTGAGTTATGTTTCTTGTGTATGTTAAGTCGGGAAAGTACTTCGTGCTAATACCAATCACCATTTTTGACTTTTGGAACAAGGTTGGGCAGATGTGTATTGTTTGCCTCAATTTTTCTGAGGAAGGTACGTTTATAACTGAGAAGAATTTTGCAGTTGAAGCATTTTTTCAAGTTTTTTGTGTGATTCCATTTAGTAGGTCACTTTTACGGTTTACGAGGTTTTAGTTTTCAGATCGTTTTATGAGTTAAGTCATAGCAGGCAAGTATGTGTGCAACTATCTTTAATTGAATAGCCTCGTGGCACTTGAATCCCAACTCTCTTCCGTTGTCATATAGCTTGCTGATTTTCTTTACTCTTCTAGCGGCCTTTTGATTTTTACCTATTCAGAAGAATTTTCAATTTCATTCATAAACTGCCGATGGGTCTAATTTTGTGCACACCACGTCTAAAGTCTTTGACCTCTGGTTGTTGAGCGCTGCATATT
Source organism: Prunus mume (assembly GCF_000346735.1). The sequence continues at coordinate 12,506,151 of NC_024131.1, read as the reverse complement.
ATGTGAGCTATCAAATGCCAAATAGGGACCAATTAAAAAGTAAACAGGATTTTGACCCTTCATTATGTCTAGAAATCTTTTTCCTCCATTCTAGAGGAAGGGGGGATGGAGACACCTTTTTCGAAGTCCGAAAGTGACCTGAATTGTAGTCAACAAAACAGCATTTGAAAGGCTTTATATTTCCTCAAAGAAAAAATTCAATGCTGCACTTGATAATTTGAATACAATTTCAGGACCTAGGAATTGTTAAAAAGGGAGAGCTACTTTGGTTTTTCTGTGTGTTTTGTGCAGAAACTATAATCTCAGCACAGTTGAAATGTCCAAATGCTCACTTCGTCAAATCGAAAAGGAATCCAATAATACTTTGATGTTGCTGCCTTGCCTTTTACGATGGAGCATATCCGTTTTAATCAACTTGACTAAACTCGTATCTTTGCATAAAGCAAAACTTAACCTTCATAAACAACAATCGCAATAATAAATAATAAATATCAAGTCCCACGTGGATGTTTCAGCATCAAACACTTTCAGTTTGTTGGACCAGCTGGTTGGTTTATTTAATTCAACCTTTTGGGATTAGAATATCAACTTTGATTGATTCGTTCGGGCATTGTTCATCCAATTGCAGTCTTGCTTGCAGATGCAAAAGAGCACATCATCAAACTTGTTCATAATGGTAAAATTGGTAATGGAGTAGCACATGCTTATTAGACTGGCAAGCCTGGCAACCATCATGCCTAGAAATTATTTTCTTCTATTCCATTCATCTTTATTTAAGTAACCCACTAATTAGTGATTAATTAACTAACTACCCATCAGGATGTTGTTTATAAAATACAATTTCCAACAAAACTTTGCATAGTTGATGAAATGGAAGGCATAGAATCTGTTTGTTCGAAGAAAAGGGAAAGGGGTCCAGTTGTGTTGTGGCTATATTCACCAAAAAGGTCCCTTGCCTCTTATGCTTCATTCATTGATCAAGCAGAAGATGTCGGGCAAATAGAAAAAAGACAACAAAGGCACAAGAGCATCTGCAATTGGGGAAAATTATGTACTAGCTCTCTCTGTAAATTGTGTACAAAGTGTTTCAAATCTCTAAACTTCTCTCACTAACTCTCTTCTTCTTTCCACTACTCTGTTTCACTACCTACTCAACAATTTTTTCATCATTTCACAATTTTTTTTACACCTCCAAGCAAAACAACCAATGCTCACTTCCAATTTGCAAGCAAGAACCACCACACAACAAAGTTCACAAATTTACTTTTGCGCAGTTCTGAGACCTGCACAGAGTAAATATGCAATTCAGCCCATGGCCACAAAAAACTACCCCATAAATCCACAGAAGATCAGCAGCAGCATCATAAATTCACAGAACAATATCAGCAATTCATACCTCATCAACACGATCCACTCCCATTCAAAAGGCCCTTCCCACATGGAAAGCATGCTCTCCAGCCAGCTTCCCCCACATTGGTCTTCTCTCCAATGTCCTTCAATTCAATGCAGAACGCACAACTAGGACTGAGCATTATCATCATCTGAGTCACTCCCTGATGAACTACCAGAATCTGAATCTGTAACAAGCCCAATCGCCACACATTTAAGCATTTAGTTTTTGTTTTTTCCAATGAAGCAATAATTAAAGTGGTTTTACACCAATGCCAAATCAAAATTGCAGTATTGGGTTTATACCGCTTGATGAGGAGGAACCACTGCTGGAACTGCTGGAGCTACTTGAGCTATCACTACTGGCATGGCCTCCCCCAACATCTTTCTCAATCTCAACTGGTGGAAAGCTGCTCATTGGCATGTCATCACCAATGTCCACATCTTCGTCTCCTGCTTCACCTTTCTTTGCCCTCTTTGGCTCTGTAGTTGCTGCAACATCAACTTTCTCACTTGCAGGTAATTCCTACACAACACAAAATCACAACCCCAATGAGCAAACATTGTCCAAACGAAATGACAGTATAGACACAATGCCAATGTAATAAACTTCAAAATTCAATCAGTTATTTACCTCGTGGCCTCTGTTGGAAGCAATGTTGCTATTGCTGTTGCTGTTGTTGTTGCCCATCAATGCTTGTCTCTTAATCTTGCTAACCATCTTCTTCCAATTGGTCACAAGCCGATCAAGCTCCCAAAGGGTCTCTGTATCAACAGCCTCAATGTCAAGCTCAATCTCATCCCCATCCTGCTTTAAATGCCCATTCCTCTTCTTTATAATCTGCACAACCTGCTCCATCTTGTCCTGAGGCAAACTCTGCAACCCAACTCCCAACTTGTGCTTCTCCTCCATACTCATCTCCCTCTTATTTGGGTCCTTAGCCTTGGGCTTCGGCTGCTTCAACGGCTTCACACCTGGGCCCTTTACCTGTGAATTTTTCCGTACCGGTGACGATTGCACCAATGCTGGGTCTGGGTTCGATGAGCTCACTGGGGCCTGAACCGGCGGAGCTCGAACCGGGGGAGGCCGAACCAGCTCAGGCTTTTTCTCGATCCGTACAGGTGTCTCCCTCTTTGGAACCCTCTCCGGCTCAACATGGTTCCAAGAACTCGCCTGCAACTCCTCATCAGAACCCTTTTCCGACCGAAACCCATCTCCCGATTTCTCATTCAGAGGCTGAAACAACTCCTCAAACCTCAATCGAAGCAGATCAGCAAACCCATAGACCTCGTGTCCTTGGGGATTGTACCGCATGGCATTCTCAAAAGTCAATCTCACATCTGCAGCGAAATCGAACGGCGAAGAATAGATACCCTTGGCGAGATTCGTCTTCACGGTGCCAAGATCCATGGGATTCTTGATTATGTCGTAGTAATCGTGAAGCCCCATAGTCACAACGTCGACTGGCTTGTTGAAGATCCATGCGTGCTTGTGCTTCATCAGCTTGGACAAAATCAAGCCACAATTCTTCATCAAATTCCCATTCTCCAAATGAGACCGCTTGGAATTGGAATTTGATTCCTTTCCGTGAGCAATCGGCAAAGGTCGTTTCGACCCAGCAATCTTCTTGTTGCCGATGGGCTTCTTGTGGGGCTGCTTAGGGTTGAAGTCGCCGGCTTCGATTCGATTCTTGAGAATGCGAATCTGGTCTAGCTCCGAGAGAAGACGGCCCTTTAGCTCCACCAGCTCCTTTCTCGAACAGGTCGCGATGTTGAAGCTCACGTATTGGGCCTGCACGAAATTCATGTCGTTTGTGTTTGATCGGCGATGATGGTTGATCGACGACGCGTCGTCTGAGGCTGTCTGGGTGACGGCCGGCGACTCATCGTTGAAATCGGGGCGGTCAGCTTTGAATTGTCGCTTGTTAGGGTTAGGGTTACGGTTACTGTTTGAAGAAGAAAAGGGGACCTTCCCCATGAATCCTCCGGCTCCGGCTCCTCCACCTCGGGGCTGTTGCGGCCAATTGGGTTCGTTCCGGTTCGCTAAGACGGCGGACGCCATAGCTGTACGGTTTTCGAAGCTTCGTCCTCGGGTAGGGTTCCAGCTGAGCTCCGGCTAGGGATTCTCAATGCAGGTGATGGACCAGGCACCATGAATCGGCCTAGGCGTGACCCACACGCGCCATGAATTGATCCCACGCGCCGTCAGCTACTGGGGAAGAGAGATATAAAAGATGTGTAGAAAGAAGTTAGGGTTTGGGGATTTTACCCTAATCTGAGCGAGGAACGAGAGGAGGGCTAGGGCCGCTTCTTAAAGGCGGCCAGATCTACCCGAGGACGTTTCGGGCAGTTTGTGAACCGTCGATCTGGCTGGGGCAGTCGATCTCACGGTCGAAGATGATTCCCTTGCTGCCCAGGAAACTGACCGTTTGATCTGTCAAGGACGGTGCGGATGGAAAAAGCAGACACACGTGGGGGATTCTGGAGCGTCCGATGGAGAGCGAGGTTTCCTCGAGGCGGGATCTGTGAATTTTGGATTTGATTTTGGGGTGAATTTGGCGTGAATGTGTCGTGCATTTAGGGTTTTCCAAATTATTTTGAAGCGTAGGGCCCACCGATGATGACGTGGACTGGGCTGGGTCATTCGCGACTATGCGTCCCGCCGTGAACGAGAAGTTAAGCGCACGCGCAATGAGGGGCAAGTGATGGTGAAAACCCGTGTGAGTCTCCCCTTTTTTTATTTAAGGGTATTTTGGTAAAATCACATCTGATACCATACTGGGTTATGAGGAACGACAATAGTATATCAGCCTCAGAGAGACATCTGAAACGACAAGAAATTTCGCCCCCCTCCTTCCCCCACGGCGGAAATAAAATAAAATAAAAAACTAAAAAAACCCTGCTCTTGAATTTAAAATAAAACAATTTTGGAACAAACAAAAAGCTACAAGTGAATTCTATTTTCTCTTTTTGAAATCCTTAGACGATCGTCTTTGTAATTTTATTTTGTTTTATTAAAAAAAAGAATTTTATTTTCTCTTCGAATTTTGATACGCAAATAACCCTAAAAATAACCCTTTGATGATCATGCAAGCGTCACTATACATGTGATTTTGAATTATTATTATTATTATTATTATTACTTCCATTAATGAGAGTAGGTTTGGTTGTTAATTATAGTAAGGTGCTTGCATTGATAATATAATATTTGAGAGTATTTATTCATGAAAAAGAAAAGTAAGGAATTGTTACATTGGAATTGCATGTACCAAAATGAGGTGGACAAAAAGAAAGTGGTGTGTTTAAGGAAATTCAAGATCAAGGATTTGGATTTGGGAATTGATGGGAAATCTTAAGCTAGGAAGTAAGCTTTCTTCTATAAATTATCAGATGGATTTAGGTTTTCCATTTTAATGCAAGGTACCCACTTGGATATTAGTTTGAGTTCGACTATTTATTGATGTCTAAAACCATACTCAAAGACTTCATTTAATGGATTAAACGATATTTCACTTGGTTTTTGTTTTCTAAATTGGCCCATATAATTTTCACATGTCGATTCAAATATTTATTTTTTGGTTCGAGTTTATTTCTTGCAATTCTCATCACCCAAACCATCTTGCAATCACTATCATTACCACCACATTGTTTCAACCATCACTAGAACTGCATCCATTATCGAAGCTATCTTTATCGTATTACAATCACTTTAAAAATATTCTTGAAAGGACGGAGAAACAAGATTCCATTGTAGAAAAGAAAGTGATTAAATTGTTGCCAAATTTTCCAATAAATAGTACCCAAAAAATTCTTGAAATGACGGAGAAACATGATTCCATTGTGATACAATCCACTCAATCATATTAATATGAGAATGAGGAGTAGTAACACCAAAATCTTTAAGACGATTCCATATTAATTTGAATACCGGACATGAAGAAAAAAATGTGCGTAAGTCTCAGGAAAAAAAATTACAAACATTAAATATATTAGAAATATGAGTAAAATGAGAAAGTTGTTCCCTAGTATTAAATCTTCTTTGTAAAAACAAGCAAGAAAATATGTAATTTTGGGAGGTATCTTTAATTTCCAAGTTCGAGGAAATAAGAGTATACTTGAGCATTATTATAGTTAATTTGAAGACGCGTAGCTGAATTAATAGAGAAATGATCAGAAGACGAAGGTTTTATCATATATATATATATATATATATAATTTGGCCCATACTTTCATAAATGTCAAGTTTTTGTAACAGCTTTCAAGTATAGAGTAAAACTCACTTAATAGAAATAAATGCCCTCAAAACTAAAACAAGTATTAACCTAAAAAACAAAACCCTAGTAGATAAAAATTTGGGAATCAAATTCAAATGCACATTTGTGGAGAGTTCTAGACCTATTACCATGGTCAAACAGTGAGTGCAATTTTTTCTTTCATAAGTTTCATTGATGCCATGGCAGAATACATTCCAGCAACTCGCTCTTTATAAAAGACAATTCATTTAGGGCCCATTTGATAACCATTTCGATTTTATTTTTCATTTTTCATTTTTTGTGCTAGTGTATAGAGGAAAATGAAAGTGAGAGTGGGAGTGAGTATGAGATTGAGAGAGAGGATGAGAGGGGAGGAGTAACAAAATTGAAAAAAAAAAATCAAATAGATCTCAATTTTCAGTTTTAGTTGTCACTTTTGTTACTCATTCCTCCCATCCTCCTCTCTCATCTTCCCTCTAAGTCTCATCCCCACTCTCATTCTCACTTCCATTCTTCCTCTTGTTCCTCTATACTTTAGCACAAAAATTGAAAAATAAAAACTAAAAACTAAAATTGAAATGGTTATCAAACGGGCCTTAACAACCACTATTTATTGATTGTCATGTCATTCTTAATACCAAGAAAGAGAACATTAGCATGCATAGAACCAATTGCATTGAAGAAATCTTGTGCCTTTATCATGGAATTAACAAATCCAAAATTACAAATGCAAGAACACAATCATCTTTGACTAAACCTAGTTTACGCACTATGACTTACATTTTAGAGCTAAGGTTGTGGGAACACATATTTCGGTAACCAATAGATGGACGACATGTGGAAAAGGAATATTCCTTACGTCAACCGATTCCATAAAATCAAGATGGGAATATCTCCCCAAATCAAGGATGAGATTTCCATAAAATCTCTTTGATTAATTCCAATCTCCTATTTATGGGTAAGAATAATCCTAACAAAATAAGGATTATTCTTCAAACCCTAGCCTACAAGAAATCTATAAATATATGGCTACATCACAGATATGAGGTAATATGATCTCTACCCTTGATACACCCTCTCTCTCACACCACTCTCTTATTCTCAGCTCCGGCCACCTGGCTCTCACAGTGAGAGAAGACCTCCATCATTTCTGTTATCTTAGTATCTATTTACCCCGGTCTTTTTCACATGGATTGAGGAAGAAGAGAGAGAAGGAAGCTCGAAGGGTGAAGAATCTACATGCGAATATTCCCCGTGCATAAATTTGCTCAAACATATTTGGTGCTTTCATTGAGAGATTCGAGATATACTTAATGCGATACTCTCGAATCCAAATAAAGGGAAATTTGTTTCCCCCCACATAAATCAAATTTGTCATTGATCCAAAGCCTTCAAATCACCATGGTAAGAGGCCTCACCTCAAGGAACACAGCGAGAACGACCACAGCATCACCAGAGAAGTTCTCTTAACCCATCCATGGTCGTGGTGAACACATCTTTTTTTTTAAAAAATCTATTTTTCTGTCATACCAAAACAACCAGAAAAATTGGAATTTCAGATACAAAGATTTGGGTATGCCTCCAGCCAAGCGATACAGAATCAACAAAAACATAAAAGTCACGACGCAGCAGCTTGCTCCATCACTGGAACTGACCATTAAGCCACCACGTGCCGCATGACCCATCCCTCCATGACCAGGGGTCTCCGTTCTCCAAGCCCAAAGGCTCACGCTATCACCAGCCCGGGCACGATTGGAAATTTCTCCACAACCATTGCCATCCTTGAAATGACAGCCTCCACCCACGTTTAATATCGATGACAATGCTATTGAACTCATGGATGTCTAGGGATCGAAAACTGAGGCGAAGAACTCTAATCCACCGCTGTGAAGTAGCAGGCACAACCAAAATTAGAGGTCTCGGCCAAGCTTCGATCGGAGACTTTCTTGGGGACTCCTTGCGACATCGACGATGTTGTTGGAATCGTCTACCTTCAAACTACACGAATACGGAAGGGCGTTGCCATCTAAAGCTGAAATATGGATGATGTGCCGTCCACAGATCCTCCAGAACTATCCAACTCAATCAATGCCATTCCACTCATCTCCTTGCGATGCCACCACTACTATCAAAATCGGAGTGCTCAGAATTGTAGGTTTCTTGGAATGACCAGTCCCCCAGTCGCAGTGCCGGCGACTGGGCCCTACACACAGGTAGCTATGAGTCGGTTCTTCTCACGCTAACAAGGGGCAAGATGGGTCAATTTACCCCTGCAAGCCTGGAATCCACCATTGAAGGCAAAGATGTTGACCTCTGCAAATTTCCCACAAACTACTTGATGAAATGCTCCAGAGGGCGCAGCACACCAGTACACCAGGCAGGTGTGCACGCTACTTGCGCGCAACGTTTCCTTTGTTTTTGTTTTCCTAACATCAAAACAATGACATTGTACAAATTACCTTATTTCAATTTTCAGCATTTTCACTCTCATTTATTTTTATATTACTCTATTTACTTAATTTTACAATGTAAATAAGGAAGTACTCCCGATTTGGATTCAAATAAAAATACTAGAAAATCAAATTCCCACCAAATCAAAATATTAAAAAAAATCGGCTTTTGTACAAAATATAAGAAAGATCGTCGCCATCAACTACTTTATGAAATGGATCGAGACTGAAGCTCTATCATCTACTAAAGAAGCTGACGTAGAGCGATTTGTCTGGAAGAATATCATCTGCCAGTTCGGTTGCCCACATACGCTAGTCATCGACAATGAATCATAATTCATTAACAAGCAGATCACCGAATTCTTTTCGCAGAGATTGAAAGATATCGAAGGAAAATGGGTAGATGAGTTGCTCGGAGTCATATGGGCTTATCACACTTCCAAAAGGAGACCAACAAGCGAAATCTCATTTTCCTTAACCTATGAATCTGAAGCAATCATTCATCCTCATATCACTATTCCATCCATTAGCATCAAGATGCACAACAATGATCATAATTCCAAGCAGATGAAGACCAACCTTGTCCTGCTTGAGGAAGAACGGGAACATGCCATTGTTCAAGTCGTAGTTTATCAACATTAATTGATATCCTACTACCACAAAGGAGAGCAACTTAGTTCCCAGTAGATGACTAACTCCACACCACTTCAATTCGAAGAAAATTCAATTTTTCATTCAATGAAGTCTTCGAAAAGAATAACCCTAGGCAGATCAAGACACCTTTTAAGTAATGATGGGTTAAAATAACTCGCGATAGAGGAAGGCACCCTCTACATAAGTGGTGGGTAAACATTTAAAGAGTCCTTCAGGAGATACAAGTCAAACATATCGTTCCTAAAAGATCATCAGGGAGACGCGTGGCAATTACAAATAAAGCGTCCTCTGGGAAACGCATCAAACATATTGCTGTTCAAAAGAGTCCTCAGGGAGACACATGACAATTATAAATAAAGCATCCTCCGAGAGACACGAGTCAAACAGACCCCTATCCAAAAATATCTTCAGGGGAACGCAAGACAACTACAATGAAGCGTCATCCAGGTGACGCAAGTCAAATATGCCACAATCTAAAAGCAACCAAGGCGTCAGCAGGTCACTCAAGCAGTTCACAAGACTCAACGCAAATTGAAGTTAAAGAAATAACTTAAGTTTTCATAGCAAAAGTGATCGACTGGCCAGAGTTCAACAAAGAACAAGCGATCAACAGATCCAGAAGTTCAAAAATATTAGTGAGCAGCTGACATGCCCAAATTCTGTGTTCATGACAATATCCTACTCACCTCAAGCAGAAGACAAAAGTTGGTTGGTCACAAGAACTCACATATAACAATGCTTTGGATATATGGGTAAAGCAAATCAGCAATTCGAGACATACCATAGCAAAACATTGCACTAGTTGGCCAACTCAACAGCTACCCAGTCCAAGCTGACCTAAACACAACGTAGCTGCTAAGCCAATTTAGTGATTGTCCCATACACCAATAATGAATCTCAAAAGCCTCCTCTCGTCAGGAGCCCAACTCACAAAAGGAGCTCGACCTTAAGAAGGAAGTCCAGATGCAGTTGGAGAGCCTGATAAATATTTATTATATCCTGCATGCCACATAAGCGCCATGCAGAAGTTGGTTACACATAATTTGACAACCAATAGATGGTCGACTGGGAAAAAGGAATATTCTTTAGAGCAATTGATTACCCTAGTTAAATCCTATTTAATTATGAAAATTATCTTGGATTTAAGATGGGAATTCTCCCCAAATTAAGGATGATATTTCCATCAAATCTCCTTGATTAATTCCAATATCCTATTTATGGGTAAGAATAATCCTAACCAATTAAGAATTATTCTTCAAACCCTAAGCCTACAAGGAGTCTATAAATACATGGCCACATCACACATAAGAGGTAATCTAATTTCTACCTTTGAAACGCCCTCTCTCTCACGCCACTCTTTTCTTCACGGTTGTGGCCACCTTCATACACGGCTCCGGCTACCCAACTGTCCCCATGAGAGAAGATCTCCATCCTTTCCATTTATCTCAATATCTTTTCCAAGAATATTTAACTGAATTATGCATCAAATGGCCTTTGGCCAACACACCCAAGGTGTGGTCTATTTACTTCAGTCTTTTTCGCAGGGATTGAGGAAGAAGAGAGAGAAGGATGCTCGAAGGGTGAAGAATCTACACGTGAATATTTCCCATGCGGTAATTTGCTCAAATAAAGGTTCTAGAACATTGTCCCAAACATCGGGGCCACAATGGTTGTGTAGACCAATCTTATGGCTTTGTCTGACATATTGTGCCTCCCTCTTTGAACCACAAAGCAAAGAATTTAAATGGTTTTATGTATGTGCCAATCCAAATATTTGACATATAGCAATACATCAGTTGACCCATGATTCTAAAGGGTTGTTTGATAACCATTTCATTTTCTTTATTTTTAAAAAAAAAAATGAAATTTGAAAACATATTTGGCAACAACTTTAAAGTGTTTTCAGTCTTCAATTTTCGTTTTCATTTTTTTGGCTCTTATTTCATTCATTAATTTTGTATCACCGCACATGAAATATGAATACTAGTCATTTGGGAACTCAAACTTTGACCCGACCGCTCTATTCTTGTGTTTGGTTACGAACCCAGTTCAAGGTTTGGACCTCCATATCCAAATTCACAAAAAAAAATCCTAATCCCAAAAAAAATAATATTCGCTAAAAAATACTAAGAACTTTTTGTAACATGCACTTTCAATCTATGACCTCAAATTCACAAATTGACCCCAAAAAATTTCATTTCCAAGTTTAAAATAAAACTGAAAACTTAAATTAGTTACCAAACAACTTTTGTTCATTTTTAAATTTTCACTTTTTTTTAGAACTGAAATTAGTTACCAAACAAGTTTTCAATTTTCAATTTTTGAAAAATGAAAAATGAAAAATGATTTTTGTAATTTGAAATGGTTATCAAACAAACCCTAAGTTAATTTTGTTGGACACTTCTTTTGCATTTTTAGGTTTATGTGGGTTTTATTCTCAGCGCATTTGAGCCCATTTAAGTGAGATTTTTGCTATATTTGAAAGCTTTTTTCATATAAAAATAAAATTTTTTGCTATGTTTGAATTTTATTTTTCAAAATTTGAATTTATAGAGAGAGAGAGGGGATCCAAATGGGTCTCGGGCGAGGCTGGGGGTGGATCTCGGGTGGGAATGAGGTGGTTGTGTGGTGGCGTTGTGCTTGGGGGTGTCCTGGGTAGAGAGAAAAATAAAGGGTGAGAGAGAGGAAGATAGGGAGAGGACAAGGATAGCAAGATCGTCGCCGCTTGCATCCATAAGGACTTTGCTTCCACTCCAACAAGGAGAGCCCAAGAAGAGGACTTGCATTGGCTGCAAGTGAATCCAGATCGAGTTCTCGAAAATCGAGCTTGTTGGCTTCGCAACTCAGGGAGTCACGAAAACGATTGTTCAGCAAGTCGAGGCCTAGCTCTGAAATGGGCTTCCCATAATGCGTCATTCAGTGAGTCGAGTCGAGTCGAAGCCTCTCTCTCCCTTTGTAAATTTCAGTACTTTTTTTCCTTTATGGGTTCTCTTACTTAGCAATTTATGCAAATGAAGTTGCTCCAAGAACAACAACAATGGTTGCGATAGGGTTTGGGGAAGAAGATAAGTTAGAGATGGATATTTATTTATTTGTTAAGTTTTTTTTTTTCATTTATGAAATAATGTTGTTTTATTTATTTAGTTTGGGGCCCACTTGGGCCACTTTATATTAAACTTGTGAGTCATAGTACCACCACATTAGCTTTCAACGGAATGACTAACGGATATATTAAATTGGTATGAAAATAAATATTATGTATGTGACTAAGACAAAAAAAATTTGATGTATCGAACTCTAAAGTTTGGTAAACTTTACCATAGTAAAGTGAAAATTACCCTATTTAATAACACTTAAGTTGCCTTATTTCTATTAAATAAAAACTAGACTTGATCTGGGACAACTAAGGCGGTAGATTAGGGTTTTAGACAAGTTATCTTTGCAATTTATTCTCTTTAGATGGTTTCAGTTCTTCAACTAGCTTAGGTCACTGGAGAAGTTTTACCCATATCCGTTGTATTGCTACTTGGATGGCTCTCTTTGTACTTTTTCAGTTGATCTAATAAACTATTATCGCTTGTTCTATAAAAAAACATTCATGTCATAATTTAAGCTGCCTCATTTCCTAATCCAAAAAGTGGCTAAATTTATGAATTGAAGTGAAATTTACATATAGATCATAAGATTTTTAAATGCAAAGTTACTGATTAGTGAATAATTTTTAAATGATAGAGTTATAGATTTTTTGGCCATTGGAATGCGTAAATGAATAATATGACTCATTTCGCAACCTTTGGCACCACTAAGTCATCACCTAAAGTCCCAACCCCTTTTGTGCCATTAGACTCGAGACTCTTTGTATCGCCCATACTAGTAAGCTTCAAACTACTTTCTGTCCGATAAACAAGTATGGTAAAAGTAAGGGTGTATTCGGTTCTGTTATCGACCCGATTCACCCTCTGACGTACCGACCAACATCATCAGTATATTGGATTTGAGATTTTACAATCCGATCCAATGTGTTCGAATGTCAAGATCCAATCCAATCCAAGTACATTGGATTGGATTGGATGATCGGTTTGTACGAAAGTATGATAATGACAAATATAATCGTATAGTATTCAATCCGATAGAAAATATCATTAAGTATGTACTAAATAGGCATAAATAAATTTTAGAAAACATCACTACAATGTAAACTTCGACATTTAGAGTTCAAGTTACATCCATTCCTTAATAAAAGAAACACTAAATTAAAGTGAACATAAAAACTTAGATAACTCTTCAAGGTTCCAGGTCCAACAATCTTTTAATTTCTTTCTTATCCTTATATTATCTTGCAATCAACAAATATGTATATATAATTAAGACTTTTAACTTAAGAGAGTTGAGATATAATGAATGTCAAGATAACAATATTAGATAGAAAGAATGAAACAAACTTACGTATGACCCAAAATTTCTACAAAAGAAGAAAATACCATATTAATATAAATATAACAAAAATAGTACTAATTAATTTCAACTATGAAACTTATCTTAAAATAATATTTACCTGATTCAATTTTTTTCATCTCATCTACAATCTCAAGAACATTGGTTTTTGGTGAAGAACGTAACCAATTTTGAGTGCAAATGAGTGCCTCCATTGTTCTTGAGGATAATGAACTCCTAAAGGGATCTAGAATGCGACCACTAGTACTAAATGTTGATTCAGATGCTACAATAGAGACAAGTATTGCCAACACATCTCGTGCAATATAAGAGAAAATTTTATATTTTTCAGAATTCATCTTCCACCAACCCAGGAGATCAAAGTTCTCTTTTTTGGATTCTCACATGTTTAATTAAGTACCTGCCAACTTCTGTTTTGGACTCTTCACCATCAGTTTTCTCCACAAGTTTCATGAACCTAGTAGTGAAAGCAGTAGCAAAATCTACTTCATTACTATCAATCTCCATTTCACTTGGATTATGAGTCTCATCTTATGTGCATCATTTTCATTGTAAAGCAATTTATATTGATCATACAATTCTTTTAACTTGCTTCTCACTTTACTTGTCATCTCGCTAGCTTTATCCTCACCATACAACAAAGAAAAATAATATTGCAAATAACGTTCCTTGTAACGAGGATCAAGTAAAATAGCAACAAACAAATACATGTTAATTTACTGGTAGCTTCCCCAATATTTTTTGTATTTCTTCAGCATATTTTAAGCCATCATCTTAAGAAAAACATCTTTACTATGACTCTATCTTTGCAATTGCACATGAAACACACACAGTTGTTTCAGAAACAGATTTAAGGTTACATACAAAGTACCAGAAAATACTAGAGTTGCATCATAAAAGACTTTTAAAAACTTAATAAAGCAGCGGGCATTATTCCAATCCAATGAGGTGGGAGCCCTTTTCCTTTCATCCATACAAAACTCATTAACATACTGTGTATCTTGTTCCTCTAAGCGTTCAAAAGCTTTTTGATATTTTTTTGCAACTTCTAACATTAAATAAGTAGAATTCTACCTTGTCGGAACATCAAGACATATAGTTTTATGTGAAGAAATTTTCACTCGCTCCACATAAGCCTTAAACTTTTGGGACCTCGTTGGAGAAGACTTGACATGTCTCGCCAGATTACAAACTCTGGTGATTGACTCATGATAGTCTTCTAGACCTTCCTTAACAATGAGATTTAGTATGTGTGAACAACACCTCATGTGCATATTTTCACCCTTCAATATTGAACCATTCTAATTATTCACTTTGTTTGACCAAAATGTAACAACATGATCATTTGAGGTTGCATTATTAATTGTCACAGTCAACACATTATCAATTTTCCACTCTAGTATACATGTCTCAATTGCCCTTCCAATTGTATCACCTTTTTGATTTACAATTGTACAAAAATTCATAATTTTCTTCCGTAATCTCCACTGATCATCTATATAACGAGCTGTGAGACACATGTAGTTAAGATTTTGGAGAGATGACCATGTGTCTGTGGTGAGACTAACTCTTTGGCGATTAGCAACTAAATAATCCTTCAACTTTATCTTCTCTTTCTTATAAAGCTTTAAGACATCTCTTGCAATTGTAACGCAAGATGGGACTTGAAGTCTAGGTTCAAAAACACGTAACATATCCCTAAACCCTATACAACTCTAAAGGGTTGTTCACAAATATAATAAATCTAATAATTGCTTCCCTACATGCCTCTGGACTATAACTTGTAGCAATCAGTTTGCCTTCCTTCTCGCCTTTCTTTGATTGGAAAGAAAAAGTTTTTTGCTTCTTAATATCTCAACCTGGATACTCTTTACATTGATTTTCCAAATGACTCAACAAGTTTGATATCCCATTTCTTTTGCTACCACATGCATATACTTTATTGCAATATTTGTATTTTGCCTTAGGATTTTTTGGATCATCTTGCATTTTAATAAAGTGCTCCCAAATAATTGCAGGAGGTCTAGCAGGTTTTCTCTTACCTTCTTCAATAGGAGCATAATCATTGGCTTTGGTTTCTTGTGGCAACACTTCAACATTTGAAGGCTTGAGAGTATCAGGCCTATTAAAAGTTGAAGGTGTATCAGTTGGTAGTTGACTAGTATTTCCAATTAGATTTTCATTGGAAGTTGAAGTTGGAGTAGTCACCTATTTCAAAAATACTCCATCAATATTTTCATGCTTGAGAAGATGCAAAATGAATAATTGAATAATTGAGTTTTTGAATCCAAAATAATGAAAACTTACCAAGCAAGAAGATGCAGATAAAGCCATGGTGTTATGTTCTGAAACGTGAAAGTGAAACTAAAAATTTGAACTCCAGAACGTGAAAAGCCTTTTCCTTTTTTTGGAACGTGAAAGTTGCAAAATTGAATGTGTTTTATTTATACTAAAATTGGAACTGGAACGTCAAAGGTCACTAAACTGAAAAGTCTCAGCATTTAAATTTTAAAACTAGGATTTTGGATTTGCACATAGAAATTTAGAATTTTTATGCTATATTAATATATATATTTTCAAAAGAATATCAACAGAGTTATGTTGGTGCGTTGGTTTATGTGTTAAATACGTTGCAGGTGGTCCAGGTTCGAATACTAGGAAAGGCAACCCTACTGCTATTGCACCGTACGTCGTCTCAATTTTGGCATCGGCAGTGGTCGTTTTGGCATTGGCGGCGGTCGGTTTAGGTCATGCCATCGTGGAGGAGGCTTCCCCGCATCATCATCGTCGACCCAACATCTTCCTTTGTTCTGGTGATGTAGCACGGGAAGGAGGGACGGAGGGAGAGAGAGAGAGAGAGAGAGAGAGAGAGAGAGAGAAGGACCCGACCCAAATTCCACTTTGGAATCTGAGCCAAACCTTGTTCGTGATCGACATCTGGCAGGTGCCGAGCACAATTGACTTGGTTGCCCTTTTTTGTTAAAAATTTAACTTCCCTTAAGTCTTGACTTCTACCGAAAATTCGGCAAAATCTCCCCTGTAAATCGAACGTTCCCAAAATTTACACCTGTCAACAAGCACTTAAATATATGCACCAACTGCCAGTATACAAAAAAAAAAAGTAAGTTCCAACAGTTAAATACGTTCCAGGGCACTGTCAGAGCAACTATACAGCTTTATTTACAA
>NC_024131.1:12474035-12489715 GCF_000346735.1 Prunus mume | reverse complement strand
GAGCGGGAAGCAGGAATTTCCCTGTGGTGGCTCTCGGATGCACGTCTACAGCCTAGGGGCGCAAAACATTAAAAAGGTGAGTGGACCAAAAAACAAAGTTTAGAAAATACAAATGAACATACTAACCCCACTGTAAAAGTAGTTATAAAAACTAAATCATTCTCTTATGTATATACGTACTGAAACTAATGCACTCATATATACATATATAAATATACCAATCATGCTCATGGTCAACATCAATCTCTTAAAAGCATTGAAATCAGTTTAAAACTACCACCTAGGTGTACCCCTTTTTATCCGTCAATTCCTGATATGCCGTCAATTCCCCTCGCATCACCATTGGTGATACGTCCTCGCGGGTCTCGGTGACACAAAGTCAATCCGAGCCGCAACCTAGCAGGATTCAGGGAACCTTGGTCAACCTGATCCTCGTCTCGCTTCACACGAGTCCGGGTACCATAGAACTCGTGGGGCAACTGTCAAGCATGCTGACTAAGCTGAAGGCAACTGATAAAATCCGAAGGCAACCTGGATGTCCGTGGACATCATTATATCCGAAGGCAACATCGGTATATCTGGGTACCTAGGGTGGCTTAGAAAGTAACAATAATAATAATAAGCAATGTTTTTGAAAGATCTTATAAACAAATGAAGTTCTGTTAAGGCTGGACTCTACTGCCATTTATCTGGTGTTTAACTAAAACTCTCTTTCTCTATATCCCTAAAGGATATTCCACTCGGCAGCATGCAAATCATAATATTTAAAAGCATGTCTCATTAATAAAACACTAGTCTTTGAATAAAACTTATTCAAGATCAAATACTGAAACTAAATTGCATAAATTCATTTATGAAAACAAAAAGTCCACTCACGGTTGGTCCGAGCTCGCTGGACTTTTAGAACGTCCTCCTGCAGGTCAACTGGTGCCCGAGTGCCTGATTCAAATACCATAATAAAATATATTAATAAAACTGCTTGGTATAAATATTTAAATAAAACCTTGATCCCCGGCTTCTAGAAGTGCGTGCATCAATTTAAAGTTATTCATATGCCCACATTACGTTCCTTTAATCCTAGGACATTCGTCCCGTGAATCTGGTTTCGATCGGACGATTAGATTCATCACGATCACACAATCGATGATTCTAAACCCTTAACCCTAGGGTTCGCTATTTCGGAGTATCCGGGACTCCGATTAACGATCTGTCGAATCGTACACAATCCTGGCAAGGTCTAGATTAACATATCTGAAAGTGATCACGACCCAACGGTTCAAAACTATTGAACCCAGATAACGCACACTATGTAAAAGTCAGCTTAACACTCAAACGACGTCCGAATTGAGATCCGCGAATTTCTACACGCTCGTGAGAATACGAGGATCATTCTGAAACTGAGATTGGTCCCCTCCAGACTGCCCACGCACCGCCACACGGGCTGGTAGCTTGGGTGGCTTGAGAGATTTCCGGTGGCCGAAAAAACTCCAAACCACCGGCCCAAACTCCTAAGTTAGGTAAAACACCAATTTAGAATCACTTTTGTTCTTGGACCTACCCCAAAAAGTGGCCGGAATCCTACCCTCAAAACTGACTGAAACTTAAGTTGAGAATCAAACAATCTACGCTTTAAATTTCTGAAATCCTACCCAACCAGCAGCTAAGTTACGAAAAATAGTTGAAAAACCATACCTCACTCGTTCGATTTGGTGGAGAATCGAGGGAGAATGGGTGATGAGAAAATCTGTCAAAACCCGCGCGATTCTCTGCATTTTCCGGTGGCTGCTGGCGGTGGTGAAGGCTGAGCTTGGTCGGACTTGGAAGAGGAAGCGGCGTTGGTTCGATTGGGTCCGGTTTCGTCGGCCGGAGTGGAGAGTGGTGGTGGTTATGGAGCTTTGAAGGAGACGGCTAGAGAAGGGACGCATGAGAGAGAAGAAGAAATTGGGGGAGAAAAGAGAGAAGCTGAGTTTTTAAAAATCTGGCTTGGAAAGTTACCATTTTGCCCCTTGAAGTATTTTGACCGTAATTTCTTCGTTACAACTCCGCTTCGAGTCTACTCCGTGTCTACGGACTCGTTTCATCCCGCTCTACGCAACGGTGCAAGTGGATTGGTCAAATTCTTCTTCGGTCAAAAGTCAACTTTCCCTTAATAACTTAGTCCAAGGGCAAAATTGTCCTTTCTCCTTAATAAACTAATAATTAAATATTAATTAAGGTTTGGGTTATTACAGAAAGATAGATAGATAGATAGATAGAAGAGGAAGATGGAGAGAAGATGAGAGAGAGAGAGAGAGAGAGAGAGAGAGAGAGAGAGAGAGAGAAAGAAGACGAGAGAGTGAAAATGAGAAAAATGAGAGAGAGAATAAGCTGAGATAAAGAGGAAAGAAAAAAATAGTTTTAATAACCAAAATAGTATTTTAATGCAGTAAAAGTAAGATAAAAGATGACATATTGATATGTAGACTAGTTTTTTTCTCAACCTTAGATTAGATCCAAGGGTAGGTACCCACAACTTCCTTGGACTATAGGGTCCAGCAGTGGCGGAGCCAGAAATTTATGTGTTGGGGGGCCAACATATAAACCAAATAAGACATTAAAAAAATTCAAATTTTCAACCTTAACAATGTTTGTAAAAATAAAAGGCAAAAAATAATTGTTTATTCAATTAAGTATCAAAATAACACTCGTCGTTATTTCATATCTCGAAAACCATTATGAACAAAAATTTAGTGAATGCTAAAACCATTTGTAATTGAGTCAATGCTAAACTTTGCTTCATATAGGAACACAAATTTAAATCCCCATCTTTTTTTATTTGGATAAAAGTGTACTTCTTATTTGATAAAGGAGATTTTTTGAAACTTTATTCGATTGGCTACTTTTAATTTTTATTAATATATTGGTGGGCCCAAAATTACTTAGTCTTTCTATTTGAAATTACTTACTCTTTTACTTGCAAAGAGAGAGAAACGTATCTTTTCTTTTGTGAGGGGGCCACAAATAGTTTATTATTACATAGACTTCCTAAATATGTAGGAAAGCAAGAGCAAAAATTAAATTGAGTAAAAAATTTGGGGGGGCCCAAGCCCCTTCAGGCCTTAACAAGGCTCCGCCACTAGGGTCCAGGAGAACAGGATTGAATTCTTGAATCCATAAGCAATACTTTTATTATATTGACACACCCACCCACCCAACCTCTAGTATGTTCCCCCTGAAAGCAATTCCGCCCATTTGCCATGGCAAATGGTAAGGGCAAGTAAGGGTGGTTACTGTTCACTTGAATAGTATATGCCATAATAATTTTTGTTTGTGCTTGTCGACCCATTAGAGCACCTCCACCCCAAAGGGCAAGGGCAAAGCAAAGGCAATGCAAGGTTTGTCACTATTCACTTTAATTTATATTCTATTTTTTATACTTAAACCATTAATTTTGATAAGATTTTCAGATAAAATTTTCAATTGCCATGTGTCACTATTTATTATAAAATTCTCATCTCAAATTTCAGATAAAATTTTCGGATAAGATTTTTGAATAAAATGTTAGGATTAAATTTTCGAATAAGATTTTTCGGTTGCCATGTATCCATATTTATTATAAAATTCACATGAAATTTTCGGGTAAGATTTTCAGTTGCCACGTGTTCATATTTATTATAAAATTCATATCTCACTCATCATACAATTGAAATACTTATTCACTCATCATACAATTGAAATACTCCCGGTCCTCCTAGTCCAACACAGTTGAGTACAAGGATGACTTAATTATTAGAGGAGGCGGTTCCACCTGATCACGACGTGGGGGAGTATTTTCCTTCGAGGGACGTAATAGTACCATTATTTTCGACACGAAAACCGACTGTGAGCATTGTTCACTTAAGGAGCCATGTGTAATGTTTTTCCTCTTTTTTGTTTTGCCTTCAATAATCTATTAAAAAAATGAAATTGGAAATGCAAGAAATATATTTTAAAAAAATGACAATAAATTGAATAAAAAGGCAATTAATATTTTTTTTTACCTCGTCGCCAAGATTTTGACTACTTCGAACGTTTATCCATAACTCTCCGGCTTCGATGGAAGAGGTCATTTGTATTTTTACATAAATGAAATTTTTTAATAGAAAATTTAGTGTGGAAAGTGAAAAATATTGGAAGGAGATGAATTGGTATGAAGATTTGGTGTGGAAAGTGAATAATATTGGTAGGTATTTATAGAAAAAAATTCTAGAATTTTTTGATATTTTTTTCAATTTTTTTTAGCCAAAAATTGGACAGCCGTTGGATTGAATAAGATTTTTGGATCGAAGGCTCCAAGAGAAGCCACGTTAGCAGCTGAAATTCAAATAGTTTAACGTCACACTGACATCAGCAGCCTTCAGACAACAACCCAAGCAATTCTAACCCTTGGGCTTGCCCTGGCTAGTGGGTCCCACCCCTTGCCCGAGTTGGACCTTGCGTGTTGGAGGGGGTTTTTGGGCCTGGGGCTGCCTTTTGCCTGCCTTTGCCCCTTGCGTTGGAGCTGTCCTTACCATGGCAATTCAAAGGCAATTACTATTCACATGTGATTAATTTTAATTTGGGAGTTTCACTAAAACACTCAAAATGGAGGTTGAAATTATAAAAAAACCCAAGCACTATTTTAACATATAAACACACTCAAAACCCATCATTACACACACTCAAAACTCATTTATAAACACACCCAAAAAGTTGACTTTGGGGTTGATTTTGGGTGTGTTTCTATGTTTAAATAGTGCTTGGATTTTTTTATAAATACATGTCTAGGATTGGGTTTATTTATAAATTTGTATTTTAATTTAAGTAAATTTAGGTTTTAGCCACAAATTTTTTTTCACTTTTGGAAAAAGCCAAAGCTTTTTCAAAAAAGACAGAAAAACTTATCAACTTTCAAACCAAAGACATGCAAATGTAAAGGATTTCTTAGGAAGTCCAAAAATAAATAATGCCAATTTTGTCAATTTTGGCTTCTTTTAAAAAATTTCCCTCTTCTTTGATTTTTTCCAAAGTCTCCCTTTTATTTATATGTATGATATGAATAAATATCCATGTATGTATAATTTTTTGGTAATTTTTCCGAATTTGTTTCGATTTTTTTCTTGGTTGACGTCAGCGCCTGCCTTGCCTTGGGCCCTGTCCGGGCTGGACGTCACCGCTGGAGCTGCTTATGCCTGGGCTGGGCTGTCTACTGGAATTGCTCTTACGCCTATCCATTTATCACCCATCCCACCTCTTGGAATCTATTCGTCCAAAAAAATCCTCTCCGAACCCAATATCTTCCAAGAGACCAAGAATCAAACGTGGGCTCAGCAGCTATAGCACTCGATTTCTCGTCTGCTATCGGCGGTCAGGTGCTGTTGTGTAGCAGCGACGTCGTCTATCAGGTAGTGTTCTCTCCCCTGGAACTGAGTCGTTAAATCTTTCGTTCCAGATCCAGATCGATACCGTACCGCGATTGGGATCCAGATCGAAATTCGTAGGGGGTGAGCGGATCAGGCAACTATGGTTTGATCTATTATTTTCAGTGAGGTTTGAATGTGTATGTTTCTCATTTCTATTTGTTTTTTCTTCAGCTTCTCAATATGGACGCGGTCGCTGCAAAAACTGCCCGGGAATCTCTAGACCTAGCATTTCAGATGTCCAACATTCTTGACACAGGGCTTGATCGTCACACCCTCTCCATCCTCATTGCGCTATGTGATTTGGGTCTCAACCCTGAGGCTTTGGCTGCTGTTGTCAAGGAACTCCGAACAGAACTGGTTCCCCTTCCGCCATCAGATGCTGCTCATGCTATTCCTTAAACTGGTTTGTGTATTTGGATCCCCATTCTGCTTACTCATTTTGTTAATTTTCTTTGGAACATAAATACTTTGCTTCACTTGGAGATGAATCCCATTTTCTTAGTTCGGAAGAGTACTGGAATGATAGTAGGAAGCTAGAAATTACAAAGCACTTTTAAGCAGCCAAATTTTTTGTATTTTTTGTCTAGTTGCTAATTAGTAGAAAAACTTCCGAGAGTAATGTATTGCCACCTAACATACTGAGTGGCATGACAAAGTCGCTAACAACTTGACACTGGTTCAACTTTCATTGTAACCTCTTATTGTGATATAAGTTTTGAAGTGTCCGCTCTAAGTTTCAATCTAAAATAGTATCCACTAAGATTTATCAAATGGTTCAGATTTCCCGGCCAAAGCGCTGCCGCCATAAATCCCCCAGCACCACCGCTGGATTTGGAGCTGCTTTCCTTCAAGACCTCCCAATACTACACCTTTCACTCATCAATACTTTGCGTGTAATCAGTTGTTGAACGAGATAGGGAACTTTGTTTTATAAGACTGAGATGTACTAAAGAGAAATGTTATCCTCTTTACTAGAATCCATTTAAGTGTACAATAGGTAAGTATTTAGGGATTCAAAATAGTATTTGATGGTCTGATTCTACAAATTCTAAGGACCCCATTAGTAAAACACAGAAAAAATTGGCTGGTTGGAAGTCCGGCTCACTTTCTAGAGCTGGTAAACTAATTTTTTCTTGGCCCAAAAATGTGGTACATAAGATCTCTAACATTTTCAGGAAGTTTTTCTAGGGACCAGATACTTCTAAGCAGGCTCCAATTGCTTGGAACTCTATTTCTAAATTAAAGAAGAATGGTGGTTTAGGACTCTGAAATCTAGAAGATTTTAATTTGGCCCCTTTAGCTAAATTAGGTTGGAAAATTTTGATTCAACTTGATAATTGGTGGGTCCATTAGTTTCTCAAAAATATTTGAGGCATGATTCTTTCTTTCAAGTGAAAGCTAGAGATACTGATTCTACTTCTTGGAAATGAATTTTACAAGCTAGGGAAATTTTACTCAAAGGCATACGATGGATTGTTGGAGATGGAAATGATATTAAATTCTGGACTTGAGTTTATGCTTTTCCTTTAATTAATTTAGTCATTCTTCTTCTATAAGTAATCTTAAGGAATCAGTTGCGGATTATATTTCTTTTGATAATTGGAATGTGGAAAGTTTATGTACAATGCTCCTTTCAAATGTAGTTAATTCTATTAGAGGCATAAAATTTGCCTCTTGTTCCTACATCAGATAAGTTTGTGTAGGGGATCTAAACCCCATGGTACATTTTCCATGAAGTATGGTACCAGCAAGAAAGGATAGGTATGCAGATAATTTCCTTAAACATATTCGGAAACTGAGCGTGACCCTATTCAAATCTTTGTTTGGCTTCTTTTACAAAAGAGACTAACACTAGGGAAAAACTTTTGAGACTTACTGCTATGGATTCTTCTTGTCCTCTTTGTAATAAAGATGTTGAACATTTTAATCATCTGTTTATTGATTGTACTTTTGCTAGGCAATTTTGGCATATTTATACCTTTGCTTCTGGTAATTAATATTGTGGATTGGTTGCATTTGAATTGGAACAAATTAGCTTTGCTTTATGTGGAAAAATATTATAACTGTTTGTTGGCAAATTTGGTTCCAAAGGAATAAACTTGTGTTTTTGTTATTAGAAATTCAAAGGAAATGCTAATTTTGCAGGACCTATCCAAGTTGGTTTAACTTGAGTCATTGAAGCGGAAGCAATAGTTCTGAAGAATGGACTTATTTGGTCTAAAAAGTCAAGATTATCTTGCTTATGGGTTAAAGGGCATTCTCAAAGTTTAATCAATTTGTTAAAGGACGGTCAACATTCACCGTGACGCTTGTTTTCGCTTGTTATGGATTGACAGACTTTCAAGTCATTCAAACTCGTCATGTGTTTCGTAATGCAAATTGGCTAATTTGAGTCATCAGCTTGATGATCTTTGTATCTCGTTTGGTAATCTTCCAAATAGTGAGGCAATAAAGTTGTTGTATGATATATTAGGGGATCCACAGGGTGTCTTTCTAATTTTACTCAAGTCATTAAAAAGGAACAAAGCAAAAAAAGAATGGAAGTCACTAAATAGGATTGTGAAAGTATTCCTGCCCCTGAGTTCCCAAGTTCGATTACTCGTTCCCCCAATATCGCTTGTATCCAAAATAATAATAATAATAATAATAAATTTGCACACCACATTGTGATCAATAGTCCTACAACATTGTATTGTCATTCCAATTCCATCATAGACAAATATAACTCTATAGATATGCGGTGGTATATGTGTGTTTTGTTGAAGTGGTATTTGGTACTATTACAAATTTGTGTATACTTGATAACATCAAACACAAAGAACATCTCCTCCTTCAATTTGTACAAAAGGTCATGGTATTATCAGGTAACAAATAAAATGGAGGGGTCGCAGCAACACTCATCCAGGAGACAGCAGCAACATAATGCTGCAAAGCTGCACAATTAGGCAAAGAAGAAATTAATTAATAACTGTATGAGAATTTTTTTGATAAAAGAAAATACCAACAAATACCATTTAATTTGCTAAAAGTAATAATTAAGGGGAAAAGGAAAGACACTTGGGAAGAGAAAGTATGGAATAAAGAAGAACAATTACCATCCTTCAAGGAAACCTGGTTCTCTTTTTGGTGGTGGAGCAGCAGCATAATATTGAGGAGGAGCCATCACAGGAGGTCCTTGATAAGGCCCTGGTTTAAATTAAAATTAAGTTAATATTCAAATAAAACTATTTCCTCAAACTAGTTCCTAAATTACAATATAAAAAAATTCCTCAAACTTCAATCATGCGGATTTTTTTTTCTTCAGAAGTTGAGGGTGAGGGGTTTTTTTCACCCACACTGCCAAGGTGTCATGGGGTTTGAACTTTAAATCACTGGTCTACAAGTCAATGTCTTTTCCACTAGGCTAGATCCCGTTGGCACAATCTTGTAGTAAATACTATTCCCACTAATTACATCAAGATCCCTCATAGTGAATTTGTAATTAAGATCATATGTGTGTATAGAAGTCTAGAGCTAGCATTCCTAGAACCAAAAGAACACACACATACATTTTTTATTATAGAAAATTAAGCCATAAAGGCACCAAAGTAATTACTTATATATATATATATGTATCAATAAATAAATAAATAAAATTTAAACCTATAATATTCTCTAAATTCTACACAAACACAGGAGAATTATATATGATCATGACGAGCAAGGGAAGAATCATATAATCTAACCGTACAGATTAAAGAACAGATTCAGGATTCAAAGACAAAGAAAAAACATGCATACAATTTTATACAGGTTGAAAACTAGAAAGCGAAAAAATAAGGAGTAATATATATGTACATACCTTGAGGTGGATAAGCGTAACCATACTTGGGATCACTCATCTCCAGCACAACCCAATATCTGAAAACACCAGAAGAATATGAAATGGGATTTGTGGTTTTAGGTTCTGGCACTCAGATATATATATGCATGAAAAGAAGATTGGAGAATATAATGTGTGTGAAAGAAAGAAGTCCAGAAACAATTTTAGAGCTGAAAAATTAGACTTATTTTTTAACTCTCTCTCTCTCTCTCTCTCTCTCTCTCTCTCTCTCTCTTATAGACACAAGTGGAATGATGAAGAGGGAACAATAACTTTTCCTCTTGTTTGCAACTTTCATATCTTTGCATGATTCCTTGAGAGATGGGTTAGATCAAAGCTTATGTGTTAAGCTCACAATAAGAATATTATGGAAAGTTATTTGATAGTTGGTGATGCCTATATTTGGTGTATATGTAGAAGCTTCCCCACGCTACTTTTGTGTTGCTCCATATATTCCATTCCTTTCACATTGTAAAGTACCAAATTGATATTATATTTGTTAATAAGACTCTACAAAGTAGTTAATGTTATGTACATGTTGAGCATGTACAATAATAAGACGCTTAGAGCCTTTTATTTTTTCTACAAAGGAGGACTCAAAAAGAGGATTAAAAAGTTGGGTTTGTCATGAAAAAAAAAAAAAACATTTACCCTTGAGGTGGTTCAAATTTGGGATGTTGGCATGAAAAAAGCTTCGAAATGAACAGTTCATGTTAAAGAGCAACATCGAAGTGAGACGCTTAAAGCTGCACAACAATGGATATCAGTAATGAGATTATTGATTTTGTGTGGGTCCTATCTTACTATTATTTATGAAGTTTTAGTAAATATTAGAGTAAGGTGGAATGGAAATCATTCACACACACTACGCAGATCCTAACTTTCTAACTTAAATATAAAACTTGAATTGAGTCTACCACTGATTTTGGTACAATACTCGTCAATACGTATGCAATATGGAAAATATAATTTTGTTGACCGGCGGTATACGGAACCAATACGCGTGGGATACGACTGTGGTTTAGTTTAAAAATATTTGGAAATTATGGTGGTCGTTTTCAAAATTATAAAACATATGGGGTCAAAGGTGTAAATTCGAAGACTTGATTTAATCACACACTCCCAGCCTCTAGGCTAGGTTTTCCTTCGTAAAAGAAATGGCTGCACCAATTTAAAGAACCAGAGGTCCAGATCCAGAAGGAAGAAGAAGAAGAAAGTTCTGCTCCACCTCCACCAGGTCCAGCCTCTTCTTCTCGATTTTGACAAATTTTATCAAACAATAAAGGAAGAAATTTTCCATTTATTTGTTAAATTCGTTGTTCATTTTTGACTGAGATTACAGTATATTGTACAGAAGTTAAAGTGAGCCATGTATTCGTCTCTCTCTCGGCTGTCTTCGTCTCTGGTTCATCGCCTTGCTAGATGCCAGAGCCAGCTCATTGCGTCGAGGTCTTTCTCTGTCTCTGGAACGCCACCAGGCAAGTTCTTCTTCCTGCCCTTTCTTTTTGGCCAATATTTCTGTCGTACTATTGGATATTGCACCTTTTGGTTTTGTTGGTTCTTGAGTTTATTCTGTGTTAAATGAGTTTCTTTTAACATCTCTGCAATTGGGTTCAAATCAATTTGCAATTGTTCTACTGTTTTGAGTGTACTTGAATTTCATTTTTTGTATACTGCGATGTGACTTGTGAAATTAGTTTGATAAAATATATGATGGTGAATCAAGAAGCTTTGCTGGGAAACTAATCTTTAATTGGTGTCACTTTCTTGCAAATGATTGATAATATATTGGACTTTACAGGTCCAATAGAGAATTTTCAACAAGGTTTCAATTCTTCTGAGATTGTTTCAAGGAATTCCAGGTCTATGAACTTTGTGAGGGGGATTCTAGAGGAGGATGGAAAGGACAACTTTGGTTTTTCTCAGTTTCCTCGATATAATATGGAGCAAAATGCTGATATTGTCCATCTAAAGCTGATGAAAAACAATACCTTTGTTACTGTGACGGACTCAAAGGGGAACAAGAAACTTGGGGCCTCAGCCGGGTCGTTACCAGGAATGAAAGGAGGACCAAAATTGTCTAAGTATGCTGCTGAAACAACTGCGGAACACGTTGGACGGATGGCTAGAAATTTCGGGTTAAAATCAGTTGTAGTGAAGGTGAAAGGGTTTACTTATTTTAAGAAGAAAAGGCAAGCCATTGTGAGCTGGAAAGAGGGCTTTACCAATTCCAAAGTGGGTTTGAATCCGATTGTATATATTGAAGATACAACCCGAAAACCCCATAATGGCTGTCGCCTCCCAAAGAAACGTCGCGTGTAAACACAGTGCACTGTAGGCCTAATGAGTATTATCTTTTACTTGGCTAGAGTATCTTGTCCAATAACGAGATGTAGAGTCCAAATTCAGCGGTGGCAGAACTTTTCGAAGAAGAGTGCGTTTTTTCTTTTAATCCCTTTAATTTCAATGCCGTTGTGATGCTACTGTGATCTATTTGAAGATGGTTGTTTCTTATGAGAATATATTTGCTTAGAAATTTCACTTACAATATCAGTCTGGAAAATTTGTGCTTTTTCTTAGCAGTGTTCAGCTGTAGTGATAATGGTTGGAATTGACTGTACATTGACTTCAATTCATGGAATCTTTTATGAAATAGAACCAGAGATACAGATTGTTTGAAGTAATTCCGGCAACGTTGCAACTTCAAGTAACAAAGTAATTACAGGCAACTAGGGGCATCATGCACCTTACCTAAGCAGCTTCTATGTCATGAAGACTGTTGGTAGTACAGAGCAATTTAGAAATAGCATTACAGAAACACAAGTGATAGTAGGTGTCACAGAACAAAGATTATATTTAAGCTTTTGTTTCGATCTCGTGACATTTGCCAAGTTATTTCCGGAATTGTGTACTGTAAATTTGCGAACGGTGAGCCATCTTCTGCCATTTTCCATCTCTCTTCGGCTTCTGTTTTTTTCTCCAGCATAGGGCACGCTTGAATGGAGAGATGGCAGCACTGTACTGATATCTTGCAGTCCTGGAGGTGAAGTCAAACTAGGACAGTCGGAGATGGCCAACGATCTAAGCGAAGGACAATTCTTATATGTTAAGGAAAATTCCTCAAATCTGGACAGCTACGAATTTCCAAAGTTTGGAGTGTGATAATGGTCGAATAGTTGGCCATCTTTAGAGGGATCCCGAACCTCTACATTTAGTATCCGTGCATTTATCCACATTTCGTAAAATTTAAGCCACTTAACTAATCTAATGTATTCATAAATATTTAAGTTAAAAGTGTTTATTTTTCCAAACTGATGTTAACGTAGTTAACATGCTTGGAATTTTTTTTTCCTTCATCTGATGAAAAGATATCATCATTTGCAGAGTACTGAGTGCTCTTCACAAACACCACTGCTTCCACGGTTTTCTTCACTGCTTGTTCCTCCAGCATCTTCGTCCATTCTTGAAGATGCTTCACGTACTTCACAAGTCAATCTGCAAACCTTTGAACTTCCAAAATTCACAAACATCTTTAACACCAAGAAACACTAAAATTCACAACACAATCAGAGAAAGCAAAAGAGCAAGCTTTTCTCAACTAAGAATATTTATGCCAAGGCAATCAGGCATTTTATTTTCTCTGTTGGAGATAAAAAGCTTCTTCCTCATAAAATATATACCAATCTTCAGATTCATATAAAGTCATCAAGTGTACTTCCTTCACTATATTAATCTTAATATTGTGTGACTCACTGTCATCTACATCTAAACATCAATCAAGCATCTCTCTTCCAAATTAAGCTTCTATTTTCTTTTCTTGAAGCTCAACTCAAGTAGTGAATTTTTGTGGCCTGTTGTACTAACTATATATAGATATGCATGTAAAAACTAGAATCACCATCTATAACCACAGATCATTCAGTCCAAACCCCCCTCCCAAAAAAAGAATAGCCACATATCTTCACAATTTGAAATTAAATGGCCCAAAAAGATGAAAAAGTGAGGCAAGTTACCAAAAGAGGAGGTGGACAAGGAAGCAGAGGAGACCAAGACCAACGTGCAGAAATTGAGGTGAGTATTACAATCCATGAGGAGGCAAGTCCCAGGGAGGAGAGACTCAACAAATTAAGGGAAGAAGCACCACCAATTCAGGCTGAAAAGGTGAAACCAAAGATCCAAAGAGTTCCCTTCATGCTCCGACAAGACACAAAATTCGACAAGTACTATGAGCCAATTGTTGCAGCACTCGGTCCTTTCCACCATGCTCGTAAGCCACAGTACAAGTATGCAGAGAAAATCAAGCTTAAATTAGCTGCAAACTTTGTCAAAGACAGTAAGCAGAATGATGCAGATCTGCTCAAGAAGGTTGAGGACAATATCAATGCACTAAGGAACTGCTATGATGAGGAAGCAACAAAGGACTATGGCGACGAATTCCTCGCGTGGATGTTGTTCGTTGATGGGTGCTCCACACTGGAATTCATATACAAATATGATGAATTAGAAAATTTTCAGATCAAGAGAGACCAGGTGGCCTTTGTAGAACATGACATGTTCTTGCTGGAGAACCAACTTCCTTATCAACTCCTCCAGCTGTTGATGAGCTCGAGCCAAATACAAAAGGAATTGAAGAAATCAATCGATGACTTTGTTCGGGGAAACAGCCTTGCTCAGAACCAACAAAATCCAGAAGCAGAGCCAACTCACCTGCTTGAGCTTCTTCGGACAACAATGCTAGGAACTTCATCTAGTGAGAAAACAAAAGGTACTAAACTTCCCCACTCTTTTCGCAACGTGCAAGAGCTTCAGGCAGCCGGGATCCAGTTTAGGCCTAGTGATAGCAACTCATTGAGGAGCATATCTTTTAATTCTTCCCTATGCCATGGAATCCTTTATCTTCCTAAAATAAAAGTAGACGACTCGACCAGACCCAAGTTCATGAACTTGATAGCCTACGAAATGTGTCCCGATTTCCACAATGATTTCGGGTTCACCTCTTACATAAGCTTCCTCGATTCGCTCATCGATCATCCTGATGATGTAAAGCATCTGAGGAAAAAGCTGATACTTCGAAACCTCCTTGGGAAGGACGAGGAGGTGGCTCAGCTCTTCAATGAGATAGGCACTGACTTGGTGCCTAACAATGACATTTACTACTCTGTTAAAGGCAAAATAGAAAAGCACTACAGTAACTGGGGTAACAGAGTGATGGCTCAATTCTTTCATGAGCATTTCAGCAGCCCATGGACTGTTGTTGCTTTCCTTGGTGCTCTCCTAGCTCTTGGGTCGAGCATCGTTCAGACTGTTTACTCAGTCCTCGGTTATCATAATAATAAATAGGATTCTATATAAGCAGAGATTCACAACTCCAATCCTCCACACCCTCTCCCTGCAATAAGAGATGAGCTATAGGCACTGAAAATGCCTAGGCTTACACCCATTTCTGTTTTCTGGTTTGCTCCAATAACTGTACGCAAGAGTGTGACTAAATAAATAAAGTTGAACATGTATTGGTTTATCTGTTTTCTTAACGTGGTTGAAGTTTTTCTCATGAGTAACGTATTTGGTATCTTCCACTTGTTCCGAACTGGTTCGTGCGGCTGAATTCAACTTAAGAACTTGTTAGGCCATCTCCAGCACTGGGCTATACCCTCACATTTAGCTCTTTCACACCCAAAAGTCATATCTAGAAAATAGACTAAATGTATCATGTCATTGGGTCAAACCGAGTTAGGTCAAAGAGGCCGAATGGTGGGCCAAATGTTGCCTGATTGTTGGGGGCTATATTTTTTTTTTCAAAAGCTAGCAATTGCTTCAATTAAGAGGCTTGAACTTCAAAAATTCACAAATATCTTAAACACCAAGAAACACTAAAATTCACAACACAATCAGAGAAAGCAAAAGAGCAAGCTTTTCTCAATTATAGAATAGAATTAATTAATTCAATATGAAGATCAGCTACGAACATAAATAACTCAACAACCCACGAATGTTATTGCATCTCCAAAGGACTGAAGCCTTGATCTATAGTGACGAGTAACTAGGGAAAAAAAACTCAAGCAAGTTAACTTTAACGTTAACATCAGTTCTGGGAAAAAAAAACATAAAACATAAAATTAATGATGTGTCATATGTTAAATGGTTAGATTATTTGAGTGGCTTAGATTTCACAAAATGCCAATAAATGCACGGATCCTAAATGTAGAGGCTCGGGATCCTGAGCCTCTACATTTAGGATCTGTGTATTTACCCGCATTTCACAATATCTAAACCATTCAAATAATCTAACAGTTTAAAATATGACACATGGCATGTGAGTAAACTTTTAAAATTAATTACAAAAATTAAGGTTCAACTTAAAATTAAAAGAATATAAAATCACAAAATTCAGATTGAAA
>NC_024131.1:12444637-12473894 GCF_000346735.1 Prunus mume | reverse complement strand
GTATATGTTTTAATTTTTTATTTAAACAAGAAAACATTTGTTAATTTTAAACAATTTTTCTAATAATTTTTTATTATAAATAATTACATAGGTGATGTGTCATGTCTTAAACGGTTAGATTATTTAAATGGTCTAGATATTGTGAAATGTAGGTAAATAGACAAGAGAGCTAAATATAGAGGCTGGGGATCCTCCTTAGAGAAGTTAGAAAGTTTTTTTTTTCAAAAGCTCTCTTGATACGGATACCATACTCGGAAAATTTGTGATTCTCACTTTAATCTTTAAATTTTAAAAAAAATAAATAAATTCATTTTCAACTAGCCCTTTTCAAATACTCAAATTCCCCCCTCTTTCTCTCATCACAAAATCGTCTTTGTTTCTCTCATTACTGTACCATTGAATGCATCTGATGTCTCAATTTTAAAATCCGCTTATAAGAAAATCCAGTCATCATGATGTAAGAAAAATTGTATATGATGTGAGTTAGGCCACTTAGCAAAAGTAGTGAGCCGACCCAATGCTAGTTTACAGTGCATGTCATGAGCACATTACAATACTTTTGTCTAGTATGAATCTAAAAAGTGTAGGCATATTAAAATTCCCTTTGGATGGAGTGATTTTAAATTAGGAATTTGAATGATATTATAAGGTTAAAGTGTTTGTTTAGACTACTACACTAGTCCATGTACGCGCATCTCTCTCTAACCCTAGCAGAAAAACAAAAAACCCCCAGCGCCACATCTAGGGGGGGAGGCGGTCTCCTCCTCCTCCCCTCCCCTCCTTCTTCCTCCTTGAATCTCACTTCTCTCCTTCTCCTCCTTTTTCCAATCTAGTGGGATGAAGACCTTAGGCATGATTTCCCCTTTGACCACCATATTTACCCTGCAGGTCCTGCTCCATACTGTACCAAAGTCCATGGCTCACCTGGATTCCTTCGCCTCCCCTTTGATATGGGTTGTAGCTGCAAATTTTAAATGCGTTTTGACGCGTATTTATTGGAAGGTGTGTAGAGCTCTAGCTTGGGTGCTTGCACCACCTCCTTCCAGGTTCTTGGTTTTTTTTCTCCTAGCTATGGAATGGGTTTTCTCATTCTTTTTTTGTTGGCTGTTGTCTTTTGGATGTATTGGTTGGGTTGATTCTGGATCTGTTTATGAATCTCGGGTGTGCTATGTTCTGAGTGATTTTTGGCTTGGTTTGCTGACCTACGGGTGTTTGGGTCTTCATAGTGACAGTGTGTCCATCTACAATCGGGGAGTTTCTCTTTGCTGGTGGTGGCGGCTTGAAGTTTCTTTTTGGTTGTGACGGCTAGGTTTTATATGATTATGCCTTTATGGGCTAAATGCCTTTTTGTTGGCTTTTGACGTTTTAGGTTCGGCTCAAGAACATGATCTTTATGTTATACTGTACTGATTTTAGCTAAATTTGTTCTTGTTTGTTTTCTAGTTTTTTGGCCAGTGTTTTTGCTCGGCTTTGTTTGTACTGTTCTCTACCTTTTGAGGGTTTGCAATGAATTGCAATTTCGACCAAAAAAGAAGAAAAGTCCATGTACGCCAAGAGTTGAATAAGAAGGAAATGACTAAAATAAGTGGATTCCAAATAACTCATTGCATATATATAGTCATTTGAAATTCATTCCAAATGTTCAAGCTAATGTTTTCTAACTAGTAGTTTCTAGAAAATTCAACTTTGTTCTCAAATCCAAATCCTCTCTTTAAATACCTCCATCCAAACAGAGCCCTATTGAATTACGTGACTCACGTTGTTGATGATTTTATATGAAAATTTCTCTTCAAGGACTGAAATTCTACTTTATTGATTCTTACCGTACGTAGGACGCTAGCCTTTAAATGCTTTTGTGTAGGAAACAACCCCAACTAAGAATATTTATGCCAAGGCAATCAGACTTTTTAATTTCTCTGTTGGAGATAAAAAGCTTCTTCCTCATATGATTAGTGTACTTGTTCCTTCACTATCAATATTCATATTAATATTGTGTGACTCACTGTCATATACATCTAAACATCAATCAAACATCATCCTTCCAAATGAAGCTTCTACTTTCTTTTCTCGAAGCTCAAGTAAGAATTTTTGTGGCCTGTTGTACTAACTATATATAGATATATGCATGTGAAACCTAGAATCACCATCTATAGCCACAGATCATTCAGTCAAACCCCCCTCCCAAAAAAAGAATAGCCACATATCTTCACACTTTGAAATTAAATGGCCCAAAAAGATGAAAATGTGAGGCAAGTTACCAAAAGAGGAGGTGGACAAGGAAGCAGAGGAGACCAAGACCAACCTGCAGAAATTGAGGTGAGTATTACAATCCATGAGGAGGCAAGTACCAGGGAGGAGAGACTCAACAAATTAAGGGAAGAAGCACCTGTTCAGGCTGAAAAGGTGAAACCAAAGATCCAAAAGGTTCCCTTCATGCTCCGAGTCCGACAAGACACAAAATTCGACAAGTACTACGAGCCAATTGTTGCAGCACTTGGTCCTTTCCACCATGCTCGTAAGCCACAGTACGAGTATGCAGAGAAAATCAAGCTTAAATTAGCTGCAAACTTTGTCAAGGACAGTAAGCAGAATGATGCAGATCTGCTCAAGAAGGTTGAGGACAATATCAATGAACTAAGGAAGTGCTATGATGAGGAAGCAACAAAGGAATATGATGACGAATTCCTCGCGTGGATGTTGTTCGTTGATGGGTGCTCCACACTGGAATTCATATACAAATATGATGAATTAGAAAATTTTCAGATCAAGAGAGACCAGGTGGCCTTTGCAGAACAGGACATGTTCTTGCTGGAGAACCAACTTCCTTATCAACTCCTAAAGCTGTTGATGAGCACGAGCCAAATACACAAGGAATTGAAGGAATCAATCGATGAGTTCGTTGGGAGAAACAGCCCTGCAGCAGCACCAGCAGATCAGAAGCGACAAAATTCAGAAGAAGAAGAAGAACAGAGGTCACAACCAGGACAAGACGTAGAAGCAGAGCCAACTCATCTGCTCGAGCTTCTTCGGACAACAATGCTACGTTCACCTAACAACAAAAGTGAGATAAAAGAAGGTACTCAACGTTCCCACTCTTTTCGCAACGTGCAAGAGCTTCAGGCATCTGGGATCCATTTTAAACCTAGTGAGGGCAACTCATTGAGGAGCATATATTTTGGGTCTTATCATCGATTCCATGGAATCCTTCATCTTCCTCAAATAAAAGTCGACGACTCGACCAGACCCAAGTTCATGAACTTGATAGCCTACGAAATGTGTCCCGATTTCCACAATGATTTCGGGGTCACCTCTTACATATGCTTCCTCGATTCGCTCATCGATCAGCCCGATGATGTAAAGCATCTGAGGAAGAAGCTGATACTTCAAAACTTCCTTGGGAATGACGAGGAGGTGGCTCTGCTCTTCAATGAGATAGGCACTGACTTGGTGCCTAACAATAACATTTACTCCTCTGTTAAAGACAAAATAGAAGATCACTACGACAACTGGGGTAACAGAGTGATGGCTCAATTCTTTCACGAGCATTTCAGCAGCCCCTGGACTGGTATTGCTTTCCTTGCTGCTCTCGTAGCTCTTGGGTCGAGCATCGTTCAGACTGTTTACTCAGTCCTCGGTTATCATAATAATAAATAGGATTCTCTATGAGCAGAGATTCACAACTCCAATCCTCCACACCCTCTCTCTGCAATAAGAGATGAGCTACAGGCACTGAAAATGCCTAGGCTTACACTCATTTCTGTTTTCTGGTTTGCTCCAATAACTGTACGCAAGAGTGTGACTAAATAAGTCAAATTGAACATGTATTGGTTTATCTGTTTTCTTAAAGTGGTTGAAGTTTTTCTCATGAGTATAATGTTGTACAATTTCTTCAGTGGACAAGGGTATTTGTAGGTTCTTATTTAATAAATAAGGTTAAATTTCACTCCATTACCCGGAAGTTTCTCGAAATTCTGACTTTGTTACCTAAAGTTTTTTTTTTTATTAACTTCGTATCCAAAGTTTAACTTTTTTACTATTTTCATACATCTGTCAGTCATTCCGTCCAACTGCTCTGTAATTTAAATGATGAAATGCCCTAATTAATGGCTAATTTAAATTTCGAAGAGAGGATTAAGAAGTCGGCGAAGGTGAGCACAGAACACAGCAGACGACGAAGGCGAGCACAGTAAACGACGGAGAAGAAGTCTGCGAGCGAAGACGGATAAGAAGAGTCGCTCGCTTAGGTTCGTTCGCAAGGGGGTGGCACACTGGGAAGGCCCTAATCCGAGGCCATTGGCACCGTCCAGAGCTTCCTTTACCAGCTCTACAAGGAGGTGGCTCACTGTCACTCCCATGGCTTTCTCCACCGCGATCTCAAGCCTCAGAATTTGCTTATGGACAAGGAAATGGGGATTTTGAAGATCGCCGATCTCGGCCTCGGCCGCGCCTTTACTGTACCTCTCAAGAGTTACACGCACGAGATTGTAACTCTCTAGTACAAAGCGCCGGAAGTTCTGCTCGAGTCACTACTCCACCGGTGTCGACATGTGGTCCGTCGGTTGGCGGGTGGGGTTTGTTTGCTATGGAAGAGGGAGAGGGGGAAGAGGGAGAAAGAGGGAGAAATACTTTTTTTTTTTTATATTTAAGTTTGTTCTTTTTTGAATTTTTATTAATTAATAAATTACTTAAATTTATATAAATTATTTAATTTGTATGTCCACGTGGCGCGAATTTAGTGGGCCAAATTTCTAACACGTCATTAATTGCAGGCCCATTCGTTGCCACGTCACGAGTTAACATTTGACGAAAATACTAACAGAAGTATGAAATTGATAGGAAAACAAAACTTTGGGTATGAAGTTGATACGAAAAAAACTTTAAGTAGCAAAGTCAGAATTTTGAGAAACTTCCGGTAGTAAAGTGAAATTACCCAATAAATAATGTAATTCTGTATGTTGCCTATTCATTTTATGAGTTGCTGCTGATTTACTTGCAGCTTACTCGGTGTAAGCAACTCTTCCTAAAAAAAAATGCTGAAATCTTAATTTCACGAAAAGAGATTATTACAAGTCTCTAAGGATTATTCTTTCTAGAGATGCAAATGGTTTTTGGGTGCCCTCACATTTCTCTGGATGTATTCTTGACAATTTCCTTTCCCTGCAACTAGAGCCTTGAGAATTGGCAGGTGAACCTAATCTGGAAGCTTGAGGATCAAGGCATTCAAGAACTACTTTCCCACATCCAGAATCACCATCATGTCCAGGCGATGATGATGGTGTGTTGAATGAAGATATTTGGTATCTTCCACTTGTTCTGAACTGATTCCTGTGGCTAAATTCAACTTGAGGACTTGTTAGGCCATCTCTTGCAGTGGACTAAATGTATTATGTCATTGGGCCAAACCGAGTCAGCTGGTCAAAGAGGTTGAATGTTGGGCCAAATGTGGCATGATTCTTAGGTGGGCTATATGTTTTTTCTTCTCAAAAGCCAGCAACAACTTTTTTTCTTTGGACAAAACCTACAACGATTCCTTGCAAAGTCCAATGTCTCTCTCTGGCTCTCTTTAAATATATATATATATATATATATATTCAGAAATCCTAATTATTGGTTTTTTTTAATATATAAAAAACTCTAAAAAATTCATAATTTTTTTCTATAATACCAACTTCATTTTTACATAATTTCCCACATTCTTTTCCTCCTTCTACATAAATTCCTACATTTTTTTTTCATCCTTTACATATTTAAAAAAAATTCCCCTAATTGTTAGAAAAAAATGGCCGGCACTTCGTAGAAAACATAAATTGGACTCGAAAGGAAGATGAAGCTCTTTGCAAAGCTTTCTTTAAAGTCACCGAAGATAATGTACATGGTACTAGCCAAACTTCAGAGGGTTTTTGGACTCGTGTTTCTCACAAATATTACGAGCTTTACGAAGGCATCATTGAAGTGACCCTGAGAAACCACAAAAGTTGTGGAAGTCAGTGGAAGAAGCACATCTATCTAAGCTTGAACAAATGGAATCAAGCATTGAAAAAAGATGAGAGGAGACATGTTTTAGTTATTGTTTTTCGATTAATGTCTATTTGTCAATTTTATTACAAATTCAAAAAATAAGCCACAAAACACCATACATCAGTTGGCCAGTTGGCGTCTCCTCTCCTCCGAGCATCATCTTCTTCATGCTCCTCCATCAGTTGGCGTCTCCGCTCCTCCCATTGGTCATCTAATTCGGAATTAGAAGAGGAACCCCAATTGGTATCCATTGCAGAATTGAATTGGAATGACAAATTATACAAAATGAAAGAGAGAAACTGGAGAGGAATCAGATGAAGGTATGAGATATGAAACCCAAGACATCTCTTTCATTGACATTTGAAGTTGAAGATAAGATGTGTCATGAGAACATAAATCAAATAAGAAATATAGAGGGCTAATCATGTACAGACACGTGGCACTCGAAAATTATATATGAATTCTTTTGGGATTACATCATAATAAGATGTGTCATGTGGGCAAAAAATCTAATCATAAATATGGGGGCCTAATCACATGCCGTGTCGACACATGTATGTCACAAGTCCTATATGAAAATATTTTTCTCTTGTAAAATAAATTTTAAATAGGGTATAAAGTAGTACTTTACTAAAATTATCCAATATATTTAAAGAATATTCTAAAAATTAATATAATATTGAGGGGGCTATGATTTAGCCCTGCAATGCTGGAGATTGTAATATATAGCCCATCACTATTCCATAAAAAAAACTATAAATTTTGTGGGTGGGGCTATGTTTAGACCTCCGATGCTGGAGATCACCTTATATCCCCAAGACAATCCCAAAGTGTGAAGGTCCTTCTTTTCTTTCATGTTAGTATCTTTTGCTTCTTTTGCATCTATCGAACTCTCCAAGCATTTGATGTTCAACTCAGCCCTTAAATTCAATTTCTGCAGATTAAAGAGGTTGCAGACTGTCTCCAGGAGTGCTTGAATAGAGGGTTTGGAAAGTTGGAGAGGCCAAGGTATCTCAAGCATACAAGTTCGCCTGGGGGATAGGTTCGATTTGGTAGAGAGCTCAACCCGTTAAGCCTTAAAAGTATATGAAGTTAGTAGGCAATACACAAGGAAGCTCAGTAGAGCTGACTTCAGATGATTTCAACAGTAAGGTTCAAAGATGTGTTCCTTGGAGTGCCAAGGCTGATGGAATCTTAAGATGACTCCAAATTGCGTAGTATATTTTCAGTGGCAGCTGCCCCTTCTAGATAAACTTGACGATGACCTTGAGTATTTGATTGTTCTCAAGTTGATTTGGACGAATCACATAAACACACGATTTTTTAGTGTGATTATAATTATGTTGATTTAATTTTAGACATCGACTGCTCTCTTATTGCATGACAAAGATAATTATTGACATTTCCAAACTTGTTTTCCTTGTGTGAAGAGGGCAATTTTGCTGAAGTGATAGGATGGGAAACATATGTTAAAGAATTGCTTATTATATTTTGTTGTGCTCTGTCGATGAATTATTGGGTCCTAGATTTAACAAAAGCAAATCTGATGTGACGTGATGTTACGTTGCCTTCTTAGTTTACGTTAGGCTCAGGATATGCTGTCAATATAAATCGGGCAATGATTTCCCCACTCCTATTTTATCCACTTACACTCCTTTTTTAGTTATAAAAAAGGAGTGTAAGTGGATAAAATAGAAAAAAAAGGAGTGGGGAAATCACCACTCTATAAATCTTCAATACTTAACGTATTAGTACTCCATGTATTACTATATATTGTACATTTATTCTGCGAATGAAATCAAGCAAAACACATTTCTCTACACATGGCCTTTCTTTTGGCATTTTTTTTTTCGTAATCAATCATGTTCATTTAAAACCCATAAATGAGGAGAAAACAAACAGAGAATATAAAGACCAAAAAGGCTAGCTAAAGAAACAAATTACCACAAATACAGAGAACATTAAACTAAAACCAGTATAGTCTAGTATAATAGTCTTTCCCATCACAAAATCAAACCAAATTATAATATTAAGCCACCGTCTTCCGCAAAGGGGACGAAGACCGCACCATAATGGCCACAAAGGAGGGTATACACCACCACCACCACCACACAGGTCAGCATTGCTGCACATAGAGACCTACTGATCTTCCAACAAAAACATATATTCCCCAAAAATTGGAAACACATCAACCCTCGAACGTTCCTCCAAAAGTCACCTTCTCCATCACACCTAAATCTGCCAATGCACCTAAGAGAAAACAACTAATCACAACACCAAGGTATATACCAAAAGAGCGACACCAAGAGAATGAAGAGTATTGGTGCAAGCACCAGAGCAAGAACCGTAGCAAAAGCTCTAAATACAATCCTAGAAATGAGAGACAAAGCGCTTATAGATATGGTTGTTGTATCCCAAAGGAGATTCCAGATCCAGAAAGAGGATGAGAAGTTGAGGAAGAAATAAATCTGGTTGAAGGGGTTGTTTGGTGGAGAACGAATGACACAAAATTTAATCTCAGCATAGAGCATAAGGCACAAGCAGACACCACGGAGGGAGAAGCACCTAACTCTCAAAGAGAGCCACATGCACAGCCAAACAGGCTCAAACCGAAAGAAGACCAGCTCCACCGAAAGCCCAAGACAGGGGAAAAGGGGAGGTAGCAGACCAAGAGAAAGAAAACAAAAAAAAAAAACCAAAAACCAAAAAAACGAAAAATGGCCCTAAGAGGTGGAAGATGAATGAAAAGGCAGGAGAAAGGGGACGAAGCAGCAACCCATAAAAGAAAGAGAGAGGAAGAGGAAATAAAAGAAAAAAAAACTAGAAAAAGGTGGAGGGAGAGAACAGAAAAAAAAAAAAGAGAGAGAGAGAGAGGGGGGTGGGGGAGTGGGGGGAGAGGGTCAATGACCACGTCTCCCCCCCCCCCCCCGGGACAGAAGAAAGGAGGCTAGGGTTGGGGGAAAAAATCTCTTCTGTTTAGAGAGAGAGAGAGCTTAGGTTCATCTGCTAGATTAACAAAGCTTCTTTCAATAATGTTTTGAGCGGCCTTAAACCTTTCAGCTGGAACATGGACATGATCATTCTCTACTCCGTTTTTACCTCTCTCTCAAAACCCATACCCAAAAATTGAACACCCCATTGTCTATTCCTGCCTTCCTTTTGACTTCTTCAACCTGAAAATACCAATTCAGTTCATGTTTGGCATTGCTTATTTGGAGCCATAAGTGATTATTTGACATTTTTGAAACCCCAATTCATTTGGTAAATGGTTTAAAAATCACTTTTGTGGAATAATTGATCCAAATAAACTGGAGATAGAAGAAAAGCACAATGAATCGAGGAAAGGAACAAAAAAAAAAAAAAATCTTATGACCACGGTTGAAAATTATAATTCCTTTAAAGATACAACTGAAAATTTGAAAATTTACTTGGCTTTAGTCTATAGCTCAAGTAGTCTTGATGTGGGTTGTAAAAAAGAAAAAAAGAAAAAATCTCAATAATTGAAGTAGCTCTTTCAGGTCTCTAAACATCTGAGAGTTGAACCTCAAATTTTGGTTTTTCATCATCCTCATTCTCAGTGTCTCCTTGGGACTTGCACTTGGCACTATTCTTGTTGCTGAATCTGTCGCATCTCTGATATGGCTAGTTGGTCAGCTTGCCTAGTAGAATTCTTTGCAGTGATTTAGTTGTCATTCCAAAGCGTGTAGCATTCTACGGTCATGAGGACCTCTGCCAGAGTCTGGCTGGGAGTGATAGTCAGCTGGCAGTATAAGTCGTGCTCAGCTGCCAAGCCCTTCTTGAAGGCTGAGGACGTGATTCAGTCATCGCACCCCACCATGTTTGCCTTTTCTACCTTGAATCCCTTAACACAGTCTTGAAGGGATTCATCAGACTTTTTGTAGATTGAACAGGTGTTCAGGGTTCTTCTTGATCGTCCGATAAGAAGTGTATTCCTTGGTGAAGACGTAGGCTACCTCCTTGAAGCGGCTGATTAACCTAGATGGTAGGGTGTGGAACTAATCATGAGTTGCCCCTCGCAAAGTTATGACAAACACTTTGCACATCAAGTGTCGTCGACATTGTAGAGAAGCATAACCTTTTTGAAGTGCTTCAAATGGCTCTCTGGATTGGAATCCCCTTTGAAGTAAGTGAATGAATGTATTGAGAATTGCATCGAGGAAGTAGGCTGCTCGATTTCGGTGGTGAATGGTGTGGAGTTTGCTTGGTCCACTTTTCTCCGCAAAGCATCTTTGAAATCTCTAATAATCTTTAGGTCTCGAAGTTGGTTATTCACAAGCTTTTCGACGTCCTCTACGTATATTGCATGTGGGTCAAGCTGGTGACCTTCATGATTTAGGCGGCACTAATTGACATCCTCGTTGGCTCGCAAAGGTCAACCTTCTCGATTGTCCTGCCTGTGTGGGGTGTTAGTGGACTGCGCTTGCGAGGGATTCCCTGCGGTTTGTCGACGGGAATTAGTTCTTTATGAGTGAGCTACAGAACGCCTTTCCTTACGAACCTCATTGCGAGAGTCATTAGGTTGGCCTCCTTTAGGGCCTAACCTATCATGAATATTTCCCTGTGGGCCCAGACAGGTGCGAATGTAGGGTCGCGGGCCAAGCCTTTCATGCATGTTGGTCCTTGAACTCAATCTAGATTGGAGACTTCGTCTACTTTAAGCATGGCTCGCGGATGCTTGTGACCAGCATGTTGTTGTCCATTACTTGTCTGCTTTCTTCTGCTCGACCTGCTAAGGACCTCTCATACTGCCTATCGGTGCTTCGCAAGGAA
This sequence comes from Prunus mume, assembly GCF_000346735.1. The sequence goes on along the minus strand of NC_024131.1, from coordinate 12,463,085 downwards.
AATATTGGTAGTCCAAAAGCAAGGAAAGTTCGATGAAAATATCGGGATATTATCAATATCGATAAAAATTGAATAAAAACCGCGAAAATTGTAAGAAAAACTTGGAAATTTTTATTAAAACTTTGGAGGAAGTTTATTCAGTCAATTATCTATTAGTTTATCACAAAAAATTGGAAGGAAATGCATTGCATGATGGATTTAATTGATTTAAGTTGATTATATAATGAGCTGACAAACACTGTGAGTGTATGTAATATGTAGTAATTAATGAAAGAAGATTAAACGCACCATAATCATTTATATATAATGATTTACTATAATATTTTACGCTTTGTACATTGCATGGTAAAATACATGAGTGACATAGTACGACATATAATTCCCCTTTGCGTATTATCACAAAAACGTAAGTAACATGGTGGTTAAGGTGTTGAAGGAGTGAAATGGTAGCTGTTCGAATCCCCTTTGAATGTGTGCTTTGTTTTTTTTTTTTTTTTCATTTTTTTATTACATCGATATTTTCGATATTATAGCTATATTTTGACAAAATATTGCTGAAATGTGAGTGAAATTATCGACATCGATATTTTTCGATATTATTGATATTTATTCGATGTGTGTATGGATACATTCCGAAATATCCATGACTTGAAAAAACAATAATATCCTTGATATTTCGTCAATATTATTCTCGATATTTAATCGATATTATCGATATTTTAAACTATAGTATGCAATAGACAAGGAAGTTTAGTAGAGCTGACTTCATCTGATTTCAACAGTAAGGTTCAAAGATGTGTTCCTTGGAGTGCAAGGCTGATGGTATCTTAAGATGACTCCAAATTGCATAGTATTGATGCTTTGTACAAATGGATGTTGCCAAATCCTAGTATATTTTCAGTTGCAGCCGCCCCTTCTAGATAGACTTGACGATGACCTTGAGTATTTGATTGGTCTCAAATTGATTTGAGTGAATCACATAAACACATGTTGATCTAATTTTAGACATTAACCACTCTCTTATTGCATGACAAAGATAATTATTGGCACTTTCAAACTTGTTTTACCTGATATAAATATGGAAATTTTGCTACAGTGATATGATATGAAACTTATGCTAAAAAATTGTTTATTATTTTTTTGATGTGCCCTGTGGATGAATTATTGGGGATTTAAAAAGGCAAATTTGATGTGACATGATGTTAGCAAACATGTGTCGGGTCCGGCCTAACGTGTTCCCCTTGCCTTCTTAGTTTACATTAGGCTCAAGATATGCAATCAATAGATGGTGAGAGTCTCATAGTGCTATATATAGACCATAAACGTAAGATCTTTATATTAGCCACAAGTTTCATTTGAATAGTAACTTCACTTAAGTTTAAAAAAACGATTATGTAGCTAATATGAAGACCCACATGAGAGGTGCATATATGTCACCCTCACTATAGAGGTGCATATATGTCACCCTCACTATAGAATTTCACGTAAATATGCAATACTTATCATTTCTCTACACACATTTCTCTACACATGGCCTTTCTTTTGACTTCTTCAACCGGAAAATACCAACTCAGTATCGTTTAGATTTGCTTATTTTGGGCCATAAGTGATTATTTTGACATTTTTGAAATCCCAACTCGTTTGGTAAAGGGTTTAAAAATCACTTTTGTGGAATAACTTATCCAAATGAACCGGAGACAAATGAAAAGCACAATGAATCGGGGAAAAAAAAAAATTCTTATGACCACGGTTGAAAATTATAATTCCCTCAAAATTTGAGAATTTACTTGGCTTTAGTCGGTATAGCTCAAGTAGTATTGATGTGGGTTGTAAAAAGGAAAAATGAATCAATCTCAAAAATTGAAGCAAGAATCTCTTTCACGTCTCTAAACATCTAAGAGTTGAACCTCAGATTTTTGTATTTCATCATCCTCATCCCAGTTGGTGCTCTTGTAGTAGGTGGCATATAGGATGAGCTGCACCAACCCAGAAATTGATCCCAAACCATTGGGAACCTACCAAAATTTTTCAAAGAAAATGGTTATGCACTCTTCTTATTGAAAATAAATATAATTTAATAAACGTGTACGTACTTGAAACAACAAAAATGTATAGAGAATTACCAAAATGTAGGGATCAAATTTGATGAGTGCATAGATGAGCCAGACAATTCCATTGCAGAAGTTAGCAAGAGAGAGGGTAAACGGCATATATTTCACACTTTTTGTTTTTATGACCATTTTCTGCCACCCAAAAAGTAAGATATATAAAGCCGTGGTGAATGATTTTCTACCCTTAGACGATGATTCATCCAATGATTTTCAACCTTTAGACGATGATTCATCCAAAGGTTAAAAACGTGTGTCAATTTATGTGGATTTTTGTGAGTCCCCTGATCCCGACTCAAAAATATTTAAGACACATGCAATATCTATGCAACATAATAATATATGAAAATGACTTATTTCTACATACCATGATTGTCAAGGGTGAGGCATACATAATGATGTTGAAGACAATGCACAAGATGCCAATTATCATAGACCGGCCTTTAGTGGTATGGAGAAAGTGCAGGGTGACGAAAACCACAACAGCAAAGAAGATAACTTCAACCAGAAGAGCAATAAGGATCCATCGCTGCAAAGGAAATAAGGACATATAGAAGTTTTAATAAGGAATTAGCATTCCATAGCTCATGATATTTCACTTCTTAGTAGTATTACGTACGCGTTTTGCATTAGAAGAGTATGTTAAGAAGATGGCAATGTAGATGAGTTCGATAACGAATCCACAACCGTTGATTGTAACGACAAGAACGCTATCAGGATGGACGAAGGGCATGCCATAGAAAGACCACATAGCACAATTGAGCAATGTTGCTACATAAGGATCTGCCTTGAATTCTCCTACTGATTTTTGCTTGATTATTTTCAAAAATGTTGTGCTGCAGTATTTTCATAATTCATCACATAACATAAGATCTTTGTAAATGCATAGATTAGAGATCAGAAAAAGATAAAGACAAAGAGAAAGGAGCTAGAGCTTACAATGGGGAGGTAAACAAAAAGAAAGAGATGACATTACCTATGAGAAAAAAGGAACAAGAAAAAACAGTATAGGTAAGATAAATGTGAGAAGAAATAACCGTTTCTTTCTCACTGGTGTAGTGTCACCAAAATAGTAATGCCAGAGAGCTAGATTGAAAATAGAGGAAAATAAACGGAAGCGCGCTAAACAAATAACTGACCGATAATGCCTACAATGATTCTGATCGCTTCTAGATTCACCATTTTTACATTTAGCGGAGAATCAAAATGTGGCGAATGTGTTCTTGATCGTTACACAAAACAAAGAGGATTTTTTATATCGTAAGAACGGAGATGATATGACGACTACTTGGGGTTTTGATGAGGTTTAGATTGAAAACTTAGAATTATTTAAAGGGCCATTCTGAATTAGAAATTTATTTTTAGCCATGTCCACAACAAAATGTGACACATATAGGTGTAAGTGACCTGCCTCAAAGTGTTGTATTGTTAGATCAGGTGTGGTTGTAAACTGCCTACACTCGCAAAAGATTGTCCACAGAGATGTAAATGTGCTGGACAAGACACCGATTTTGGGTGAATCTCCTGATCCTTTTTGTTATAACAAATAGATAATTTTGTTTTAAAAGTCTTGCTATTTTTTTCCCACGGAGTTTTGTTTCCAATGTTAATATAATTTGTATACTTTTGCTTATATTTTCTGGCCCCCCAAACTTCAAATATTAGCTCCATCGGTGCTTTACAAATCGAGATTGATTCCTCTTTTCGTACATTAAAGTAGTTTAGAATATCATTTTTGACATTTAAAAAAAAAGGGTAATAACCTAATACAACATGTAGCTGCGGCCAATTGGTCACAACCATAAAAATTTCCTGCCCTTGTTAAATTATGTCAACCAACAGTGACAACTTCCTACTGTGGGGAAGATGATGAAGTTCCCTTTTTTCTTTTTTCTTTTTTGGGCGAAAGATGATGACGAAGTTGCTAGGAAACTCAAGATAAGAAAAGGACCGTCCATGCTTGTGCTTGAATTCAAAGAAAGAGGGTGGCAAGTGGGGCTGATCATTGCTGTTTGTTTCCCGGGAAAATTCACACCTGTCTGTGGAAATTCGAGCTGTTACATATTTATAGAGGGAGGTCTCTTTCAGTGTTGCCAACAGCTAACTAAACCTCCACACGTCGACACATACACAAACAGAGATAGAAAGATGCAACTCAAATGATACTAAAATTTCCTAACTTTGATGGTTACACATTTTGCTTTTGCTTTTCTTTTTGGTTGTTGTTTTCTTCTTCTTTTTTCGAGTAGGACAAATGCACATTATTGCAAATGAACGAAAGTCGTTTTGTGGTATTTGTTTTCAAGTAATAATTTTTTTTGAAGGCAAATGGAAAAAGGGTTCATTTAGCCTCTTGTTTTTCATTCAAATCCCATTTAAACAAGCTTTCAAAGATTCAGGGCTCTCATGGAATTTTTATTTATTTTTACCTGAAGAAGCACGTTTACTAGAATGTCGAAATTTTTATAAAAAATTCAAGTATTTCTTGAAGAATATTAACATTTTAAAAAATTTCGGCCAAATGCAACTACAAACGCATTTTGTGAAAAAGAGTATTGACTGACAACCTCAACGATTTGAGAAAAAATTGAAAATTACTAACCCCCTCCGTGTTCATGAATGCACGGAAGCACACAACAAACCAAATTTTATGTCAAAAAATGAATCCACAAGGAGATATATGTAAGAAGATTCATTATTATACATAATATAAGAGCCCAAATTAAAAAAAAAAAATCTACATAAAATAAACTTTAGAGACACACCAAAAACTCATTTACAACATAACAAAAAGAACTTCTTTTAAATTACAAAACTACCACTGATTTCTTAAAAAGAAATACAACCTCAAAACATCATAAAAAAAACTTAAAATACTCAATAGGACATCAAAGTAATTTAATAATCAAAATTAAATACAATAAAGTCAACTGTCATTTTTTGAATTTTTTTGTGTTTGTTTATGAAAATGAAATAATATATGATGTATTTATAGTTTTAGTGTTAAGAATGAATATATGACTAAATATCTCTTATAAGTAAGTTTTAAATTCAAAAGATAAATCGTCCGTGTACGTAGAGAAACTCACTTAATCCCCCGACAACATGACTCGATTTTTTTGGTACTGTTACTTATTCTCTCTATCAATAATACTATGGCTCTTTTCTCAAAAAAGATAAATAGCAAGACACAGCACAAAAGCCATTAATATCTTTCTCTCGAACAAAGCATACAAAATGAAAAGCAAAAACTAATAATAATACTTCCACCATATGTTATCAAACACGAGACCAGCAGAAACATAACTAACTTTCAAATTTATCTCATCTATTTATATTATATAATATATATATATTTATGTTGTAATTTTTATTAAAAATTAAATATCACACCGAAGTCTGTGGAAGCTTTGAACCCACCACCTTACCCTCTTGACTCAACCCGCTGGCCACTCGCAATTCACCACCAACTGCCGGGGGACCCACAGCTTGGTACGCCTGCTGCTGCGGTGGCTGCATAATCCCACCTCCTGGCGCAGTATAGTACACCTGCCTCCCCGTCACGCTATCGTACGCCATCTGAGTATACGGCGACGCCTCGGCGTACGTCGCCACATATTTTGGGGGCTGCGGAGGCAGAGAACTTGGCTGAGGCTGCGGCGGCAGATTACTTGGCTGCTGCTGCGGCGGCAGAGTACTTGGCTGCTGCTGCGGCTGTGGTACCACATTGTACACCGGCTGTTCCCGGTAAACTTCAGACCCCATCCGCTGCTGCATGTGGTAGTACCCTTGACCGGGTGGGCCGGTTACCGGTCGCACCATTGGCGGCGGCGCGTGATACATAGCGCCGCCTCCGGTGGTGGCTGTGATCATGTACATCGGCTGTGGAGGGGCGGCCGGCCCCTGCACACCGGCCCCACCGTCACCGGAGGCGGAGGCGCCTTCTCTGGAAGTTTCTGTACGTAATAATCTCCGGCACCGCCGCCGTACCCTCCGACGAGATTCTCGTCAACCTGTCTCCGATACATGGCTTGCTGATGATCTTGCTCTGCAATTTGTAGCCTCTGCAAATGCCTCTGGAACTCCACCGGATCCGACCCGATCACCCTGTCACCGTGACCCGACCTGACCTGGAATTCTGGTGGCGGCGCCACGTGTTCCGGTACCACAGGCACCGCGGGCGGAGGAGGCGGCACGACGGCAGCGACGCCTCCCTTTTCCAAACCGAAGAGAAAGTCGACGTTATTTTGGACAGGAGGCTTGGAATTCGAGTCAGGTCCCTGGGCGGGACTGGAATTTAGAGCTTCAACGAACCGATCCCTATCGGATCTTCCACCATCCGACCCGAATCCGCCGTCGGGGCCGGCATTAAAGAGGAACAATCTCATGCGGACGGGCCTAGCGGAAGTCCGGTAGACGCGATCGTACTCGTGCATCATGTGCTCCAAGTCGTCGTCGTTGGTGACAGAGATCAGGGCATCGAGGTCTTCGCCGGGGAGCTGGTACTTGAACGACACGTCGGTTTCGGAGAGGGAGGAGAGCTTGGAGACGAGAGCGGCGAACTTGGTGCTGCGATCGACGGCGAGGATCTTTGTCTCGCCGCCGACGTAGCAGAGCTGGTTGTCGTGCGGGCGGGGGAGGATCTTGCCGCCATAGCTGCACATGAACTTGACTTTGTAGTTCTGGGACTGCGAATTAGCTTGGTCGACGTCCCATGGCGGAGGGTTCTCGAAATCGATCTCGCGGGAGCGAGGGGACGAGTCGCCGGATTCCGGGTAGGAGCTGTAGGAGTAGTTCTCCATGGCTATGACGACGAGAGCTTGAGAGAGAGAGTGGTTTACTGGATTTGTGAGTCCATGATGAGGAGGAGGAGGAGAAAGAGGGAGGGTTGGAGAAGACTTGGCCGATCTTTTATTTTTGTTTGTTTTGGCGTTCAATAGGATGACTGGGACAGGTGGCGTTGTTAGATTGGGTAGTGGATGGTGATGTGAGTGGGGGATGGACTTTTGGGGCTGGGGTGGGGGTCACCTAGCCTGCATTCAGGGGAGGGAGGGAGAGAGAGAGAGAGAGCAGATAAGAGAGTGATGTGTTGACTGGGATTGGACTAATAATAAGGGGAATGTCTCTTTGCAAATGCCAGTGAGTGCTAATTGAATGTATTTCAAGAAAGATGAAAGTTACATATTCAACAAATGAAATAGTAAAAAGTGAAAGAATGGAGACATTTGATAGTTACCCTAAATTTTAAATTCTAAACTCTAAACTCTAATGCCGCGTTTCATACGGAGAGAATTAGACTGGAGTAGTTTGGATTAGGAAAATGACTTGAATCTCGTTTTAAATGAAGGAAGAATATGGATGTTGTCTTCTAACTTGAATGATTAAGATAGACTATTCATAAGAGGTAAGTTTTTAGTCATCAACAACCTCTTATGAATAATCAACATTAATTCTTCAAGTCAGAAGAAAACACCTATATTCTTCTTTTACGTTAGGAATAAAGATTTATGAGTGTTTTTTTGCGGTAAATTAATAATTTAGTAATAAAATATGACAGCCATTCAATGTATGCTCATGTTTGAACTTCAATGACCATGCCTTCACCATGCCCCAAATTAAGGTCCTAACTGTTTCCGGACTTTGAGAAGAAAAAAAAAATCCGAAATTCTCATTTCAAAATATGGTGTATATTAATTGACAATGGCAATGTCACATTTTCTACCCTCTCCTGCATGTTGGCTCTTCAATTGTACCTAAAAGTGGCATTCTCTTAATAAAATTATGAAAATAATTATGTGGCTAGACAATAAAGTTTGCATACTTCTCTACATACTCTCTTAGAATTGCTCTGACCAACTGCTTCTGCAAGAGAAAAAAATGCTGCCATGGGTGCCTTTTTCAGCACAAACACCGCGAACGTCTGCGAAAGTGACTGGGAGGAGAAGACAAGCAATTCCATCATCAACAAGAAGCAGCTTGTTGCTTGCAAGAGAGGGCAATGTAGTTGCGCCAAGATTTTTAGCAAGTGTAAAGTTATCATGAAAAGCCCTCGTATCAATCTTAGTTTATGTTTATAAAAATACGAGAAGCGTAACATTTACATTACTCTTTTCCTTCAATAGATTCTTTAAAATTAATTAAATTTAGCCAAGTGGGTTTTGATCAGATCCATAAAACAGTAGAAGATATTAGATGCAATCATGAGTTGTCTAATCCAAATTGATTAATATATCATTTTCTGGTGTCATTAGACATGAATTACGGCAAGAGCTATGATTCTTTGGGCATGGTGGAGGCATGGTGGAAGCATGGACTTCTATAATAATGGATGCTCATTTCTCGTACATTCAATTCATTAAAAATCCTGCGCTGTTCATTTCTATATTATTTGTGTCCATGTCAAAATAATCTCATCAAAATATATTGAACATGATGTGGCTTCGGGCTTTGCCCCCCAACTTAATAATAAATAAAAAAATGATGTGGCTTCTAGTTTATTGGCTAAAGGGTACATTTAGTAGCAAAAACACTTTCTTGTAATGAGAATAGCATTGTTTTATTATTTTGAGCCAATAATGCAGTGACATGTAGAAAAGTTATCCCGCATGTCATTGCGATATGAGTCGAAAATAGCAAAAAATATTATCCCCTTTGCATGAAAATCTCTCTCATTTAGTAAAGTAATTATAGTGTAGTAATATTATGATCAGAATGTATAACTCGGGCATGTGTTGTAATAATGTAAGTGGATATTAATTGATATTATAACTTGAAAAGTGGAAAATCTTAACCCAGTCATTTATCTATATTATAACACGTGAACAAGTTATATTACGTAATCATATTTCAGTACCATAAAATAATTTCTTCATTTAAATATCAGCTAGTTGATTCTTGATTTACTATTTATACACCCGTACCTAGAATGTTGGCCATCAAAACCAAGAATCTGTTAGCTATATACTATTTTTGTCTATTTATGTTCATACATAGCTAGAATAGGGAGGGGTTTAATTTAATGTTTCACTAGGTAAGATTAATACAATAATGGGTTGCATGATGAGCTTAGAAAAATGCTAAGAATAATGTCTGTTAACAGCAGGAACAATAGTGTTATTATTTGTAATTGACATGAAGACAACTAGATTTTGTAGTTGCATCTGCAGTTTCTTTTTTCAACTGCTTGTTTTCAAGTTTATTACTCCCAGATTCTTAATTGTTTGACTAAGTTAACTTCAGAAGGCAGGAACCAATAATGAAATGTTTTGACTATTAATAGTGCCAGGCCTCATGGGACGTTTCCAAGTAACCCTATTCAAGTTTTAAGTTAAGCGAGTCGATTGTCAATGTGAGTTCGTTCTCTTGTACCCAAAATTATAAGAGGGATTCACTATTATACTCAATTTAGGGGCCCAAATTATAAAAATACCCTATATGAAATGGACTTTAGAAACACATCCAAAGCTCATTTACAACATAACAAAGAGGCTTCGAACTTTTTATAAATTACAAAACTATCATCGATTTCTTAAAACAAGCCCAACTCCAAAACCTCATAAAAACCCCAAAACACTCAATATGACATTAAAGTAATTTAATAATCAAAATTAAATTCAATAGGGCCAATTATCCTTTTTTGGATTTTTTTTTTGTTTGTTTATAAAAATTATATGATGTTTGGTTTATCCATATCACTATTACTAAGAATGAGTATATAACTAAATACATCAAATTATAATACAACTTTTAAGATAGAAAAATGAAACGATTTCATTATATATATATATATATATATATGTGTGTGTGTGTGATTCTTAGTCTTTGTTGAGGCCCAAAAAATCCATAGTTGGGCCCGAATAAATTATCATCGATTTCTTAAAACAAGCCCAACTCCAAAACCTCATAAAAACCCCAAAACACTCAATATGACATTAAAGTAATTTAATAATCAAAATTAAATTCAATAGGGCCAATTATCCTTTTTTGGATTTTTTTTTTGTTTGTTTATAAAAATTATATGATGTTTGGTTTATCCATATCACTATTACTAAGAATGAGTATATAACTAAATACATCAAATTATAATACAACTTTTAAGATAGAAAAATGAAACGATTTCATTATATATATATATATATATATATGTGTGTGTGTGTGATTCTTAGTCTTTGTTGAGGCCCAAAAAATCCATAGTTGGGCCCGTATAAATTTATAGCCCAAGACGATATATTATTGGAAAAAAATCCGATTTGGAGCACATGAAAGTATGACATACACGAGTTATACTCCGCACGCCATGCTAAATAAAAAATCCGTCGAGCTAGGAATTGAGATTAAAATTATAAAATGCATTTAGCTCTGCAAATCCATGCCAATTATCCTATCAAGCGCCATATTTAAAAGCATGCCAAGCAACATGCCATGCCAAGCGGAAAATTATTATTTCACACCCAATCACACTACAAGCTTAAGTGGGCCCAAGCCACTCAAATGCCCGGGGCTTGCTTGAATGGGTTGTGGTATGGATGGTAACGAATTGTCATGGGGCCCATTAATGGGCCGAGAAATGGAAGTCTCGGGTCGCTTGGGGGCCTCGGGACTCAAGCCTATTTTCTTAGGCTCAAATGTGAGTAAGCACAAGAGAGGAAATAGCCCAATTGCTTCAACTAGAGTAGCCCAACCAAAATAATCATTACTTTAGATAGCCCATAAAGCCCAAATACTTGGTGAATTTAACCCACTTATTAGATGACTTAGCCTTCTATATTAAAGGGCCCATACCATTTGAATAAAAGGAGTCCAAGGCCTTCAGCACTTAGCTGAAGCAGAAGTCAACGAAGAAAGCCAAAGATTCACATGTGAGGGGTTGCTGGGAGAACAAGTTCCAAGTGCAAGCATTCAAGAAACCAAGGGGTATTAGCACGCAGGGGAAGATGTTATCCCTTAAACCAGCAGGCGCATCCATTTTCTTTCCTTTATCAAATTTGGCCATGAAAGGAGGAGGAAAGGAGAGAACGAAGATGGGTGAAAATGGAAGCTCTCCTCTGAAGCCGCTGCCATAAGAAGCCTCGAGCTCCCAAAAATATCTGATTTTGTGGGATTGGACAGAACTGATTTTTGCCTTCATGAGGTAAGTCAAGAAAGAGGAGAAGAAAGGAAGAGGAAAGCTTAGCTAGATTAGAAAGAAACCATTAGGGTTTCTTGGAGAAGACCCATTCCCAGCAGCTATAAATAGGACCCCTTCTACCCAACACAACACAACCCACAACCTTCAGAGAGCAAGCTTTCTCTCTCACATGCAAACCCAGGAATTTTCGTGCTATCCTTCCTCATTTTCCTTTATTTCCCCTGTTTTGGCAGATTGACAGAAGCTTTGACAGAGTCACTGTCAAGCTGCCGGAAATTGCGAAAGTCACCCAAAACTCTTCACCATCCTTCTCCCTCTTCATCAAACCTCCTTAGAACCTCTCTCCCTCTCCATTAGAACCTTTGTACCTCATAGGAACCTACAGCTCTCTCTCCTAAAGTGCTAAACCCATGATAATTTTTGCCCTCATGCCATAAGTCACTCATGCCAAGCTAGAATATTTATCTGTAATTTGTTGTCATTTTCATCGGTGAAGGTAACCAAGGAGTTTCCTAAGGCGTCATCACCCTTTCGAGACATCCTTGGCGCTTGATCTTCGAACCCAGACACAAGGGGACACTTGCATCAGATTGCTCTTTACAGCAGCTCAGCCCACTTGCTGCCGGAAGAAAAAAAGCCCCTACAGTCTTAAAAAAATACAATTCTTATCCATAATCATAAGGTCATAAACTTTTTCCATAAATAATATTATCTTTTTGTTTCAAATTCAATGTGTGGAAAGTGTTTTCCAACACTTATAGAAGTATCATGCTATTCGAATTTAACTCCTCATCCCCTTCAATGGCGAACTTAGAATTTTTTTTCTATGTAAAAAAGATAAAATACAACGTATAACTGCAAAAATTCCAGCCTTAAATAATTAATAATGTTGATGCTCTTTTTGGGAGGTCAACTTAGATAGAGATAGAATAGTGAATGATGGGTGAAAGTGAGGACCTGCAGCATATGTATGTGAAGACTTGGGCAAGCGATAAATGTAAAGAAGATAAGATATACGTGGTTTACCCTTTATGAATGGGCTACGTCCACGGAGAAGTATGTTCTCATTATAATGGTGTATGATTACATTTGTACATGAGGTTAGACCCGAATATAAAGATGACAAGTGAGATGCCCAGGCCAGGGATCTAGAAGAGAGTCCCCGGCCCTAGAGTCTAGCTCTGAGACTCGGATCCTCGTCTAGGTGGAGAGAAGTCCCCTTTTCACATGGATGCTATTCCCTATTTATAGGAAGGTGAAAGTGGGAGGTTTGTGCAGATTTCCAATGTGATACTTTGTGCAAGTCGTTTTGAGGCTGGACATGATCGGTTGATTATGGTGTAAACTGTAGTCCCCCAAGTTCGCGGTTAAGAAGTAACTTATGGGTTGAGAACTTGTGAGTTGCTGAAGGCATCGCTTGCTCCAAATGATGGAGGGGTGCTAGAGGCATCGCTCGCGCCGTATGATGATGGGTTGCCGAAGGCATCGCTCGGGCCAAATAGCGGCGGGGTGCCAAAGGCATCGCTTGTGCCTAATAATGATGGGGTGCCGAAGGCATCGTTAGTGCCAAATGACGACGAGGTGCCAAAGGTGTCGCTCGTGCCGAATGATGACGGGGTACCGAAGGCATCGCTCGTGCCGGTTGATGGACAGGTGTCGAAGGCATCGCTCGTGCCAAATGATGACGGGGTGCCGAAGGCATCCCTCGCGCCTAACAATGACGGGGTGCCAAAGGCATCGCTTGCACAGGTTGATGATGAGGTGCCGAAAGATATCACTCAAGCTGAATGACAACGGGGTGTTGAAGGCATCGCTCGAGTCAAATTATAGCTAGGTGCCGAAGGCAACATAAAGTTAGCATGTTGCAAGGCATTGTGGCTGGGCACAAAGGCGCAAAAGGCGACACAAAACTTGCGTGTCGCAAGGCAATGTGGCTAGGCACGATGGTGCTGAAGGCGACACAAGACGTGGTTGGGCACGGGGGTGCCGAAGGCAACACAAAGCTTGCATGTTGCAGAGCGATGTGACTAGGCACGGGGAGGCAGAAGGCGACACAAAGCTTGCGTGTCGTAAGGCATTGTGGCTAGGCACGATGGTGCCAAAAACGACACAAGATATGGCTAGGCAAGGGGTGCCGAAGGTGACACAAAGCTTGCATGTCGCAAGGCAATGTGACTAGGCACCAGAGTGTCGAAGGCAACACAAAGGTTGCGTGAGATGAAAATTGTTGATGGGTATGAAACTTTGGCAAGGTGCCGAAAGGGAGAAATGCAAATGTGCTAAATGGTAAGTTACAAGGTGATGATTGAAAGAGTGCCGAAGAGCACTAGAGGAAGGGAAGAACGACAAAAGCTTCTTGTGTCGATTCCCACAGACGGCACCAAACTGTTGATGCTCTTTTTGGGAGGTCAACTTAGATAGAGGTAGAATGGTGAATGATGGGTGGAGGTGAGGACCTTCAGCATATGTATGTGAAGACTTGGGCAAGTGATAAATGTAAAGAAGACAAGATATACGTGGTTCACCCTTTATGAATGGGTTATGTCCACGGAGAAGTATGTTCTCATTATAATGGTGTATGATTACATTTGTACATGGGGTTGGATCCGAATATAAAGATGACAAGTGAGATGCCTAGGCTAGGGATCTAGAAGAGAGTCCCCAGCCCTAGAGTCTAGCTCTGAGACCCGGATCCTCTTCTAGGTAGAGAGAAGTCCCCCTTTCACATGGATACTATTCCCTATTTATAGGGAGGTGAAAGTGGGAGGTTTGTGTAGATTTCCGATGTGGGACTTTGTGCAAGTCGCTTTGAGAATGGACATGCTCGGTTGATTACGGTGTAAACAATCTCATCTTTTCCCCAATTTTCAGAGACAGAAGGTTGTCTTCGTTTTATAATGATTTTCCTCCACTCATCACATGTGGGTGTGTCTCGACGTCGGATCTCCACATTCGTTTTGGTTTCAGATCTCTACCATCATCCTTTTTGTGATTTTTTCATGCTTGGAATAAGTCACAGAGACTCTTTGTATTTTATGTGTAGTTTTCACCTTTCCTTTTGTGAGAGTTTTTCACATCTCTTTTGTGAGAGTTTTATTTGTATTGTTATGTCTTGATTTTTTCAAGCTTGATATATTTTTGGTTGTTTTGAGTTTGCACTCTTAGTGGGGATGCCTATGCAAAAATTTCTTCGATCCTACGTGATTGTTAGTGGATGAGCTCTCCAAATTGTTTTAATTTTGATGTTAGATCGCTCCGTTATTGTAATGGTCCTTTGTGGCTATTGGCTTTTTTTGCTGAATTATGAATGCAATCCCACAATTTCTATAAATAAAAAAAATAATTAATAACATTTACAGTAAATACATTTAAATTTGTCCTCTACGAGTTTTCATGTTTTGAAAAAGTTGGACTATAAAGTCATTATCAATGTCATTGAAAATGTCTTTCTCAATATATACAACTAAGCTATCATTGATCCATTGATGTGTCATTCAATTGCGCCACCGACTCTTAATAAAGTTCATACTAGAGAATGCCCTTTCTACAGGAGTTGTAGTAATTGGAAGTACTAATGCTAATGTTATGAGCAAATAAACTAATGGATATACTTTTAGTTTTCCTGCCTCAAGTTTTGCCAAGATCAGAAATTCCATTTGCCTTACTTCTCATTGACTCTTCCTTCTATGTTCTAAACATACGCCAACGGTCAGGATGCAGACGTTTTGCTTGCCTGTACCATGGATCACTAAATCCGGTCATCTTACTTCCCATGAATTAAGATCTAGTGAAACCTCGCCAATGTCGCGACTTTAATGACAAAACCGAGGGCAACTTGATTTGGTTCAGATGTTGCGATTGTTTTTCTCCATAACTGAGCTGATCGAAACCAATGGTTGGAGGTAGTTCGGTCGGCAGTTAATGGATGGAGAGGAGCTGAATCGAACTGTATCCACCCCTACTGTCGTTTGGTTTGCTTTTGGGTTATTGGGTTAAGAGAGATGTAAAAAGGAAAATTAAAATACAAGGGACTTATAGTTTAAGTGGTTGGAGAATTTACCTTACACCTGAGGTCTTAAATTCGATTCTCCCTCCCTCAATATTGCTTGTATTTAAAAAAAAAAAAAAGGAAATTAGAATGACAAATTACCGTTAGCAACACTAGTGTAGTGTGTGTGAAAAAACCCTCCTTCCCCCTTACTGACTTTGGCAAAAAACAAAAAACAAAAAAATAATAATAAAAAACTAATATACCATAACGAAAATAAAAAGAATATTAAAGCATATCGTACTCACAAAACACAGAAGTAAAGCCAACGACAAAGAAATTGAAGGTTTTTTTTTATTTTTTGTGGGAAACAAAAATTGAAGTTAATCCTCTCTCACCTGAACAAAGGCACCTCCTGACTGGTCAAAGAAATATTCAAAAGAGTAACGTATTTAATTTGATTCATTCTCTCTTTCTTTCATGTGCATTTGAAGTCAAATATTGCTGACCACTTGAGATCAAACAAGGTCCAACATTGGCAGACTGGCAGTATTCATAATAATAATTATGAATTAGAGCAACATGATCGATCAACAATTTTTATTTTCTTCCAAGAAAAATATATATTTTTTATAATACTTCTGACCCACTTAAATAATTTTCAACTGGTAATTAATTTAATTAGTGGCCACTAGAATTGGTTTCTTAGCTACAAATTAGTACTTCATTATTGGCGTTATTTGCTGAAATGAACATGCCAACCGGTGGATTTGTACCTAAAATATCAGTGGGTAGTGGCCATATTTCTAGTAGTGACTCTATCATCATGTTCTTCCCATGAGTTTGAGAGACACTTTGTTATCTGAAGATGAAACTGAGGAGATTTTATGAGATCTCTCTGGGGAAAATAAGTCTGAGGTTTGGATTAGACATCTTCAGAGGAAGTTAGATTGTCTGAGTGTTGTACTGAAATACTGTTAGGAAAATAAATCAAGGCATTTTGATTTGACCGTGGCTGAGTGCATAGAGAGGTTCGTCCACTTAGGAAAATAAATCAAAATCGTGTTTGACAATGAGATAAGGACCGCGAAACACACACGCACACCAAAAACACGACGATATATTGTGATTCACCCTAATGGGCTACATCTATGTTGAGTTATATGGTTGTTTTCACTATAGTAAAATGTTGTTACATTGTACATAGGCTTAAGAGCCTTTGAGAGTAAAATGAGAGTGAAATACAACTTAGGTTGGTTACAAATGAAAGGAGTGTTCCCTTAAATAGGCACGGCTTGAGCCATCCATTGTGGACTTCCTTGGGGGCTTCATCATGTGAGCTTAGTGAGGCCCAAACCATGGTATCAATAGTAGTCCTCCAAGTCAATGGCCTCTTAGCTGGGGACGTGAAATGTAATGATTGTAATCCATACGCTTGCCGAACTGAGCAGTCTTCGTCCTATATCTTTAGGTCTTGTTGACCGGAGGGTTGTGTGGACTTGAGGGCCGTGGATCGGGTTGACTGATGAATCGTGAATCGGGTTGACTGAATAATCGTGGATAAGGCCGATCAAAGATCACAGATCAGTTCGACCGTGGGACCGTAGTAAGGGCCATTATAATATTGCTGTCACTTTTAAAAAAAAGTTGCTCGCTTTAAAAATTTCTTCTTAAAAAACCGCTTATAGCAAGAGTGCTTATTGGCAGATCCACTTCCAAACAGACCGAAATAAACGAAACTCTAAGCTTTGGAATGTTCATAAGTCGGTACATAATTTCATAATATTTCTTCTTCATATTTTGTTCACTCATATCCGTTACTGAATTCATGGAGCCACCGTCTTTAAGTTTCTTGTCAGCTTTTACGTACAATTTAACGCAGCGTTAAAAAAGAGAGAAAACATCGTCATCATTGAGATCACCGCCAAGGCTCGAAGGTATCCCAAATTGAAGTGGTCATAGCTCATCAAGGACGCCAGCGTAATTGAAAGCGACAAGTAGCTCTCTCTCTCACCCACCTCCCACCATCTCTGCGAGACTATAAACACACTGATACTGACATACTGTTCCCAAATTTGGTCGATTTTCTGCTGAATTTTGTTGCTGGTGAAAATGGCGAAGAAGCGTGTGATGGTGGCTGCTCAGAACGTCGACTTATCCGCCGTCCAATACGAGCAAGAAGAAATCAAAGGTCAGGCAGTTACAAGTTCACAAACACAAATATAACACTCGTATGAATATGGAAAGTAATTGTCATTGACTTTGATGAATTGGGTTTTTGGATTTTTAGCTCCCCATTTGACTGGCTTAGCTTTTAAGCTGTTTGTGTGGATTGTTGAAGCACCGATCATAGGTTCTTTGATAATCTCATTATTGAAGAAGCAGAACAAGATGACTCAGGTCTGCAAGCTTTTTAAAATTTGTGTTTCTTTATTTTAAATAATTCAATTCCTTATTGAAATGTACCACTATGTGTGAGAATTTAGATTGTAATTAGAAGTGATTGAAAGGGAATTATCTGTTATTACAATTTACAGTTGTTGCGGAATACTGTGATACCAGAGACACCCATGTTCAAACCTGAATATCCTCCCCAAGGTTCTCCATTTTTATTCTTTCAATTGTCTTTTTTATTTATTTTTGGGTATGAAATGTTTGTTCTTTTCTACTCTTCTTTTATATTGAAAATGGTTGTGAGGATTACTGACCCAGTGAATGTTATGTGAAAATTAGAACCAGAACCTGGTGTTGTTTCCCTTGATGAAGATGGAAAACCAGAAGACAGAGTTGAAGTGGCCTTGAAATGCCTTCCACAGTATGATCCTGCTAGCTGCTGGAATGGGGATTCAACTCCATCTTTCCGGTACTGGAAGATACGCGATTATGCTTATGCTTACCGTTCCAAGATTGCAACCCCATCTGTGGTAAGTTGATCATTTCTTGTGACTCTGCATTTTTAACTGAATTACTTTATATGAATTTATTTTCTTATTTTTTTGTTGAGCTATGAAATTCAAAGGTAGCGGAGCATATAATTTCAGTTGTCGAGGAATTCAGCAATAAGAAACCCCCACAACCTTTGTTGATTTCTTTCAACCCTGAAGAAGTCAGGAGCCAAGCTGCAGCTTCAACAAAGAGGTTTGAGGAAGGTATTAAAAGAAGAATAATGGCATTTACTGATTGTGTTGACTATGGTAGACTATTCCAGTGGTCAACTGTGATGTT
>NC_024131.1:12339423-12444624 GCF_000346735.1 Prunus mume | reverse complement strand
TAGACTGCTTTCCCCATCCATCTAAGGGTAAATAATTATCACCATTATCTTTAGCAGATAAGTTAAAGAGATTAGCATACTTAGGTTCCCATTCTATGATGGCAGGTGGAACAACATGGATGCATGAGGTGCGCACTGTCAAGAAGGATGCAGTAAGTGTTTCGAGATTGCGTAGTTGTGGTGTGATTTTCGTTGGGAAGGCAAATATGCATGAGCTTGGCATGGGTACAACCGGAAACAATTCAAACTATGGGTAAACAATTTTTTTTATAGCAACCATGTTATGGATTTGAACGTGGAGCAGTAAGCATGGACACAATGTGTCTAATATGCCAAACTTGTCTGTATACCTGTACCTTGATGGTGGACACTGGCTATGTATGCTGATGCATGCATGGAAAGCACATGCATTGTTGTGTTAGATGCAGCAGGACCTTAAATAGATTAGTGTTTAGTTGTAGCTTCATTGAAATTAAGAAGAAA
This sequence comes from Prunus mume, assembly GCF_000346735.1. The sequence continues at coordinate 12,444,141 of NC_024131.1, read as the reverse complement.
TGTACATCTTTGTGCTGCACTTCAGTGAACTTCAATATATTATTTGGTCAATCAAACTTATCAAAAGCCTCAAGGTACTGAATTTATAACTCTATATATCAAGAAGATGTGGTTATCCTTGTTGGGTTTACAATTCCATTTAGCACCTGTGGTTAACACATTGATCTTAGTTGACCTTAATATAAAATTTCTTCTGCTCAATATTTATGTATGTATTTATACCTACTTGTTTGTGTAAACCTTCGTACAATGATGCACATGTTGTATAGTGACTTAGCAACTCAGGCTTTTAACATCAGTATATGTTACTTCAAATGGCTTCCCAAGATACAGGGTTTGTAATGCAATTCATCTCGAACCTGGCTGGTTTAAAGTAATGATAAGTGTATTAAACGATTTTGGAGTTATTTTCTTCTTTCTGGATAAATGTAGATTTCAGACAGACTATAGGTCTTTCTATTGTATACCTGAATGGTCAATCTGTAATATCACTATTTTTTTAATCTCTTGTTTACACTTAATTCCCTAATTCTTTTCCAGTATGGACATCTTTCGATTTTGAATATGATGTATTTGTCCCGTGTGCTTATCTTTGAACTTTGAACTGTGAACTGATAAAGTTTGTTGGTTTACCACTATTCCCAAAAAGCTTAAGTTTTTACGATATGGGCCAACTATTACCGGTTTTTTCTAAGGAAAACTTTAGGCACTATTTGCTTCTGCAAAAGAGATAAATACGAATAGCTTTGTTTTTTTTTTCTTTTTTCCTGGTTTCACAATTAGCTTGATTTTCTTACTTGAGTTTTATAGTACTGATTTATTTTCCTCAATTTTGCTTCCTTAGAACTGCGAGAAATCCCCATGCACCAGAAAGGTATACAGGTGGATCTTCTTCAGGCCCTGCAGCAATTGTAGCTTCTGGGCTATGCTCTGCAGCCCTTGGAACTGACGGTGGAGGTTGTGCAAAAGGATTCCTTGAAAGGCTTAATATTGTTTCTTATTTCACTTTCTACAAATTCTGTATGCTTAACTCAATGTAAAAAGGCAGGTTCAATCCGTATTCCTTCTTCGCTGTGTGGTGTAGTGGGCTTGAAGACAACATATGGACGAACGGATATAGGAGGGTGAGTTCTTTCACTTTTAGATTGAGGTTGAACATTATTTCTGCACTTTATGCTGCAGTTTTCCCCTATTATGGCCCTCCACAAGTTTAATGTTGAATGAATTCCTACTCTAGTTTATCTTTTAAGACAGCATCTTGAGCCAAAACGCATACACCAAGTAATACCATTTTGAATGGATCTACTATGCTAAGCTCATCAATTGCCAATGCAAAAAGATAGAGCTTAATGCCACCACTTGTTCTCGGACTAGCAACCGGGGCCTCATACATATATTTGGTACCATTGGCATTTTGAAAAGGGCTGTTTTCCGTTCTAGGACTTACCACATTATTCCCAAGGGAACTCTATCACAATGTCTTTATAAGTCGGACTGTATAAAGATTTGTTTTTCTCTGTTTCCCATTAACAATCTGATTAGGAAAAATAGGTTTCAGTGTAGATCTTCCTCATGTGACACCAAATTGAACCATGGGCAAGTTTGTTTCATGTTTTGATATATGCTTAATCTCTCTCTCTCTCTCTCTCTCCCTCTCTAACTTTTATAGTGAAGCTTATAAGTTTTATCCTATGAAATTAATATGTTAACTCATTAAAATTTCGATAATTCCAATTCAATAGACAAGAAACAAGGCATCACACTTGATGTGATTATGGGATATTGTGACATCTATGTCGTACCAAATATTGATTTATTGATTGTCCACTTCTTTTTCGGCACAGGTCATTATGTGATGCAGGGACTGTGGAAATTATTGGACCAATTGCATCTACAGTGGAGGATGTCATGCTAGTGTAAGCAACTCATCCTTGTGAACAGGTTCTCCATTACTCTGGCTGGTGTTTGATTCCAGCCTTCTCATGATGTGTGATAAACTTCCCATATTTGCATGTATTTCTTTTCATTCGTAATTGCAGGAGACCAAAAGTTTGCTGAATTATTATTCAAGGTTCACAAATTTCAAATTGAAAATGGACTCCTAGAAGTTTATGTTTGTAAGCTGGACTGAAATTGCCAAAGTACAATTCAGATGTCCTGGTTATATTTAACGGTTTAGATTTCATCTGTGATCTATAGAAATGTGAATTGGATAGCAATGTTAGATTGCATAACATGTGATGATGAGCTGATTTGCATATATAAGGTTGGAGTTCCACTGAAAAACTGAGTAAAATGTTTCTTCTTCAAATTAAGCAAGTAATTTCTGTTGCGGTCTTTAAATAAAGAGTCATATAAGGATAGCCAACAGCTGTTTGTTACAAAAACAGAGCCTACCACTATTTTATTTCCAGAAAAAATAATAGCCGCAGCTCTTCATTCCGAGCACAGTCCATCTCGTGCTTGTGCTGTACCTGGCTGTCCTACCAGCAGTCGAATGATCTTCATGTAAAAATTACTTGTTCATTTCCTCGAACTGATCTGAGAATCCACAGTAAACATGTTGTTGGCGGAGATTCAAAGTCTTTACCATGTTCTGTGCGCCAAGAATGATGAATGCTGGTCTGTGTAGGGGTCCAAATCTGTAAACATGAGGTCTTGTGATCCTTCATGAAATTAACCAATAAATTTATCCAATTTCTAGTGATCGGACTGGCAATAATTTATGTACTTGTTATTTGTTAGTAAACTTCAAGTTCCTGTTATGGATTTTCATAGTTTTCAGTTTTGACTCCTTCATGCCCTCATTTCTTTATTTCAAGCTGTGGAAGGACATCACTTGTATTGTTTTTGGGGTGTTGGAAATCAACACATGGCATGCTGATGCAGAATGCATATTAATAGTTTTCCTTATTCTACTTGGATTAGTTTTCCTATTATTAGTTCTCCTAACTCTTAAAGGTTCCTTCTTGGTAAAGGATTTCAAATTAGCTAATAAGAAATCCTTTACCAAGAAGGAACCTTTAAGAGTTAGGAGAACTAATAATAGGAAAACTAATCCAAGTAGAATAAGGAAAACTATTAATATGCATTCTGCATCACATGCATTACTTAAAGACCCAATTATTGTTATTCTCATCTTTGGTGCATTAGCCAAAGGCAGTAGTCACCTTTGTATGTTACTAATTTTTCTGACTAAAACAATAACTTATCAGGTACTCGGCAATTTTGGGCACCTCTCTTGCAGATAGAATTAGTTTGAATCCGGTAACTTTTGTAAGCCTAATTATTTATTATTTGCGTAAACAATGCACCAAAATAGCTGCATAATTTCCCTTCTATTTTTGTACAATTTTGCTTCTTAAGTCACTTGAATAGAGACCTCATTCTTGACCAATAAATGAAAGTCTATTTACTGGTTGAAAGAAAGCTTGCTGCGTTTAAAAATTCAGGTTTGATAGAGGATTTAAAAGTGTATTGTCAATAATCAATCCATATTTAAATCTAGTCATGAATGGAAATTCACTGCTAAGATAATTTGTTCAATGGTTGAACTATGGTATTTGGTAAGACAGGTTTTGGCTTGTTTGATTCAATTTTTATTAGCCGTTTTACATATTTATTTGCACGTGTGAATTCTCTTAATGTCTTTCAGTACTTGCAATCTTTACAAACTTTCATTCTTGTTCAAGAGTTGGTTAGGCTTCACTTTTCTTTCCATATCTGACACCAGTTTCCATTCACTATTTTTTTTTTTTTTTTGTAGTCCCCACCTTCTGTGCCAAATTTGTCATTTAATGATAGTTTGAATAGTCTGGGATCCTTGCGACTGGGGAAGTATACAGCGGTATTACCCTTTCTATGGTCGATTCAATTGCTTTAGATATTACATGACATCTTATGAATACACAAACACTCTTCTGCAGTGGTTTAATGATGTATATTCAACTGATATCTCCGATAAGTGTGAGGATACTCTTAATCTTCTTTCAAAAACTCATGGTTGTGAAGTAAGTCATCATCATTGTCATTTACTTGATATTTCTCTTGCAATTCATTCTTGCTTCCTAATTTTGGAAATAATTTCTTTGTGATCATCTTTTATTGTGATTGAGCTCAGACTGCATTTCCATTTGTGATAGATGGTAGAAATTGTTGTACCCGAGCTCCATGAAATGCGTACTGCTCATGTTGTTTCAATTGGATCTGAGTGTCTCAGTTCGCTAAATCCGTATTGTGAGGATGGGTATGTTTCTTTTTGGAAGTGGCAGGGCCAAGAATTTACTTCAGGGGAGGCAAACTTAGATAATATAAAAAATAAAAGGAAATTAACTCATTATATACACAAAAGCTTTAATATTGATGGAGACATTTTCTGGTCATTATAAGTATAAATGTCAATTATGTGTTTCAAATTTTTAAGTATCACATAATAACTTTAGTCTTAATACAATCAAAATTTCTGTAAGATCTTTAATTTCTTTCATTATTAAAACGTCACTACTAACCACATATCAACAGTAGAAGTTTTAAGTTGATCAAGAATCTACTTCAAAAATTTCGTTTCGAATAAACTTGAATAAGTGAATAATCTTTATTTTTGGAAAACATGCATCAAATGAAATCATTTAAAATTAAATATGTCACATAAGAAGCAATTCAATTCTAATTCGAGTGAAAATTTGTTCAGCCTTTGAAGTTGATAGAAAAATCATGTGAAAAGAAGTATAAATATACATATAAAAGGAGGCAAAATCACATTTTTAAGAGAGAAAAATTGACGATATAAAAAATATACATTAGATATAGAAAGTATAAAAGTTCAAGAAATGGTGTGAGATTCACATACGAAATGGGTACTGGAAATGGAATGGTCCTTTTCTATCAGTATTTATTTCTGTCTGCTCTTTCTTGTATTTGTTTTTCTTTTTTCCTTACATTTTTTATCTGTAGAAATGGTGCGAGATTGTCATATGATACACGTACAAGTATGGCCCTATTCCGATCATTTTCTGCATCAGACTATGTTGCTGCCCAGTGTCTTCGGTGAGGCAAAATGATTACCTGAAAACAATTATATGGCTTGTCTTCAGTACATGTAGATGCACAAGGGAGTCTGTTTTATTTATTTATTTATTTGTGATGTTTAGTTATTTCATAAATGTAAATATACATATATTTATGTACACATGTGCAATACCAAGGTAGGGTTAGCAGCACATTGATGTTTGATAAAAATGTTTAGTGGGAAAGTGAAATATTAAAAATATATTACCCTGGTGAATCTGTGATCTTATAATTTTCCGTATCTACACTCTAATTTTCATCTAATTTATTTCAGGAGAAGGATTATGTACTATCATATGGAGATTTTCAAGAAGGTTGATGTCATAGTTACCCCCACAACTGGGTATGTAATGGTTACTGATTACAGCACTAATGCATGCACCTGTGAAAGGATTTTTCCCTGATCTACAACCAATTCATTTAATGGACCAAATTCAGATGAATTACTATATTTAAATTAAAATTTGGTCCAAATAGGTAATTGACTTATATCGAGTTATTTTGACACTTTCAGATATTACAGGTCTGGATCAGCATATCTGATCCTGTCTTGCCCTTATATTCTTATATAGAAAGCTAAAAATTGATGGTGTAGCATTCTAAATACCTAAATGATTCTCTTGTTTGTATAAACTATAAAGGCACGTTGATGAGAAAGACCTATTATTCATTACTGATATGCATTGTGGAGACAGAATACAGTGCAAAAACATATCAGAGGAATTGTCAAAATGATGTTTTCTGTACTTTTCAGTCGGAAAATAAAAAATATTGAAAACAATAATGCATTTTCCTATTTTACTGTGAAAGATATTCTTTTGAAAACTCTACCGAACAGGTCTTAAACTTCTACAGATATTTTAAGATAGATGTCATCACTAGTCAGTGTTTTTACTCATTTTCTGCCTCTATAGTTAGCTTAGCATTGTTTTTCCCTGAGTACAGGTAGTACTTTTTCCATGAAAAGTTTGAGCTTATGTCATGCATGTTTCCTTTATTACAACTGAAATGATATTCTTTTCTTTTGTTGTTAACAGCATGACAGCACCCATAATTCCATTGAGTGCTCTTAAAGATGGGGAGACAGACATGCGGGTTACAGGTCTGCTTTTCTACAATCTGAGTTGCAGCTTGAGAGATAATTTTAATTCTTTAATTTCTCTACATGAAGAGTTGTATGGCAATTGCCTGATGAGTATCAAAATGAATGAATTTAAATTGGTTTTCAGCCACACTGATTGGTTGTCATGGCCTCTATCTGCCTCCACGATTTTGTATCCCTGCTATTTGATGTGGTCTTGTTGACCTTTTGTCTTCTACACTCAAAAAAAGTGTTGTCATCAATTAACCAAAAATAAAAATAAAAATTGAAGTCTTGTCGCCTATGATTATTATTTTCTTTTGGTTCGTTTTCTAGGTAAGAATGACACTAGGGAAAGGAAAAAAAGAGACGTGATACACTTTTTGCAATTTTTCAAACTTGCATTGATGCACAGCTTCCTTTGTTTCAGGTTATCTCATGCGGTTTGTCATTGCGGGAAATCTTCTCGGACTTCCTGCCATTTCTATACCTGTGAGTAATTTATTTTTTCGTGTGTTTATATCTCAAGCGCCTTAATTTAGTTATGGTTACTTTGGTGTAACTCTTGGTGTACACAAGTTGAGCAAATGGGCTTCCACCTTCCTTCCGCTTTATCCTGTTGTTCTGTCATATGGGGGAGAGAGAGAGAGAGAGAGAGAGAGATCTTTCTTGAAACCCCCTATTGATTGAGTAGACATCAGTGCCTAAATTTTCAACTTTTACGGCCTTCTAATCAGACTCTCTAGAAGCCCTACTTCTCTAGTTGAAATTGTGGGTAATTATCACTAATGGTTATGAAATCCTATCCCAGGAAGTTAACCTTTCATAACCATTTGGCCTTTGATTACTCCTACTCTTGCACGCCTATATTCAATTGTCATTCCATATCGAAAAGCCATTTCATGTTAGCAAGTGTTCATTTGAAATTACCAAGATTTCACAGGCAGCATACATACACTAGGAGCATACACACTAGGATAGGATTCTTTTAACTGATCTCATTAGATGGGACCTTCTTGGTTTTTGAGTTTATCCATAAGAGAAAGGTATCTTCGGTCCCTTGTGGTAATTTGACCTAGTCATTCATTGTGTCTTGTTGTTATACTCAAGCCTTGACGAAACAAGAATTTCAAATGTTACAATGACCTTCCTCTTTCGTCTACTGTTTTTTCTTTTGGGCTGATTTTCTACTTTTCTGTACTTGTGTGATATCTGCAGGTTGGCTATGATAAACAAGGATTTCCAATAGGTTTGCAACTGATTGGCCGCCCATGGGGTGAAGCATCAATTCTGCGTTTGGCTTTGGCAATAGAGGTATCAAATTTTCTGAAGTCTTTGAGGGAATGAAGGAAAGAAAATTCTGCAATAGACCTTCAAATGTTTAGGCATTCTGCAAACCGTCTGTAGAAGAAAAGAACAATTTTAATCTGAAGCTTCTTCTCATGTTTTTCAGGAACTCTGTGCGAAGTCCAAGAAGAGGCCTGCATCATTCTTTGATGTCCTAAAATCTAACTAAATAGATGCTTTCACTCTCAAACAGTTTCATGTTTGGAAGACTAAATTATGATATCCTATAATAATTGCCCCCTAGCAGTTTCTTTCAACATAATGCCTTGCCGGACTTTTTTTATTTTTTTTTATTTTTAAATATTTATTTTGGTAGAAAGGAGGGAGTTGCCTTCCCTGAAATTATGATAAAGGGGGCACACCCCCTTGGCTAGGAGAAGTTTGAAGCTAGCAATAAGGCTGAATAAAGAATGAAGAGGCTCATAACTGGTAGCTTTCAGATCAACAGCAATTACCGAACCACGAAAAATAGCAGTTCCTTAATAAAAGGTGTGTTAACCGAAAAAAGAAGGAAGAATTACCTCCACGTAGTCCCATGAGAACTGAGTGTTCATTTGTCAAGATCTTGCCATGTGAGAGGGTCCAGAAAAAGGTTCCAATCTTGGGAGACGAGCTTAAATCTTCCACCCAATTGCTTAGGTTGTCTTCAAGGCCTCGATTAGGTATTGCAAGTGCTTTGGAGCCCTCATGATACTACCAAGTTAGCTTTAGGACCATTTGTCATGAATTATCTATGAGGATTTTTATTTTTATTTTTTTTTACAAGCGATATTAGGGGAGGAGGGAATCAAACCTAGGATCTTTGGTGCATGGATAAATGTTTTTAATTACTTGAGCTACAAGCCCTTTGCATTTACAGGAATGTTTGAGATGTCGACATAATATGCTTAAGGAGCTTCTATATATGCACCTAGTACGTGGAGAAAATCCCACTGTTATGTTGAAGCTCTATATGGTCTTGAGGTGGAGAATTACCAGGTCTGGCTGGGTGATGTAATTAGACAAACGGGAGACTTTGGAAAAACACAAAGGAGAGAGAAAGTTTGTAAAATAAGCAAAAATAGAAAAAATTACCCTTATTTATTTTTAGATTTCCTAAGGAATCCTTTACATTTGCATGTCTTTGATTTGAAAGTTAAGAGGTTTTTCTGTCTTTTTTTTAAAAACTTTGGCTTTTTCCAAAAATGAAATTTTTTTTTTGGCTAAAACCTAAATTTACTAGTCCCCTGCATTTCCTTGAAATAATATCATATTGAATGGTTTTCAGCTTTACTGGAAAATTAAACCTAGATTCCAAAACCTCATACGCATGCTGATTTCCCAATTTGCTCCGACTGCAGAAACCAAAAATTTCACCTGTTTACTCAATACTGACCATGCATCGGCAGCTATAAGAGTAGCCAACAATGTCTGAAATTCAAATAGTCCATTCGCTACAGGTTATTGCTGGGCAACAAGGTTGAAAAACACAAACAAGGGAAGGACTTGCCAAATAAGCTGGTGGGAGAGGTCAAGCATAAACTGATGTGTATTTTACAAGTTATTCTCTTTAGCAAATAAAGAGGTCTCATAAAATGCAATCTTGTACTCTTCTTCATGGACAAACCGGACACCACTTTACGCCTATGAATCTCGGAGTCGTCAAAACACAACAGGATGTAGCATGTAAAGTGGGAAGAGCCTGATATTCCAAGCATGCACAATATCCAATTTGTTCGCAGCTTGTGGCAGCTTTCTTTCTTTCTTTTTAAACTAAGTTAGACTTTTCTTTCTCAAGGTTCTCACCAGCAACATCACTAGGGAGATCTAGCCCATCAGGAATCTTTCCTGGATAATTAGTTGTTGAGGAATCAGACCCTGTCATTCTGGAGAATGAAGAGAGGTCATAAGAATCCTAAACAAACAGATGAAATCCCTTTTGAAACTAATGAAACAATCATAAGCTCACCTTCTGTCAACAATGACCATGGAGCGAAGCTCGCAATTTGCAAAGCTGCAATGACAGTAAAGAAGTGATAATGTGATGCTTGATGATTCAGCATTTAAGTCCCTATTTATTTTTAACTTTAGCTAATAAAGTAGGCATGATCCTTTTGAAATATTTACTAAGCTAGTGATTTTTGCATAGAGTGAAAGTCTATATATCACACTTACTGTTTGCACATTTCTTTTTTCGCCAAAGGGTCACAATCATTTAGCAATGCACTTAGTGTGTGAAACAAGAATCCACCATGGGTAACAATTGCTATCTCTTTCTCTTTCCTTGTCGACAACCTGTGAAGTGATGAGAAGAAGGTACCAAACTCATATAAATTCAACTCTTATATTTATGTCTACGGATCTGTCAGAAGTCAGTAAATTTTCATACTTCTCAAAAACTAGGGCTGCTATCTTGACAGCCCATACAAGTTAAATCATACAAGAAAAAGAGCAGTGAAAAAACATTAGGATCTCATGGAGGATGAGATCTTGAAAAGACCTGATAAACTAAAAACCCAAAAGTTTGTGAAGAATAAGACCTAACTCCAACAACGGAGCATGTGATCCATATAATAAGCTTCTTGCTTCTAAAGGTTACAAGATGAGCTTGATCAAAGCACCTTGTAAACCTTGATAAACTTGGTCTGTCATGAAGCTGATATTTATAAAGCCCATTAACACATAGCCCCTTTTACCAATCATTATTTAATCACTCATATGCAAGAAAACTGCATTATTCTAGTGCAATCTGGAGTTTCAGCTTTAGCATGTTAACTGATATTGGTTAAGGCCTAAAAGAATCAATAGAAACCCAAGTTCCAATAATGAAACAGGTACTCACCAGTTCAGGAATTTCAATCCCCTAGCTGCAACTTCCTCTTTCAGCTCCCTGACATTTGCCTTCCACAATATATCCTCATCACTTTCTATCTGTGAAATTAATGGGCATTTTGCATGCACATACTGAAAATTAGAAATTAATAACCATCTTTATGAACTGCCACCAAAGATGACAAGTACCATAAATTAAATTATAACCACTAATTCTTCCCCCAGTTATTGTTAACCATCCAATTACTTGCCAGTGAAAAATCAACCGCAGGAAATAGAAACTGATAATCGCTGATGCTCCTCCTGTTATCACAGGGATGAACTCCCTGCAAACAGAAATTTACAAAACACATTTAAAGCCATGAGGGTCAATACAGCAAAGACTATGTATTCTTTGAACTTTTTTTCTTTTAATATGAGAGAAAGTAAAAGAAATAATGCAACAACTAATAAGCACCAAGTTCAGTATGATTTCAAACGATTTCTCATTTCATGCATAGAAATAAATGAACAAGGTTCTTTTCCATTTCTTCTAATCAAGATCAATAAGAAAATTATGTCATTCAAAAGTACTTCGAAAACACAAGCCAAGTCAAGCAATGTTACATCACAAGAATTAAACTACCAAGGCACAAATGAAATAATTTACTCTCTTCCATAAATATTGAAGATAGCCACTAGGTTAATAATTTTCACCAACTGAGGTTTATCAATGCCCCACAATAAGTTGCAAATGATTCACTCACTTTAAGTTAAAATCATGATTAACTGCAAAGACGACAACATTTTGGTTTCTAAAAGACATACCAAATGCTCTCGACAAAGTTCTATTGCAATGATGGGCGGGCAGTTAAGACTTGAAATTGAAGGATGCTCACTATATCCTGCATTTGCCACCATTAGTGGCAATATATCCGTTCTGTCAGTGTAGCCCTCACCTCCAAATACTCCAACAGCCGTTTGCAGAGCCCTAAAAAGTCAAAGCACTTTTAAGTAAAGCTTAGCAGCATCTAAACCATAGAATGTTTTCCAGGGAGGAGGCATCTTCATATATATGTAGCATTTATGTTAAGTAAAACAACTGGTTATTTATTTCGTTGTAAACATACAACTGGTTATAGCCATGTCATCATTTTTAACTTGATTGTTATATCAAAAAGAAAATTTCTAATGGACCAACCAAATTCAATAACAATAACTCAAAAGCATAAACTATTTGGTCACTGAGACAAGTGTTTATATTTCTTTTCCTTCTAATAGCTTGGAAGACCAATAAAATATTTAAAAAATTTCATATATCAAATTAAAACAGAAGGATAATTTAAGATTGTCTCAAAATCATATCATTTATATCATCTATTTAGATGCCCAATCACACACAGATAGTTGTCAGCTTGTACCTAGAACGTTGGGAGTTTCCGTCAGTGACTACCAGTATTCAACTATTCATGCCAAGAAAGACTCTAATACCCATGTCCCGAATACACCAAATGACTCTAAAAAGAAATAGATCTTTATAAAATTTTAAAAGTTTTTCCATGTGCTTAGCAAACCTCTAACAAGGAAAGAAAAATCTATTGAGAAAATAACTAACAATTTAATTTCCAAATGACCCCTCTAGGTACCACATTTGCAACTCCAAAATAACACTTCTTTGAAGAAGATTCTTACAAACAACCCAACCCTTAGTTTCATCTCCTCTCAAGCTCCTTCCTTATGTAAAGGCACCTTAGTCTAACTAACCAGAATAGGCCTTTTCTGTTGCTCAGTTTGTTTCAATGAAAAAGATTCACAAAATAGGTCTTTCTCTATAATTCTGCATTTTGTACTGAACTTTTCATACAAAAATAAATTTAAGAATCTCTGTTCAAGAAAAGCACTATCCAGCAAACAAAAGACAGAGAGCTGGGCAAAATTCTAGAATTATGGCATGATTACCTTAGCAAAGGAGATGTAATGACTAACTCAATCCTCTTGGAAAGCCCAGATTCATGAACATGCTTACGCAAATTATCAACCTGTACCCATAGCAACCAAAATTTTCATTACCATTATTGCTCTAATGACACTGTTTTTTTATCTGTAGAAGGAAAATATTTGTTACAGGCCTTTCTTCTTTTTCCTTTCTGTTTTTCTAACACAGTATCTATATAAGAACAATTTAATGCCTTCTTCCCACCTGCTGCCAGCCTAGTGGAGTAAGATGCGCATCAAAATATTCAGGTTTCATTAATTTTTTGTAGTTCTTAGCTCCCTCTACATTGTGGATTCCTTGTCCATGCCTCACCTGAATGCAAGGATTTGTAAGACCACAATGCGATGATTTGAGAGAAAAATCCAAGAAATAGGACAATCTTGAATGTCCTTCAAACCAAAGAAAAATAGCAGCTTCAAATCTATAACAAAATGTATGCAAATCCAAAATCAAAGTTGGTTCCAACCAGGTGAATAGTTTTGCATCGGTGCAGTGGAAACAAACTTGGACTTGAACCACTGTCCATATCTGCAGCTTAGCCAATAAAAGATACATTAGCATTAAAAGGAGAATTATAAAAAAAAAAAAAAAAAAAGATGATCATAAAAGTACAAGAAAAACAAGGAAGCGAGTATTTGGTGAAAATTATAAGTTTAAGTATATAACCACAGTTCAAGATTTAAAGCTTCACATGTTAAAGAGATATAATAATCAGATATTAAGTAGCAATTCTAAAAACACGACATGTTAATGTTTCGAAATCATCATTTTCTGCAGAATCCAAATATCCATATATTACTGTTTCAAATTCATAATTTTTGTTTGAAAAGCTAGCGAAGACTTGGGGAAAAATATTGTAGTCAGCAGGATGCATTCATGACTCTGACATAGTCTTCCTAGGAGAATAAATTATCTGCAATGGAAGCCGGACACAATTCAAGCTGAATCTATGGACGCTTAAAATTTAACAATTTCTATTTTGGCTCCCAGCATTCATATCCTTTTTTTTTTTTTTTTCTCTCCTCTTTTGGTCTGACTGCATTCACTTCTTTGTTTATTCTTATTGGCTTACTTCTCAAATCCCTCTGTTCTGAAGCCCACCACATCCAAAGCATTGCTTCCTATCATGGATTTCAACCAACAAAAGGAAGAAAAGAACAAAAGATATTAAGAAATTCAACCCAGTTGCTTAAAATCAGAAAGAGTTCAGGGAAGGGTCACCATTCCCAAATGCGATGTTCCAAAGCCAAAATCTTTAATTCCCGTGCCAGCATTATCTTACAATTAAACCATAACACACGACATGACGTGACTTTAGAAATCAAGCAAGGATTCTACCATCCAAATTCATAAATCAAAGGAATATCATGAAAATTATATCATATAAATCGGAAAAAAAATGCATCAAGTCAGTAATCTGCGAAAGTAAAACAAACCCATGTCGAATAAACTCACCAGAAACAACTACAAATTAAGAAATTGAAATATATGAAATACGAGTATGATTTGAGATGGAAGAATTTACCAGGGGTAGGCAGAGAAGATAAGCAAAAGGGTGGACAGTGGGAGAAGAGAGGATGTTAAAGAAGAGTCTTGTGATGGTGATATATATAGGAGTGGCCAAATGGGATTGACAATTCTGCTAGTACTATGGCCAATGATGTGTTGTTGGCTCTACTGGAAATGAAATAAGAGCGACTGGCGGACTGTCTGTTCTGGGCTATGGACCTACAAATTGCTTGTCTGCATTTTCAGTCCATGTAATCTGTGACTACTGGTTGGAGAGCTTTGGTGATTTACTTTAGATAGACGGAATAATGCCACATGATTTATAGCCAGTGTTTGATTCACTTTAACTTGGGGAATATTTCTCTGAAAAAATAATTTTATATATAGGGGACATATTTCAATTGGCATAGAGTTTCTATTATTTGCTGCCTTTCTTCTTCCATACCCTTTGGCACACGGGTGATTGGTTTTTCTTTTTTAATATAAATATTTTATTTTAAAATATTAGTAATTCAGTTTAAATTTAAAAAAGAGAAATTATGTGTAGTTGTGTCCTAAGAAAATAGGACTCATGATCTTTTTTTTTTTTTAATTTTAAATGTTTTTGAATATACATATTGTTAATTTATCAAATTATCTTCATTTAATAAATATGTTCATTTGTTAATATTTTCTTTAAATAATGGAATTTTTGGTATTTTGAATATTTTTACCATACTTTACCTTTCTCTTTATATCTATAGATGAAAATATGTAAATACTCCTCATACGAAAAGGTTGGTTTTAGAATCAAATCGAGTCGAACATTTGTCAAATTGGGGGTATTTTGGAAGAGATGAGTTCGACTCTAAAAGTGGCTCATGATTATATGATCCGCAAAGGTGGTTATGTCAAACGTAAATGGCATTTTGAAGGACATGACTTTGACTTTGAAACTAACATTTGCGGATGTGGAACAAAAAATTCCCATGTCTTAAAAGGGCCTTTGTATCTTGAAATCAAGAAAAGAAAACTAAGTTGAGTCATTGCACACTAGTATGGTGTGCAAGGGCGGAACCAGAAATTTTTCAATGGGTGGGCTAGCTAAAGTTATTAGCTTAAAATCTAATGATAATTCTTTTTTTTGTACTTACATTTTCTATAGTAAAATGCTTCTCTTTTGGAGACAAATTAATAGAAAAATTTTAAAATTGATGTTGGGACAAACTTTGACACCAAATACAAATGTGGAAGACCTCTTACTATGCTTATTGGTGTTGAAATTGTATATATATTTATTTATTTTTAGTTAAAATATTATGCTATATATATATTTAATTTATTTTTTGCCCAAACCTTTCCTGAGCTACAGCCAAGGGCAGCCATTGCCTTGGTTCCGCCCAAGGTGGTGTGAGTCAAGTTGACTTTGATGTTAAAGTTGGGTTCAGAAACTTCTATGGTGCATCAGCTGTACCGGTACAGCCACTCACGTGACTTTTTAAAAAAAACAAGGGAAACCTGTTGACCCGGTCAAGAGGTAAATGATTTCATGCGCTGCTCCTAACGTCAACAGGTAAACGATTTCACATGCACACTTCGTTGACGTTCTTCTTCCGCAAAGTGGTCTGGTTCAACTTCAAACTGATAATCTTCATGGTCTTCAAAGTCATCTTCTTCAACTCCTCTTATGTAGAATGTTTCTTCCTCCTCTCTGCAACCTCTCTCTCTTCTTTGTCATCATTGTAAAAAACCCCCTATTCTAGGTTTGGATTTTGGGAAAAATTTTAGGGTTAGCATTTCGAGTTGATAATAGGAATTGGAATTCAGTTTTTCCAGTCACTGGTAGGTTGTTGGCGCTCCTCTCGTCTGCAATCGAGCCCTTGTCAAAGCATTTGGTATTAGTTCCTTGTGAAGGTAATTAACACTATGTTTTATGTTATTGTTAATTGAAATTCTTTGGTGATGAATTGGGGCAAGAGGGGAAGTAGGTTTCTCACATTCATGAGATGAAGTGGGTTTCTCATTTTGAAAGTGTTGTGAGGTGAAGTGGGTATCTCACATTCATGGTTGTAATGTTCATGCAATTGCATATCTCTATATGCAATTACTAATCGCCTGTATGCAAATCCAAGTCACTGAATGCAATTACAGTATATAGTTTTATTTTGAAATTATGCAAGTGACATCGATTTCATGGTAGGTAGGTAGGTTTGACTGTGTTTTTGAATTTTTTTAAGGGGAGTAAAGTGTTCCGAAAGTGTAATGTTAGGATTGGTTAAGATTTGGATTGGGATTTGAAATGAGTAAGAATCCCGGCCCAATAGAGAAATGCATGGGTGGGTTGTGTGCAATATCTGTGCAATGTTATAATCGAGGGCTGATGCACTTGCAAGTAGTGTCATGCAATTGCATATCAGTATATGCAATTACTAAGCGACTGTGTGCAAATCCAGGTCCTGTATTTTTTTTCATTAAGCAATGTGATGTTGTGGTGTTTACGGGGTTTAGGGGGGTTTAGGCTGTATTAGGGTTTGGATTAGTATTCAAATTCTCGGCGCTAGAGACAATTGCATGATAGTGTTTTGTACTTGATTTGTGCAAGTTATGGAAGCTCAAAAAAGGGGATCAGCGAAAGGAAAGCGCAAGGCTGAGAGTAAAGTGTAATAATCAAGAGTTGGGCGAGATGCATTTTTTAATTTCATGTAAGTTACACGTACAGTTAAAAATTGGAAATGTGGTTGCTTATTATTATGATGGTTTTTTTTATTAAAAATAAATGATTTACAGGAAAAAAGAACGACACGAAATGAGGAAAATGGCCAATGCAAAGTTGGACAGTAAGGTGAGAGATGGCAATGGATTTGGTCAGTTTATTAATTATTTTATTAAAAAGGCTCTATTAATGAGAATTTTTTATTTCAGATGCAAGAGGAGATTGCTAATAAGTGGAGGAAATTGAACCCTAAAGAGAACGCAACATATGGTTCTGCCTTTAAAGGTTCGACTGGGCAAGTAGAAGGTTCGAGTGGGCAAGTAAACGACACAATGAATGAGATGGATTTTACCAGTAGATGCAGCCCTGACTGATTTCATCGTACGGTGGAAAAATTGTTGAATGAGAAGCGGTTAGCAATTAATGCTATTGGGTTCGGTATTGTGTCATCTTTGTCCTGCACTCGTTTACACCGCGAACTGTGCCAATTTTTGATTCAAAGGTTCAATCCAGATACGTCTTCTATAGAACTGCACGGCAAAGTGTTTGGAATAAGTCCCGTTGAGTTTGGGCATGTTATGGGCTTTAAGAACACTGACGAGGATGTTGAACTCGACTCGCCGGTAGAAGATGAAAAGGTGAAACATTTAGTGAAGAGTTTCGGTGGAAATGGCAAGAGAGTATTAGTAAGGGGTTTAGCTGAACAACTGGAAAAGTGCGAAAATGCGAATGAGGACTTTAAAGTTTGATTTGTGATGTTTGCACTTGGCACTGTACTTGGCTCGACATCTTCACCATCAGTGACCGGGAACTATTTAACTTTCTTGACGATCCCAGGGAAGATAGAGACCAAGAACTGGACCGACCATGGATTCAAGTTCTTATGTGAAGGTGTTAGGTCATTCAAAGCGGTCACTGTTTTTTTTTTTTTTTTTGCAACTATTCTATTTGGATTCAATTGTCCACGGTGGACTATATGTTGATAAGGCTTTGGATCCCATTGTGTCTTGGGACAATCAGTCGGTGTGGAAAATGATTAAATGGGTTAGAAAGGAATGTGGGTTTGAGAGTCCTACCGTTCGGGTTGTTTCAAAGCACCGTCCAACGAATAAAGTGTCCAGAGTAAACCTTGAAAGAATTGTTCAAGAAGTTTCTATGAGTTTGGTGCCAGTCATACAGGCTAAGGTGAAGCGATCAATTGAAGGACTTGCTTTAGGGCCAATAATACAGGCAGAGGTCCAGCGGTTAGTGTTGGAACTCACTGACAAGGTAATGAGTCAAGTGAGCTCCTTCATGAAAGACGCATGACAACATATTCATCCGGGACATGAAGATGTAAATCAAACTAAGGAGGACGGGCCACTGAAAATACGAGATGAAGGTGGTGAGAATGTTGTGAAGAAGAAGGGTGAAGAATCTAGCAAATTAAAGGAGAAAGGTGCAGTTGATGTAAACGATCCTTGGACGCCATTACCAGATGGACAAACATTCAGTGAACCCGAGATATGATGAGCGATTAGGAGTTTCAAGATCGGGTTTCTTGTTATGTTTTAGATTTATTAAGTATGCATTTATTTACATAGTTGTAAAATACTGAAATATTTTTTTTTTTCGTAAATGTAATATTTGAATTCCGTTTTCCACAGTTGAAAATTGGCGTGGAAAAGAAGAAGTTCACAAAATTGGCCCGTGGTGATCATAGTGGAATTCAAACACGTCGAACGGCCGAAAGGCTTCCAGGGCTTCATTGTAAAGAGCCATGGGTTGACCCATCAAGCGCAAAAGGAAAGGCTATGCAGAAGACAACGTCCAAGATTAAAATTGGGCCTTTCAAATTAAAACCCGGGGACATACAAGACTCCGATTTTGAGTTATTTAGTTATATTTTTAGGTCTAATAACCTTTCAAGGTAACTACTTACAAATGTTGAATTATGAAATTGACCAAATTCCTTATATGTTGTCGCATACGTGAATTTAATTATAACAATTGCTTTCTTCATTCGTTGTAGTAAGGAAGTTATAATTCAAATTGGAAATGAACATCATGTCACGAGAGATGAGTTCATGTGCTTGAAGCCCGAAATGTGGATTTGTGATACAGTATTGAACACGCAAGTGTATTATCTACAAGAAAATGGGTTAGGGAATTGGTACTTCCACACGTATATGTCGGTAAGCATTCATATTTTTCAAACTGTTATAATTTGGGATTTAGTAAATGAATTTACGCTTACACTATATGTGAATGTAGGAGCAAGTTAATAATACAAGTGATGGTAAACTTTTTGAATTGGGTGCCAAACTTAGAAGGGAAAACTCAAACCGGTTCACCGTAGGCCTTAAGAAGTGCGAGAAGGTATCAATTTAAGTTATTTTTTACAATATCTTTAGTGCGCTTTTTTTTACGCATGTTTTTCTAAGCAAGTCATTGTGGTTGTAAATTTTCATTCCCGTATTGGATCGAATCGGGAATCATTGGTATTTGCTAGTAGTGCTTATTGGTGATAAAAAGGTTGAAATATGGGATAGCCTCCTCGATTCTCAATACAACGCAGGTCGTTATCAATTGGAGGAAAAAATTGTAAGTTTAATTTACCTAATTTTGGTTGGTATTTTTATTGTCCTAACATCCCGACTAAGAATTGATTTGAATTGATTGTGTTGTAGATGAAAGCTTTGGACTACATTTACAATGATGAGATTGTCAAATATTTTCAAAAGGGATGGCAGTTTGGAAAATTCAACATTGTGCGAAGTGACAAGGCTCGCAGACAGCTAAATGGATGCGATTGTGGTATCTATGTTATGAATTGGCTAGAAGACATTGAATGCAAATCACACGGTTCAAATAAAGTGAGTCGGCATATACATCGTTTCATACGTTTGTCTTCCATGTCAGATCTTTTTTGTTAATCATTTCTTTGACGGGATGTTTTTTATTTGTAGTTTCAACATGCAAGTGAGCGGGTTCGCATTGCACTATCATTACTGAAGAACCCAAAAAACACGTGTCTAAAGGAAGTAAGGGAGTCCGCTCGAAGAGTTGTTGACGAAGAACTTGACAAGTTCGCCGAACTTGGTCCCTTCATCCCTCATCATCCCATCGCAAGGAAGCCAATGATACGCTCCCAGGCAAAGTAGAAAGTTTGACAGTAGGTCATAAGGGATTACAGTTTAGAAATTAGGTGTAATTGCATGTATATATCCCCTATGTGGGCACAGTTGAGGTTCGTTGTAATATAGCAAGTGCAATTACATGTACGTATCTTTTTTTTGCATACAGGGATGTTATTTTTGCATTATATCATGTACAATTGCATTACATGACCTCCAATTGCACGTTTTCTACTTCGTGTAATACATTGCACACATGAGTTTTTTTGTTGCCACAATGGGAACATTATAGCATATCTGGGCCCATACTTCATTTACGAAACATGAGTTCCTAGTTCATTGATAATAAAGGTCTCCTAACCATATTTAAGGGTTTTTTTTGTTACAAAACTAAACCCTCAAACTATTATACCATACTGATTATAACATTTAACATCCGATATTACGGTTGGAATTATAACATCTGAAATTACATCCGAAATTATGACAAACAACACAATGCAAATGATAAAATACTGGTGCTTCATGGACCTCGCTTCTCCAAAATAGCAATTGCTTCGAATACCTGGATTTTGTCCCACTTACTTGAACTAGCATCAACATGCTGAGCATATTTCCTAAACATCTCAAAGCCGATCTCAATCCCTCCATGGTAAATGTGGTACTTGGTGATTGAATCTCCTGCATGACAGACGTTGTTACTAGCCTTGGTGACATCATGGGTTCGTTTCACTTACTGCCGGACATAATTCGAAGAATCAACATCATCATCATCACCCACCCTATTCTTCTTAGGCGTGGAGGAGCCTCTTGAGCTACCAACCATTGAATGTGACATTGTTTGGGTTTTCTTTTTTCTCTCTCAGATTGTGTATGAGTAATGTTATTAGTAAAACAGTTGGAAGTCTTTGAGTTGAAATGTATAGGAAGTAACTCCTTAAATAATACTTCGTCTGTAGTTGGTACCTGGTACTTGGGACTTGGTACTTTGGACTAGGGTCCCTTTTTCGTGGGAACGTCGAAGTTTTCTAAATGAACGCACCCCCTTGCGTTCGGTTGAACAAATACCCCGTTTGTTTAAAAAAGTAAGTTGGTTGGGCCCATCTTTCTAACAAACAGGTCACTTTCCTCCATGAACGAACCCCTTACGTTAGTATGAACAAAAATCACGTTCATTTGAAAAAGTTAGTTTGTTCTGCTTATTATTCGAGGGAACATGTATCTTTACTGAACGAACGCGATCCTTGCGTTCGCTAGAACAAACACTCCATTTGTTTGAAAAAGTAAATTGGTTGGGCCCAATTTTGGGGGAACGGGTAACTTTACGGAACGAACGCAACACCTGCGTTCACTAGAACAAACACTCCGTTTGTGGTTGGATATATTTTTTCCGCGAACAGGAAACTTTCCCCAACTAACGTACATATTGCGTTTGTTTGAAACAGTTTACCGTTTGTTTGAAAAAGTAAGGTTGTTGGGCCATTTTTTGGGCGAAAGGGTAACTTTTCTCCACGAACGCACATATTACATTTGTGTGAACAAAAACCTTGTTGGTTTGAAAAAGTAACATTGTTGGCCATCTTTTCCGTCGGAACGTCTAATTGTTCTGAGTGAAAGCAAACCTTTCCGTTTGTTTGAAAAAGTAAGTTGGTTTGGTCTATTTTTCGAGGAACGGGTATCTTTACTGAACGAACGCAAACCTTGCGTTCGCTAGAAGAAACACTCCGTTTGTTTGAAAAAGTAAGTTCGTTGGGCTCATTTTTGGGGGAACAGGTAACTTTACTGAACGAATGCAACACCTGCGTTCGCTAGAACAATCACTCCGTTTGTTTGAAAAAGTAAGTTGGTTGGATATATATTTTTTCCGCGAACAGAAAACTTTCCTCAACTAACGTACCTCTTGCGTTCTTTTGAAGAAGTATCTCGTTTGTTTGAAAAAGTAAGGTTGTTGGGGCTTTTTTTGAGCGAATGGGTAACTTTTTTCTACAAACGCACGTATTCCGTTCGTGCAAACAAATACCCCATTTGTTTAAATTACTATGTTGGTTGGTCCCGTTTTTCGGGGAACGGATAACTTTACTGAACGAACGCAACTCTTGTGTTCGTTAGAACAAACACTCCGTTTGTTTGAAAAAGTAAGTTGGTTGAGCCCATTTTTGGGGGAACGAGTAACTTTACTTAACCAACGCAATAGTTGCATTCTCTAGAACAAACACTCCGTTTGTTTGAAAAAGTAAGTTGGTTGGGCCCAATTTTGGGGGAACGTTTAACTTTACTGAATGAATGCAACCCTTGCGTTCAGTATAAGCCACACTCCGTTTGTTTGGTTGGGGACATTTTTTGGGCGAACAGCTAACTTTTCTCAACAAACGCAATTAGGGGTGGGCTCGATCCAGTTCGGTCCAGTTCTCACTTCAAATCGAAACCGAAACCGAACTCGGTACTATTTAACCAGTTCGGTTATGACCGGTTCTGGTCCAGTTTCGGTTTTGAATCGGATTATTAATTTATTATTAATTTAATATTTTTTTAAAAAAATTATAATAAATAACTTATTTTTTTGGCTTAAAAATTAACAAATAATCCAATTCATACATTTAGAAATTTTTTGAAGTTGAACTTGGAAAAATAGTGATTATCAAATTTAAAATATGGCATTATATTTCAAAATTTTGTAAAAATAAAAAATATATATATGACCGGTCCGGTTTGGTCCGGTGCGGTATGGTGTGGTGTAAAACCGGAACCGAAACCGGTTGGAACTAGTTTGTTTCGGTTCCGGTCCAGTTTGTTGACTTTTTTGGTCAACCATTTTTTTTTTCGGTTTTTTTCACCAGTTCGATTCGGTGTTCTGGTTTTCCAGTCCCGATGCCCACCCCTAAATGCAATCATTTCGTTTGTCTGAACAAAAAACGTGGTTTATTTGAAAACATTTGTTGGTTGGGTTAATTTTTTCGGGTAACCCTTACGTGAACATTTTTCCGGGTATCGCTACTTTTAAAAATTATATATGACAATCACATACTACTTGAATCAGTTAAAAATATTAAAACCCAAGCTTGGGGCCAGTGTATAACCTGAATCCAATACAATTTTAAACATAAACCATACTTTGAACCCTAAAGCCCAAACCCAATTCAGTGTTAACCATAGAGCCCAACTCTAAATTTTAACCGTAAATCCTAAACCCTTGAATTTTAATCATAAAGCCCAACCCCAATTGATACGATCCTTAAAGCACAAACCCAATTCAATTTTAACCGTAAAGCCCAACCCATTTCCATTTTAACTTTTAAGCATAAACCACAAACCCTAAACCTTAAACACTTGAATTTGAATCATATAGCCCAAAACCAATTCATACGATTCGTAAAGCCCAAACCCTTCAATTTGAACTATAAATCGTCAACCATAAACCCTAACTTGAGTTTTAACCACAAAGCCGAAACCCATTTCATACGATCCCTAAAACCCAACCCAATTCAATTTTAACCCTAAAGTCCAAACCCAATTCAATTTTAACCCTAAAGCCCAAACCCATTTCAATTTCAACCCGAAAGCCCAAACCCAATTCAATTTTAACCGTAAAGCCCAAACTCAATTCAATTTTAACCCTAAAGCCCAAACCCATTTCAATTTCAACCCAAAAGCTCAAACCCAATTCAATTTCACCCCTCAAGCCCAACCCAATTCAATGTTAACCGTTAAGCCTAAACAACAACGAACCATAAACCCTAAACACTTGAATTTGAACCTTAAAGCCCAAACTCAATTCATACGATTTGTAAAGCCCAAACCCTTCAATTCTAGGGGTGGGCATTAGAACCGCAAAACCGAACCAAACCAAATTGAAAAAATTGGAAAAAAACTGCGTTGACTAAAAAAAGTCAAAAATCGAGTCAAATCCGAACCAGACCGGTTCCGATTCCGATTTTCTACTACAAGGAACCGGTCCAATCTGAACCGGTCCAATATAATTAATTAATATATTTTTTAATATTTTATATATTATATATATAGTTAACATGTGTCTGTTTTGTATTGGGTGTCTAAAATTTTACCGTACACACACACACTCAGGATCATCACAACTAAAACAGACTTAGGTTTCTTTTCCTTCTTCTATTTGATTTCCTCTCTCTCTCTCTCTCTCTCTCTCTCTCTCTCTCTCTCTACGTGAAACTGAAACCTCATCCTTGTTCTTCTTCAGTCGTCGCGCCGCCAAAGCTCTCTCAATCGTCGCGTCGTCGTCACGCAAGCAGGTTCGATTCTGGCTTTCTTTTTTCTTCTTTTCTTTTTGTTTCTTTTCCTCCTTCAATTCTTTGTCTAACCATCTCTGTCCTCCATCAGCAGTTCGTGCAGATCATTATCCATATTCTCTGGAGTAGGTTGCAGCTTCCAGCAGACGCGCTCTTTTTTTTCTCCCCTTGACGCAGCTGCGCACTCTTTCTCGTCACTTTGCCATTGAAGACTCTCTCTCTACCAAAGGTGAATTTCTCACTCTTCTGTAAATGCTTAATCTTCAATATTGTTATTTCCAATCTCTGTTTGCATTTTATTTACTTTTATTGAGCGATTTATTTTCTGAAAATTTCAATCTCTGTTTGCTTTTTTTGCTGGATTATTTACTCAACCCAAAACTCATAAATTCATATTACTGTATGCTTGTTATTATGTTGTTTTTAGATCTTAAAAATAAGATAAGAAAAGTGTTCATGGAATTATATCAAACTTTCATGCCTGTTTTAATTTTTTTTTTCTGTTTTCTTATGGGCCCGTGAAGAAACAGCATTGGAATGGAAATTCTGTGTCCAAATTAGAAACGTGCGAGGGATGAGACATGGTTCTTCTTTATCATTTTCTGTTGCTGATTAGAACAATTAGAATGTGGAGGGAGCTTTTAGATTGATGATTGAACATAAGAAACTAATCAAATTATCTGTTGTGAAGTTTACGTAATAAAAGGCAGAGACACAAATTATTTGTTGGGGATATATAACTTTTATGGGGATGGGGATGAGAAGGTAGAGGTACTAATACTATGAAGCAAAATTTCTACTCATTATTTGTTTAGGGAATTAGATCTGGTTGATTGCAGCTTTCCTTATGGCATCAATCAAAGTAGAGATTTATGGGGAAAAAAGAAGTTATGACTTATGTTATGTTTGTGTTCATTTTGATGTGTTGAAAGCTTGATGGAACCTAAATTTTTTTGTGGATATATAACTTTGCCCTTATCTATTAGTTATGAAAATTTCTCTTGCAAATGAGTCTTTAGTTATCAAAGTCTTTGGGTAGGAAGACCAATACTGGATGCAATCCTATTAAAGGTGTGCTTTGATCCTTTTCTATCTTACTTGTGTTTTGATGTTCTGCATAATTCAGTTTGTTAGTTCCATTGCGTTTTACACTAAAAACATGATTTTATAGGAGATAGGTGATAATTTAGAGCAATAGCAATAGCTCCGAATGGTTGGCCTTGCTTTCTTAATGTTGGCAAATCTACTATTTTATAAATTATGAAGGGAGACTGTCATCAAAAGTACAATGTGGAGACTGCATATTGATTTTCATGTAGTGTATTACTTGTTGATATTGTTTGGTATGGTATTGATGTTTGTGGGTTTTGTTGGAGCAATGTGTGTGTGTTTGTGTATTTTTCTGTTATTTTGTCTGCATCCTTCTACTGCAATCTACTCCCTGTTTGTTGTATTATTCAATACAACCAGTGACGACCTAATGTATAGTTTAGTTTCTGATATAAACAAAAGAACTGCTTTATTGAAGTGAATCCACAAATTATCCGTTCTTAACTGCATAAGAGATTCCTAATTGAAATGAAGCCTTCAGTTAACAATTCGCATATGAGGCAATGCCTAATGGGCTGGGAATGAATGAATTTTTGTTTGTAAACAACATAGAGAAAGAAATGCAATGAGTACGGAAGCTTGTGAAATGTTTTTGAATGTATGTTAAGATTATGTCATGTTACTGTATTGTTTTATTTTTGGTCAAAAGAGTTACTATATTGTTTGATGTTGAGGTAGAGATAATCTATTTCATTGTTTGTTGTTTTAAATCAATAATGAAGGATAGTCGAAGGAACAATGAGGATGAAGAACAAGTGCATTGAGGGAGGAGCATCTCATAAAGGTTCCCGGGCCCCGAAGACCATACTTGCAAAGGGTACGAAGGGTAACTCTTCAGTGGCTTCCTCAAGCTCGAAAAAACGGAAGCCAGCAAAACGAATATCAGGTCCTATGGCTACTGGGGTGTTCGGGGTTCGTGTCTTCAAACCAAGGGATGAGTACATACAGTATCGCCACTATGCGGATTTACGTGAAGCGGTACGTTCTACACTGAACGCGTGTTATGTAATTACACTTGCTGCATGAAATTCATATAATTTTTCAAAATTCTAAAATGATACCTGAATTCCAAAGGAAGAACAACATCGAACTCCAGAAGGGGCCAAGATAAGGGTAGCAAACATCTCTCCTCAGCTATGGTCAACACGAATACCATGCTGGGCCGCCGAAAATGAAAGTAAACTTGTGCGGATACCCCGTGGGCAAGATAGCCTTGATCTACCATTACCTGATGGTGTCACGCATGTAAGTAGCTTCTATTGCAGAATTTATTAATACATGAGGGCTTCCGGTGGTCATTGTTGTAATTAGATGTGCCTTAATGTAGGTAACTGCTGAAGCTGCAACTGAGCTTTTGGACCTAATTGCTGGGTTGAATGCTGTACTATTTTCAACTGCATGGCAAGCAAGCATAGAGATCAGGCGCCTACGGCAAGAGAATGTGAGTCAGTTCAACTTTATTTCATACTAATTTCATAAAATTAACAAACATCACGGATATTATATTGAAATAACAAACCATGGTATTGAACATGAACGATGTTATATTGTAATAGGAGATATTGAAGAACACCTCAGGAACAACCATTGCAAGTTCGGGTCTTGTTCAACATGTCTTAGATGATGATGCAGAACATGTAAGTTTGTTACTTCCAACCTCCATTGTAAAGTTCGATTTATAAGATGTTCAATTTTGCAATTTTAAATAATATGTTACATTCTGCAATGCAAACCATCATCACTCGTGTGCACAACAAAACTGAACAAAATTGATTATTTATATATGTCAATGTTTCCCTTTATGTAGGAGTGTCGCACAAAATTTAAACATGACATAAGTAGAAAAGGAAAGACCAAACTTGTGATACAAGAAGAGCATGAAGAAGATGAGGAAGAGGAAGAAGAAGAGGAAGAAGAGGAAGAAGAAGAGGAAGACGAAGACGAAGATGAAGATGAAGAGGGAGATGAAGAGGAAGTTTGGATCGAAGACGAGGATGAGGATGAGGATCAGGAGGAGGAGGATGCCGATGAGGACGGGGCCGCAGCTAAGGGTAATCTAGATGCAGAACAACCCTCCACATACCAAAAACGCAAAGGTGAGAAAAGTCTTCGTTCACGTACCCCAAAGAGAAAGAAAACCAAGTAAATTATGGATACAATGACATTTTTCGGATCATGGTATCTTCGTTTTGTAAAATAATATGTTCAGTTTATTGGCCCGTATCGTTTCTCATGTAGTATATTTCGGTTCATTTTGCGGCCTTCAATTGATAGTACAAAAAACAAGTCTAATTATGCCAGTAAAAAAAAAATTGATCCATTTTTCCTTTGTAGGGGTTTGCACACAGTCACTCTCGCATTGCATCAACGTCGTGCAATTGCATGTTTACAATGCAAATGCTGACCGGCTGTGTGCAAACTAAAGCTAGCTTCAAAACGCTAACCTAATTAATGGATAGTGCAAAGACAAAGAAAAGGAAGTTCCGAATTTTATTAGGACTCTGTGTATTATTCAATATTAGGGTTAATCACATTTTGGTTAATGAAATTGGGGATATTTTGGAAAGTCATTTGTGCTACATGGCAATCTGTATTAGGACGTAATTTCGATAATTGGTCGATTTGTAATAGAATATGTTCGGCTTATTGCCCCTTACCATTTATTTACATGCTCTGTATTTCAGTTGATTTCTCCCTTCGATTTATAGTTAAAAAAAATAGGTCTAATTATGCCTGTACAAAAAAATATGATCCATTTTTTGTTATTATGGGTTTGCGCACAGTCAGTCTTGCATTGCATCACTGTCATGCAATTGTATGTGTGAAATGCAAATGCAGACCAGCTGTGTGCAAACTAAACATAGCTTAAAAACGCAAACTTATTTAATGTATAGCGCAAAGACAACGAAAACCAAGCAAATACGTTGTTACGACCCTATGTCTATTATTGAAATTAGGGTTAATCACATTGTGTTTTACGAAATTCGGGATCTTTTGGAAACTCATTTGTGCTACATGGCAATGTGTATTAGTATGTAATTTCGATAATTGGTCGATTTGTAATAAAATATGTTCGACTTATTGCCCCTTACCATTTATTTACATGCTCTGTATTTCAGTTGATTTCGCCCTTCGATTTATAGTTAAAAAAATAGGTCTAATTATGCATGTACAAAATTTTTTGCTTATTATGGGTTTGTGCACAGTCAGTCTTGCATTGCATCACCGTCATGCAATTGCATGTGTGAAATGCAAATGCAGACCGACTGTGTGCAAACTAAACATAGCTTTAAAACGCAAACTTATTTAATGTATAGCACAAAGACAACGAAAACCAAGCAAATACGTTGTTACGACCCTATGTCTATTATTGAAATTAGGGTTAATCACATTGTGTTTTACAAAATTCGGGATCTTTTGGGAAGTCATTTTTGCTAAATGGCAATGTCTATTAGTACGTAATTTCGATAATTGGTCGTTTTGTAATATAATATGTTCGGTTTATTGCCTCTTACCATTTATTTACATGCTCTGTATTTCGGTTCATTTTGCCCTTCGATTTATAGTTCAAAAAATAGGTCAAATTATGCCTGTACAAAAAAATATGATCCATTTTTCCTTATTATGGGTTTGCGCACAGTCAGTCTTGCATTGCATCACCGTCACGCAATTGCACGTGTGCAATGCAAATGCCAACCGGCTATGGGCAAACTAAACATACCTTAAAAACGCAAACCTAATTAATGTCTAGAGCAAAGACAAAGATAACCAAGAAAATACTTTTGTTCTGAACAATACATACATAAAATAATGATAGGTCATTCATATGAAAGCATCTTGTCCATCACTAAATCTACATTTAATGTTAATTGTTACATGTAAACCAAGTTCCAAAACTACAATTGTTTTGGGTTGAACCGGTACATAGGGAATTAGGTTCACCATTGTCGAATGAGAAACCATCGTCACTATTGGGGGTAGAACTGGTTGGGTCTGCAGTAGAAAAACTATCAGAACTTGACAAATCAACCACATAGTTGCCTCTGCATTCAGAAACCTTTTGACTAGGATAACTGTAGCTAATGTCCGGTGACGGCCCTTTATCATAACTATACTGATAGCTTTGACTACCTGATGGGATATTCACACATGCATTTCTACTTGGATGCAAGTTTCTTTGAGAGTAATTACGCTTTGTATGTTCATATCCCCGACACAAATGACATTGTCGATGCTTGCGCGTTCCACCCTGCCTTGCTTGAGTGCCTTTTGTCTTAACGATATTTGGATCTTTCACAATATTTGGAGGACATTGTTCAGCACTACCCAATTTCAGACTTGTCTCTTCTTCCTTTTGCCGTAAGCATTCACAAATTCCCTCCCATCTACTAAACTCATTCATCAACATGGCATAACCATCTGCACTCTTCAATGCATAAAAACATACTTTGTTTGACATAGCACTTAAACTTCCATACCTCACCATTTCTACAACTTCGTTGGTAGTGTCTTCGCCTTTGCCGATAAATTCCCTACATGTATCAGTTTGGGCACTCTTTGTCCATCTCTTCATTATGAGTGCTGGAGGAATTTCCATAAGGTGCTCACACTTCATTACATAAAACAGGTGGCAACACGGGATCCCTTCACTTTCATATTTTCGGGATCCACACTCTATCCGTATATTTTCCCCACCGTGGTAAACACAAGTCCAATTATTATGCGGTTCACCATATTTTGACAATACGTATACAGGACCTCCAAAATTATGCATCACATTATCATGGGTGAGTGTTGAACAAGATTCGATCTCATGACGTACCAATACAAAGCACATATGTGTGTAAATCAGAGAAGCTTGTTGCTCGAGTTTTGTCAATGCGGTTTTAAGGACTGGTGTTGAGTACTTTGCGTTGAAATCATCCTTCGCCGTGGTATTTCTAAGACGTAACATAGCCCTATCAATTGCTGGAATACATTCAAACAACTTCACCCCTTTCCTCAAGTAATCTTTCACATACTTGTTCATGGACTCCACACGTTGAGTGGTGCACATACCACCGAAAAACTTTCCTCTCATACATGATTCAGCCCATGAGTCTCTTTTTGCATACATCATTTCCAACCATTCTTTTTGTTTCAGAGTACTCGCTTTTTCCCTCAAAACCTTCCATTTTTTTCTCAAACTCGTCCAATGCAAATGTTTCCCAAATACATGCCTGAAAATTTCTTAGCAATTCATCATCCTTCAAGTTATTCTGTGCATTCCTTGACACATGCCATGAGCACAACCGATGGTTAGACATGGGAAACACATCATCAATGGCTTTACGCATCGCCTCATCGCCATCCGTCAATATTGATATTGGCTTCTTATCTTTCATGGATGCCATGAATGTTTCTAATAACCACTTGTATGTTTCAAATGTCTCATCCTGCAATAATGCGCAACCAAACATTACAGTAGAATGGTAGTTGTTCGAACCAACAAACAACACTAGGGGCTTGTCATAAACATTTGTTTTGTACGTGCTGTCGAATATGAGGACGTCGTCGTAGGCAATATAATCCAAAAGTGAAGTGGAGTCCCTCCAAAACAAATTACCAAGCCTATTTTCCTCGTCAACACTGAACTTACAAAAGAATTCTGGATCCATTGCTCCTTTCGCTTTCAAGTAAGAGAGTGCAGTTTATGTGTCACCGTCAAGCAAAATTTCCCTGCGTGATGCATCCAACTTATTGTACAGATCCTTTATTTGAAAACCAACATTTAAATACCCGCCACATTGGTCGACCATATGTTTGACATGTTCTAAACAATGCTCTCCGCATTCCCACTGCTTGTGCTAAATCGAAATTTCGAACGACATGGTTACATGGGAGATATGGCGATTCAAGTGGAGTAACTAGTTGATGATTGTTATGTGGTTCAAAATTCGTAACGACGTAAACATCACTTTTTTCTCATAACCCACCCAAAAATGGGCAGAACAATTCTCTCTTGTAATTGGCTTCGGTGGTCGAATCCTATCTGATCGATCATTAAACTTCTCATTTCTCAAACCTTCTTTAGAACAACACCACCGTCTCCTACATACTCTCCATTCCGAATTTCGAACCAATTTGTCTTTTCTCACTCTAAATCCAATGCCCTTTGCATAACTCATATAATATTCTTCCGCTAATTCTATCGTTTTAAACTCTTTCCCCAGACCATCTTCTTTTCTCGGTCCAATCTTTTAACCATCATTATCATCACTACTTTGACTAACCATATGTTCGATTGACATATGCCCACTCTTTGTTGTCGGTGCCCTGTGACTCGACCTTTCACAACCACCCAGATACACTGAATCACTACAACCACACTCTGATGTCTCTACACCTCTATCCATCTTACCAGACCCCTCCATGCCTAAGAAACATAATTTCAAACTGAAATTACATTATACTCTATGTGCTAACATACTTTCTCTTAAAAAAAAACACAAATGAATAATCTTATGCAATTGCACATACTCGGGTCAATAATTGCACCATGTATAATTGTTTCGCAACTAAAAACATGCAATTGCATCAACTCATTACCCAAAATACTTTCAAGTCCTAAACCAGAAAAGAGGGTTCTTTGAAATCTTGCTTGATGTTTCCATACTTTCAAAGCCTCCTCCTTACACTTCCTTTTGCCACCAACTCAAATGTCGTACTTAACAGCCAAGGATCTTCAAAATCTTTACAACCACGTTGTTATTACAAATCCATTCCCCTGCGAAATTGAAATTCTATATCAGACAATGCCAACAGAAGAAACTAAATTTATTAAATACTTCCAATTTGGTGACCATTTCATCATGGAGGTTGGACCCACCATCACTTTGGTATCTACATATGAGTTTTGGGCAAGCAGAGAGAAGAGTTGAGGACCTCAAATCAGTGAGCATTTACTTGTTGCAAATGCGTTTTGCCCAAGCACAGACAATAGTTGGACGTGCTTAGGATGGATTTTGGCAAGTGAGAGAGAAGAGTTCCTGGCAAAGCAGAGCCAATACTTCGTTGGGGCAGAGCCAAGAGTTCGTCGGCAAGCAGAGACAATGGGCAAGCAGAGAAAAGAGTTCTTGGAGGCGCTAAGGATTGGAGTTGGGCAAGCAAAGAGAAGAGTTTCTGGAGGCGCTAAGGATTGGATGGGCTCTTAGGATTTTCGATTTGGGCAACCAGAAAAGAGAGCGCGCGTCTTCTTCATCCTCCAAACCTGCCTTTCTCTTTCCTCACATGCCACTCACGTGTTTAATAACTGGGGCTTAATAGGTTACTAAGTCATTGAATCTCAGCCTTCCTTTTTTAACATGGAATCTCAGCCATTGGATAGTGGACTGTACCGGTACAGCTGAGGCACCACAGAATTTTCGGGTTCTTAGTTATAGAAAGAGTTACCTTTTTCATTAAGTGGAAATTGGCTTTTATACAATCTATTGGTGATTGGTTTCTCGTCGTCCTAGTCTACATGGCATGTGCCTATTGAGTCTCCCGAGACCTATTATCCCGCATTCATGTCAATTATGTCTAACCTAAACGTGGAATAATTAATGGGTTTAATGTGCATGATGCTTAGGCCATTACTCTATAATGGCATGATTGGGCTTCAAATGTGTTGGGCCTATATGTGGTCCAATTTCTCTGTTGGCTTAGCAGAGTTGGCTTCCTTAGCCGAGTGCTTCAAATGATGTATTCCATTTCTAATAAATGCATCATTAGTTGTTTATTCATTTCCCACCTGTTTATTCATTAGTTTTTTTTCTTTCCCAAAAGTCACTTTTGGTCTCTGTAGTTTGGCACTTCAACTACTTTTGACCTTATAGTTTCAATTCCATCAATTTTACACTTGTAGTTTCATATTTGTAGCAATTCAGGGACAAGTTAGTATTCTTGTCAATTTCTTTGACGGTGCAAGGGGCAATTTCGTCAACCCAAAACCCTTGAGTGTAAAACCTTGCCTGAAACTCACCCCATTTCATATTAGGGCTCGAAATTTATCCACCAATCCCAATTTTTAAAGAACCCTAAACCCAAATGGCAAATTTCAAGCCCTAATATGAAATAGGGAGATTTTCAGACTAGTTTTTACACTCAAGGGTTTTGGGTTGACGAAATTATACCTTGCACCTTCAAAGAAATTGACGAAAAAACTAACTTGTTCTGGAATTGTTGCAAATACAAAACCACAATGGCAAAATTGATGGAATTGAAACTATAATGTCAAAAGTGGTTGAAGTGCCCAAGCCCAAACAAGGTAAAGAAAGGCTGCCCAGGCAAAAACAAATGTTCATATTATTGTGGCCCAGCGCACCATCCCAAGCATCTCAGCCTAAGAGGGTTGTAGGAACCAAATACATCATAATCGGGGCCCACAACGTATCCCTCTAGCGCTCGTTGTTCCCAAAAAGGGCGGGGTGTTTGGGCCTAAAAATTGTGCGGAGCCCAGCCCATTTTTGAAACCCACAAGGCATAAGCACAACTTGGGCTTGATTTAAAGAAACTGAGAAAACAACTCAAAAATCGAGAAAGCCTAGCCCACGAGAGTAAACTTGGATTTTGAAAAAACTGAGAAAAGAAATCAGTCCACTGTCCCAAAACTCAACCTGGGCTTGGCGTGATCAAATGAAAAAGAGAAGAGCCCAAAATTGAAGCAAACCCACATGACTACCTGACTTTGAAAAGTCAGCAAATTCAACTAGTCACAAGAGAGTTGATGGGGAATTAATGAAGGCAGACCTTACATGAAGATTTCTCCAGTCTTTACATACAAGGAAGAAGACCAAAATCCTTTTCTATATTCAGAAAAATTTTGCTCCAAAACAGCCATTTCCAAGGGATAAGCAGGCTATATTTTCTAAAAAAGATAAGTAGGGAGCAAGGAGTTGTTCACCTGGAAAATCAAACTAACCATCATGGCATATTGAACTCTTACAAAAAGGAGATAAAGGTCAAAGATAGGTTTTCTTTCAAAAGGCGGAGAAGTGATCACCACAATGAACTGACTGTTGATGGTTTGTTTGCCAGAATAGATAAAAATCCCATTTTCTTTGACATTTAAAATAAAGGCTTAATTATGTACATGCCCCCTGTGCTTTCCAACTTATCTCAGATTACCACCTGTGGTGGAAAACGTCTCAAAGTACCCCCCAACGTGCAAAAAACTGTCTCACGTTACCCTTTCCGTCAGTTTTTTTGAAGTTCCGTTACGAACGTTACTGTTCATCTCCCCCAAAATTCCAGAACAGCAGCTCCTCCCATTTGTTACTGTTCATCGCACCAGTTTTTGGGCTGCCATCGCCTCTTCCGGCCACCCCAAGCGACGACATGGATATCAAAAGAATCAGCACGTTGTCCTCTACCACCCTCACATCTCAGCCGCTGCCAACCGTCGTCTGGATCACCGAAAAAAGCAAGAAATTGGCCGGTTTTTACCCAAAATCTCCATTGCTCGTTCGGGCGATTCCGAGCACCATTTTCTTCGATCCAGGTATGATTTTTCAACCTCTCGAGTTGTTCTTGCTGCTAGTTGTGTTGGTTAGGAGAAATTTCTTAGTTTTGGAGGGTAAATAAGTGCTGAACAGTAACAAAGGGGAGGGGCTACTGTTCTGGAATTTTGGGGGAGATGAACAGTAACATTCGTAACGGAACTTTAAAAAAACTGACGGAAAGGGTAACGTGAGACAGTTTTTTGCACGTTGGGGGGTACTTTGAGACGTTTTCCACCACAGGTGGTAACCTGAGATAAAGTTGGAAAGCACAGGGAGCATGTACATAATTAAGCCTAAAATAAAAGATCTTGTTTTTAGAAAATCTACAGCCCATTATTAAAAGATTAGAAAACCCACTCCAGCATTTCCTATAAATATGAGAGAAGGCGAACAGATCAAAGACAGCCAAAAAATCAAAATGATCACTTGATCTCAAAAAATCTTCAAAACATTGAAGTAACCAAAAGCTCATTGAGCCACAAGAAACAAGTCAGCTATAATCCAGAATCTCTAAACTTCAGTTCAGTTTCAGAGAAATAGTCATTCAGAGCGAGATTTCTCTCGTTACAAATTTGGTTCAGCATAAGCCAAATCAAGTATAGCTCGGGTTTTACAAATATGAAAACCTCAACAAATTTATGGAGAGCCCTGATCAAGCAAAACAAGTACCATAGTGCAGTTTCAGCTCATTAATCATCAAATCCAGCCACTTATTCGTGTGTTGTTCCATTCAGGCTATATCATGTATATCTATACACAAATTTCAACATAAACTAGTATCAAGAGCCAAACCATAAGAAGCAAATCAATCATCGAAGTCCTCAATCTGGCAAAGGCGGAGCCTCTGCCAAGTAGCCACCTTCTGAAGGTTTCACCACATCTTTGTTTTACCGTGGTGGATGGAGGAGTGGAGGTGGTTGTGGATGTGGATGGTACATTGGTGACAATAGAGGAGGTAAAAGTGGCGTCAAAGCCATACCTAACTTATTCCACAAGAAAGTCAATTACATGCCAATCTTGGACTAAAACAACTTTTTTCAAAGTAGGAATGGCTATAATATGATTATTTTCCAGAATATGAGAAAAGTATCCAAAGAAACGTTCCCACAAATGCTTCTTTGCCTCATAAGTAGAATCCAACTCCAATTGCAATGCATGCCCTTCTTCATCTGTCCAGTTTAAGTTTTTCAATTCATCCAGGTTTTTTTCATATTCTGTCATTCTTTTTATGACATTATATAAATACTAGAGGTTTTCATTTGTTCTTAGACTTGTCACAGCCATTTGCCAATTTGGAGAAATGAGTTTTCTTTTGGTAAAAATTGGGGAAAATTGGTTTTCTTTTGGTAAAAATTGGGGAAAATGAGTTTTCTATAAATTACTTTTCTTGCATGTGGGAAGCCTTTTTTCGATCGCGTGAGCTACAATTTTAATTAATTAATTTTTTTTTGCAATTGTATTTTTCTAGACGCGCATTTTAAAGAGAAAGATGCATGAATTCTAGAATTAGTGAAAAACATGCATCAATTAGTGAATTAGTGAATTACTTTCATTTGGCAACAAAATGTGATCGAAAAAAGGCTTTTTGCACGTGTGGAAAGTAATTCATAGAACGGCGAGGTAAGTCAAATATGGAAATTCGTGCATACTGTAGGGGCACGTGATGGAAAAAAGGCCAATACTTTCCCATGTTCTAATAATTGACTTGGAAAAGGCAAGAGAAAACAAATGTGGCAAAATAGTTTACTAATTCATTCATCTTTGTTTGTTGGAAAAAAAACTAGGTATAATTGCTATATTAATGCATACAAAATTCAAAAATAATTTATGCAAATTTTTGCTCAAAATTAATACATACTTAAACACATGTACAATACTAAGCTAACATGATACAAATTAGAAAAACCTGGAAATAATGGTCGATGTAAGTGCTATGCACTCTGTCCTTAAGACAATTTATGTCCAACTACTGTGCTCATGGTTGATCGACATTTGTCTCCCAAGATACAACGACCTTGTCCTTACGATAGTAACACTCCAAATCATAAGGCCCTAGCGAACCACGATTGTGTTGAACTCTCACATATGGACTCGCTTATGAGACTACAAAAATCTCTATAATGCATTATGTAATGAATATGTATATGTAAAAGTCATATCTTAGTCTATCTAATATGTGAAGATCTTACCTACTTATATATGTTGAGAAGCCATTTTTCAAAATATGTGACTTTATTTGAAAGATCAAGTGATGCATTTGTTAACTTAGAAGATGCATTACTTCAAACTTGAAGAGACATATCTCTTCAATTTTAATTTCCATTTAATTTCAGAAAATTCTAATAAATTTTCTAATTCTAAGTATTGCAGTGGTTGTCTCGGCTCTATCGATGTGAAAGTATAATGTTTAATTAGAGCTATGCGCTACTTATAGTGGATATTGTTGAATATCATAATATCCAACATAATCTTGAACGTTTATAAGTTGTCCATAATTTGTTTGCACAATGATATTTCAACCTCTGAGGTTTTCAAATTCCTCATTGCCAATTATTATTGCAGCAGCCTGGGATACATATGGCAAACCACCACTTCTTCAAGGTTCTAGAAATTCATCAACATGCACATCCATTGAAGTGAAGGCAAAGACATGATTATAAGCTCGAATGTTTTGCCTAAAATGTCTCCCCTCAGTAGATTGGTTATAGAAGAGCTCATTCAATCCTAGAGGGGATGGTATTAGAGGTAGCTTAATCTTTCTATTTAAGCAACACATTTGGAAGGTTTCATATTAAAACATACGGTCTTCACATTTTGGACATGTTGTTGGAGCTGGTAATTGTAATTTGGTAACTCCGATGTTCTCATAAAAATTTATAGCACAATTATGTGTTCATGTTATTCCGACTAGACGTTATCTTTGAAGAACATTGGTGTTATGATAAGTTCTATTCTCATTGATGAGATTAAAATATTAGTCTGTTTAGAAAGGAAACAATAGTAATAAGATGATTAGGGATTGACTTTGACTCTGAGTTCAACCCTTGACTTTGACTTTGACCGTTAACTTCAACGTCTTATCTTCTTCATTTGTTTCCCAAGTTTCTTTTCTCTTCATTTGTACCTCTAATCTCATTTCTTGATGTGCGATCTATTGGTTCCTTTTAGGAAGGTAGTGGGTAGACTCAACTTCTCTGAGTTGAGTTGTGAATTAAAGTTCACTATTTAATGAAGGGAATATTGTGTGAATGGTGTTGTGTAGAGATTTCTAAAAACTCTACAACCAAACTTTGAGAGTATAAGTCATCTAGCATGCCATATTTAATATGAAATCAAAGTAAGAGCGGAAGCATTAAATAAACTAGGGGTTCATGCAAGTCTCATTTAGTCTCAATCTTTATAAGTCTATGAAAGTGTGCATCAAAGACTCTCTAAATCCTATTTGAGAAAAAGATAAGATGTTCATACCCTTGGAGCTAATCTTGAAATTAAGAATGGTGTTCAAGTAAAGGGAGTGGTCCCTTTGTTGTTGGCTCTTCCTTTGATGTTGATTCTCCACCTTGTAGCTCTCCAAATAGGTACAAAGATATGCACCTGCCCAAAGCTATTCATCAAGGATTGAATGGGATGAGAGAATGAGTAGACAACAAGTGAAGAGTGGTGCTAGTACCCTCACTTGATGTGATAGATTCAAGGGGTTAGGGAGAGAGAGCTTGATGTTTCTCTCTTCCAATTTCTCCAACTTGAAAAGCCCTAGGATGATAGGACACCATAGCTACATACTTATAAGATC
The DNA here is from genome assembly GCF_000346735.1 of Prunus mume. The sequence goes on along the minus strand of NC_024131.1, from coordinate 12,405,860 downwards.
AAAAATGTCACAAGAGTGACAAAAATACCCCCAAGCCCTAGTGTAGCCCCATCCCCCTTGTGTGTCACCTTTTTGTTATCATAGTCCAACACATTAATCCTATAATGTGTCACATATGTGCCTAAGTCCATATGGTCAAATTCCTTTTGAATTTCCAAGTCATATGAGACATTTAATTAAAGTTTCATAACTTTAATTGAATAATTAAATTAATATAATCAATTTAATTACTCTAGTGGCTTAACTAATTTAATCACTCACTTGTCTAACGAGTATTGGTCCCGGTCATCCTTAGTTGACCGTGTCAAGTGTCGGGTCAACTATTTGACCTTTGACTTTTGACTTTGATCTTTGACTTTCACATTGACTTTGACCAAGTCACAAAATCATTCATTCTCTTCTTAATTTCCTAATTGATTCCTTTTCGGTGTGCAATCTTATAGGTTCTAATTAGTGAAGTAGTGGGTATGAATGATTCACTCTGAATCAAGTGTGAATTGTATCCCTCCATACAATTCTCCCTATTGGTGAAGGCTAATTATAATTAGTCCTTACAGGGCTTTCACAAGTCATTAGTGACACCTAATAGTATGTCATCACTACCCAAGCTAAAAAGAATTCATTTAGAGAACCTAGTCAGTTTGTGATTACAATGCAATTCGATCATTCTCTAATTTAATACTCTATGTCATGTTCTCGGGATATGTAAACTTGTGTTAAAATCCCTAATATGACATCTCTAGATTATATGATTCAATTTGATGAAATTGTAAAAGTTTTTGTTTCAATTTTCATCCAATACTTTGGCCAAAGATTCACGAATCATATCTTTGGAGTATTCTCTCTTCTTACTAAGAGCAGAGATTCCTTGTTGTACATTCACGATTTACCTGCCTCTGCGGATATGCTAAGAATTCTGAGGAACACCTTTAAGTCACATTATTTTGATACGACCATATAGTGCTTTCAAAGAGAAACAACATATACACAAGACAACTGTGATGTCTTAGGTCCAATGATTAATTTGCATTATCATTACTTAGAATTCTTTGTTTGACACTTGTGGGTAAGACTTCCATACAAGAATTCTAAAGTTGATCGCTTTCAGGGGACTCCATCTTCTACAGAGCACTTGCACATCTGTCTCAATGTCTCTACATAAATGACTTGAGACTGGTCATCCTCCCAATTAAGCAGACATAATGTGTACCAGTCTTTGCAGGTCACTATTGTCCAATTGGTGATCCTATGACTATGAACATTTTAGGATACAATATTTATACGTATGGAAAGGTCTCGTGCATCTAACTTCTTTAGACTACTGTCCATTTATATCTTAATCCATGGACTTGCTACTTTGTGTACGTTATGTATCTAAAGCAACGTTCTTGCCCATTTGATTATTATATATTATTTTCTTAGAATTATCCATTTTTATATTGGCTTCTAGGGCACATATCTAACATTTAATTCATCCTATTGGTGCAGATCGGCTAAGTCTAAACCTTTCATGACTTCCACAAACCATGGTTGACACCTAGCAGTATGTCATGGTTATCCAAGTTGGGAAAAACCTATTTAAATTGGAATCACTATGCAATTGAATCCGTCTCTTACACAATACTCCTTATTCACATTATTAGATAATAGAATCTAATGTCGAATATCCTAATGTGAATTATTCCTTTATATGATTTGAAGACTTCTTCTTTTAAATCTTATCCACTACTCTGCGTAGAGATTTGATTAATCATATCCTTGGAGTATTTTCTCTCCTTACTGAGAGTAGAGATCCTTTGTTGTACATTGATTTGCCTTCATGACTTTATTGAGAGTCCTGATAAACACCTTTAGGTTATGTCTCCTACAACACAATTGTGTAGTGCCTTCAAAGACAAACAACATAGCCACAAGATCTATAATGTCTCAGGTCTAAGGATTAGTCTGCACCATTACAATCTATAAGTTCTAGTTTGACATATGAGTACAGACTTCCATTGTAGTTTGATCGCTTCAATGTACTTGTTCTCCTGCAAGCACCTACATACATATCTTGGTGCGATACACTCAATGACTTGAGACCTCGTCATTCTCTACATATAGAGAACATATTGTGTGTACTGGTCTTGGTGGAATATTAATGCCCAATTGGTACTCTTATGACCAGGAACATGTTTAGGATTAGGGATCATGATAAGTCGCGATCTATGCAATCTCATTACATAGTTCTCATATCCACTTACATATTCCTAGGACTATAGTTGTTTTACTGTTATGGAATATGCCAAATATCATGGTTGTAAACAACTGGTCTTGGCCATGAATAACTTAATAAGTCATTACATAAAATATCCATAACATTAATTATTGTATAATTATTTGGCTTTAAGGGCATACTACTAACATCTAAGTCCACCATAAGGCAATTGTGTCCAATTCGAACAGGCTAGTTGCCTTATATGACTTAAGTGCATTGTACTTCGAACTTGATTGCTAGGGTGATTAGCATAATTCTCAGCATTAAAAGACTGGAATGTGTGCTCTCCTGTATCTTCTGTATTAAAGAATAAGGAAGAAATGAATGTCCATATAGTTAAGGTATTGTTGTTATTTTCAAAATTGAATGAGGTTGAATTGAGTGATTACCATTGTTATTGAAATTTTGTCTAACTCCACCATAAGGCAATTGTATCATGTTCTAACGGGCTAGTTGCCTTATATGACTTAAGCACATTGTATTTGGAACTTGATTGCTAATGCCTTCATTGAATGGCACTATGTTAGGGTGGTTGCTACTGCCTTCCTTGAATGGCACTATGTTAGGTTGTTGGACTTCTACAACACCATAATTGGCTCGCTGTCGTTGGCTTCCTCTCTCAAATACATGTGCATTTTGTTACTTCGCAAATATTAATCACTCTCTAAACTTTTTATTTATTTATTTTGTTATGCAAATATTATAATAAGTTTATGACTTTGTGTATATTTGTTAATCACTACAAAGAATAGTAATTGTAAATTTAAAAAAAAAAAAAATCACGGAATGCTTAATCCCTCTATATTTGTTTCTTTCTTTTAGTTGTTTATTTGAAGTTGTAAAAGTATTGGTAGTAATTTTTTATTTTTATTTTTATTTTATTATTTTATTTTATTATTTTTTTGTGATGGAGGAATGATGTGGGGTGTGAGGGAAGTGGGGTCAAAACTAGAAGGAACTGCACCTTTCACACGATTTGGCCTAGTTTTATGAGTTTGTATTTTTTCTTCTTCTTATTTTACTGTGTTTTTATGAAAATAATCATCCAAATTCTAAACATGAATTTCTCATGAGCTATTGGTTTTTTTTTTTTTTTTCACGGATGTTTCTGTCCAATTTTTTTCATGGAGCCTGTGAGCTCAACTGTTTTCGCCGGACTGTATAATAGTAGGGATTTCATTAAATAAGTGCCTTGGTGGTATTTGGAATGTTTTGTCATTCTATGTCTTTTGTTTTATATATATACTAGCCCATGCGTGTGCCAATTGGATTTCTTTTTTCTTTTTTTGTTTTTATTTTAGAATTAAGAAAATATAAAATGACTAGTTATGTTCCATAAAAATAGGATCCCTTATTTGATTTTGTTTTTAATTTTAATTTTTAAATAGGAAAAATATAAATTGACCATATTATTTTCATTTAATTAATAATTTCAATTTTTAATGTTTGCATCAACCAATAGCATTTTCTGGTATTTTGAATGTTTCATAATCATTTTCTATCTTTTGCTTTATTGTTTTTTGATGTGGGCCTTTTGCTTTCTATATGATAGCCAATTGGTTTTATTTTTTATTATTTTTTATTTTAGAATTAAAAAAGATAATGAATGGTTGTGTTTCATAAAAATATGACGCATTATCTGATTTTGTTTAAAATTTTAAAATTTTAAAATATGAAAAAGTGTGACTTTACCATATTATTCTCATTTAATTATGATAATTTTCATTCTTAATGTTTATATTAATTAAAGACACATTTTCTGATAGAGTAATGCAACACTTAACACATTTTTATCTCACATTTCCATACTTCATGATGTGACATGTCCATATCATATGCCACATTAATTAAATTAATAAAGTATATTTTAATATATATAAAAAATGCATTAACCACATTAATTAGCTAATGCGGTATATACACATTAGCTATCTGTAGAAATCAGAGAAAAAGAAGAAAACAGAACAACACAAGTTTAACGAGGTTGGGCAATTTAGAGCCTACGTCCCCGGTGGAGTTTTAGATTCTTATTCATCATATCATATCAGTACAACAGGCTGCATATATATGCAAGCCTTTTACAGTTGTTAGAATTAATAAAGGCTTTTACAGTACCAAGACAATACAACTGTTGGAAGATGAAGAGTTTCCAGTAGCTGTAAGAAGACGAGGAGTTTCCAGCAGCAGTTAATTAGTTTACATATTCCAATACTGTCACATCATGTGGTATAAAATTGTGATATAGAAATGTAGTAAGACTAGTATTCTTCAAGGTATTTTGAATGTTTCACCATTCTTTGCCTTTTTCTCTATATATATAGACCTCATTTAATTAATAATTTTAGTTCTTAATATTTGCATTAACTAGATGCATTTTGTGGTATTTTGAATGTTATACCATTATATATATATATATGGAGAGAGAAATGTTTTTATGGGATTTTAACTAACAGATCTGAAGAGAAATTGGCATGCGGTGAAGCTTAAAGCATCCACAGTGGGGGGGTGTATATGGGGGTGTATGTTAAATATACACCCCGAGTCACCGGAATCATCTCCAATGGAGAGGTGTAAAAGGATGTAAATTTACATCACCACCTTGGAGGTGTAAAATAAAATGTACATTTACATCCAAATTTACATCCCTTGCAGGAGGGACCCACTCGAGAAAAGAGAAGAAAAGTCAGCATAAACGGCTGGGACCCGCAGCTACAGTAATTGCTGGATAAAATTGGCATAATTATTGGAATGAAAAATTGAAAAAGGACATAATAGGAATTTACAGATTTGGTGTTCGAGCTCCGATTGGGGTCCATGATACCTTCCCAAAAAAGGAACGACGTCACGAATCATACTCACTGCTTTGTAGTGATATAGGGTGGATTTTTGGCTTTTGAGGTCGTTTAAGCTTCCAAAACAGCATTTAAAAGTTAGATTTTAATTTTTAGGTTTTTTGTTTATTTTCTATTCTTTAACCTATTAGGTACTTTACGATCCAACGATTCTTTTTGAATGAAACCATATCTTCTCCGAATTTAAATATTTTTAAGGCCATTTGTTTGAAAAAATAATATTAACCTAATACAAAAAAAATTAATTTTATAAAGTAAACACAAAATACAAATTTAACACAAAAACGAATTAAGACAAACAATACAATTATACATATTAGATTTACATCTTTTCTCATTAAAGCAAAAAATGAATTTACACTCCCTAAAGGTGTAAAAGGTTTGTAAAAATAGCTTTACACCCCCGAATTTACAAACCCCACTGTAGATGCTATTACATTGGTTTTTCCAAAGGCTCGAAGCCTCTCTCTCTGTTTCTCAAAAATAGAAATAGATGACAAATGCTTCTTCACCATGGCACCCAAGCTACTCTCACCCCTCTTCCCATGGCTCATTCTACTGACCCTCCTGCTCCTCTTTATCTACTCTTCACTCCTCCCCTTCGACACCCCCTCTCCACTATCCCCACAACACAAGAAAATCCCCACTTTACCTTCCTGCAATCTCTTCAATGGCCATTGGGTCCAAGACCCCAACCGCAGACCCATGTACGATGAGACCTGCCCATTTCACAGAAACGCCTGGAACTGCTTAAGGAACAAGAGGGACAATATGGGTACCATCAATTCTTGGAAATGGGTCCCTCAAGATTGCGTTTTGCATCGGATCGACCCGGTTCGATTTCTGGGTCTGATGAGGGATAGGAATATTGGGTTTGTCGGCGACTCTCTGAATGAGAACTTTTTGGTGTCGTTTTTGTGCATTCTGAGAGTGGCCGATTTGGGTGCTAAGAAGTGGAAGAGGAAGGGGGCTTGGAGAGGAGCTTATTTTCCTAAGTTCAATGTTACAGTGGGGTATCATCGGGCAGTGTTACTCGCCAAATATGAGTAAGATTGTTAGTTTTCTATGCAATTCTTTCATGGGATTGTTTTGCTTCTGCTACCTAGTTTGATTTATAAGTATGCATGGATGTTTAGTGTAATCTAATGAGAAGAATAAATGTTGTTATGTGCTACCATTACGTATATTGTTACAAAAACGAACAAAGTGCACAAAAATATGAACCTTATAAGTTAAATCAAGCATCTTTGGGCATACAGATGATTTAAGGTTGTTCAAAACAGATTGGTACTGACATTGACGAGTTTGGTGGATTTAACCTAAAGCAACTTAATTTTGTGTCTGGAGGAAACGGATGTTTAGATATTAATGGATATGCATAAGTGAAGTGGTTGGAAAATTTTCATTTCTTTCTTGCTTATAACATTCTGTTTTGGTGTTCCCTGAGGTTTGAGGGTAACCTGTGGCGGTCTTCATCGTTCCCCTTAACTGAAACTCAATCTAGAATCTTGTTAGTTGTCTTTATCTGAGTTTCATATTCGTCTGAAAAAAATTCTGAGAATGGAAACCTCACATGCTCATAGCTCATTAAATCAAGGTGGCAGCCGAAACAGCCTGCACGTGGTGACCAAGATGGAGTGAAAGGAATATATCGATTAGATGTTGATATTCCAACATTGCTGATTTTTATGATGTCCTTGTTTTCAATACTGGGCACTGGTAATTATCTTGTCCCTTCTCCTAATTCACCGAAGAGGTTGGTTAATGAACTGATTTATCCAGCGTTTATTTATATTTTGAAAATTTTAAATTCATGCCAATAAGGGTCTTAAATCTAGTTTTACTAACATGATGATGGTCCTCTTTCTGTGGTACTGATGAAATGACTTCTTCTATTCCTTATTATTAATGGGACTTTTATTGAAACATGAATGCGGGGAAAAAATTTATTGACATAGAGATAATCTCACACACACACACACACACACAGGTTGTGACTGGTTCTGAAATGAACAGAATAACTTTAAGAAATATTGAAGTCTTCAAAAAGAAAATCAGAAAGCTCCCTCTTAATAATGGATACACTAGCGCTACACTCAAATCTCTTGTTCAATTTGTTTCATTGAGCTGGCACCTCATTAGTTGGTTTGCATACTCTGTTATCCATTCATATTTCTGCAGAAAACAGCATGGAATTACTAAAGAATTTGTGCTTAACTAGGTGGAGTTCTGATAAGTTCCCAAAAGAGACTCCTCTCACTTTTTATCGTGCTGGCAAACCAATCTTACCTCCCCTTGACATATTGGATGGATTTAAAGTTGTTCTTGAGAATATGGTCTCTTACATACAAAACAAACTTCCTCAAAAGACGCTCAAGTTATGGCGGTTACAATCACCAAGGCATTTCTATGGGGGTGAGTGGAATCAAAATGGCAGTTGCTTGTTCAATAAGCCCCTTGAAGAGCAGCAGGTATGTATTCATGATGGCTTTCCTTCGTTATGCCACTTACCATGGTTTCATATATGAGCTATAATATCAGTTTGGTTCGTGTCCATTGTGGAACAAAATCCTAGAACTTTCTTTCAAATTTTATTTATGTGCTCTGGAATATTCATGAACAATTCATAACCTAACTATGGAAACCAAATCTCGTACTTCATTTTGTTTTTCTCTTTCCTCTAATTTTTGTTTAGACGATACCTTGCGCCCCCCCGCCCCCCCTGTTTTATTGAGGAAATCATATAGTAATACCTCGACAGCTTGACTTGTGGTTTGACCCCAGCAACAATGGACCGAATAAAGAAGAAAGACTGCTGAATCATCTGATTGAAGACACTTTGCAGCGAACCGATATTCAATTGCTTAACCTGACTTATCTGAGTGAGTTCAGAGTGGATGCCCATCCAGCAATTTGGTTGGGACAGAAGGATGCTGTTGCAATCTGGGGCCAGGACTGCATGCACTGGTGCTTACCTGGTGTACCAGATACATGGGTTGACATTTTAACAGAGCTGATCCGTATTGGATTGGAGATAGGATGATGAACACTTGGTAGAACCTATGATCTGAAATTGCATACAAGGATGACTTTCACATAAGCTGAATTGAGCCGAATCAGCCTATTCTTTTTGTACACGAAGTAGGACAAGATAAAGGCGGGCATTGGGTGCATACAATCACAGCCCAAGTCTAACTGGGAAATTTGGAGGCAGCTTATAGATGGAGGAAAGCTGCTGTTCCTTCTCTTTCGTGAAGGAGAGTGGCATGGTACAGATTGCACTCAAATTGTAACACAATCAAATCTAAGAGAAATTTTTTTGTAACAAATGAGTAATGTTCTTTCATCACTTTTCTTTAATATTATTTGGGGAGGCTCCTGGATCCTTACATCATGGCTTATGGATCCTCTAAGTCAAAAAATTGGAATAGCCCAAGTATGTGGGATTGGTTTTTAATGTATTTAATCGTGACAGTGTTGCTTAAAATAGCGTCTCCATTTTCATTTAGGCTTAAATGGTACAGTGCCTCCTGAAACATTGGTCAATTCTCACTTTACCCCCTCAAAGTTAAAGTGACCTACTTTGCCCCCTTGACCAATGTTTCGTGTTTCACTTAACCACTTTCCGTCTATGTCATTCCAAATCCCGTTAAACCAATGACATGGCAGGGGTAGTTTGGTCCATTCAACTGAGTTGGGATTTTTCCCACCAATCTGAGGGAGTGACGTGTACATGTGGAGCCCACCTCTAACATCTGATATAGCTCCAACGTTCTAATTGATCTCAGTTGGCTACGGAACCAAAAAAATCCCAAATTGGCTTCCTCTAAAACCCTAGAAATTAGAGGTTGGGTTCCACGAAAATTGAAGATGAAGACTGAAATAGTTGATAGAGGAGAAGAGTTGGATGTGGCGGCATCGCGTTGCTTTTGTGGGAAGATAGCTCGCTTACAAACTTCATGGACTGAGGCGAACCCACTTCGAAGATTCCATGTTTGTCCAAACTCATCAGGGGTAAGTTATGTTGTTGAAAGTGTGTGAATCCGGTTAAATTTATTTATTAATTGGTATTGATGTTTGATGCAAAGGAGGAAAAAAGGATGTGGGTTTTTTGTTTGGGTGGATGTTGAATTTCCACCTAGAGAGAAGGCTCTGGTGAGTTGGCTACTTAGAAGATTGAAGGAACTTGAAAAGGACGTTGGGCATCGTCAAGCAAGAGAAAGAAAGTTAATGGGTTGACTTATTCTTTCATGGGGTTTAGTAATGGTTTTGTTTTGGCAATGTCTTTAACAATTTGGCACAAAATGTGGCCATTGCAATGGAGGAATTAGGCAGATTGTACAAGTCTGATTTTGCAACTGTATGTAAAATATCATGTCTTGGTAGCTATGGAATGATGGAGGAACATGGTTTCCATTTGCAACTGGATGTAACAATGTATTGGTACTTATGTAATGAATGTGGTTGTTGAACACAATGTGGGAGTTACTTATTGGATTTTGACCTCATATGTAATGGTATGAAAAACATTACTAAATGAACAGTACCACAAACACTTGCAACAGTTTATAACACACAATCATGGGTTTCATAACACTGATCAAATCCTTACAGTTTATAACCATTTTATAACATTACTAATAAAGTTCTTAATAGTTGGACTTGCAAAATAATAGTTCAATCAAAAGCCTCATTCCAAAGTTTTGTCCTTAACACTTGTCCTTAACAGTTGTACATGTAAAACAAAAGTGGAATGAAAAGGTCTTCATAAGAGGCATTTTAACAAAACACAAAACACTTCCACATGATCAGAATCTCCAAGGCTGATAACCATCCACTAAATCCTTCCGATTGGTAAATTTCATCCTCTTGGCAGGAGATTTGAACCTCTTTTTGCTTGGACCACTAGCAAAAGGGTGTGATAAGCTTGCACTTGGTTGAGATCCTTGCACAGATTGAGAACTTTGGGCAGTTTGAGAAACTGGACAAGCTTGCACAGATTCAGTTCCTTGCACAGATTGAGAGCCTTGCAGAGTTTGAGAACCATCATTCTTTTTGGGGAATTTAATCCTCTTTGCAGGAGACTTAAACATCTTTTTTTGGGGAGTGTCTGAAGCTTGGCCAGTTTGAGATGCTTGGGTAGGTACTGAAGGTATGGCAGTTTAAGATGCTGGGGCTGGGGAAGTTTGGGAAGCTTGGCCTGTTTCAGAACCATGTGGAGTTTGAGAACACTGGCCAGTTTCCAACCTTCTTCTCACTTACAAATTGAAAAGGATTCCAATTTACATCAACTACATCTCATACCTCATCCTCTTAATCTCAATAAAAATAAAGGAGGCTTACAGGTTGCCTGGCTGTTGATTGTCTTATAACCCTTTTGGTTGATGTCGTATCTTAAGCAGATTTCTGAGCCTTTCGTTTACATGGGACCTAACATAAGTAGAGAATCACTTGAAAATAAATAAATAATAAACATCCAAAACAAAAATGCATTGCCAATGTGTTTTGGAAGAGACAAACTGACTACTGCTGCCTTCTTTTGCCTTAGGGCAGCTCCTCCTATTATGACCTCCTTGTCTACAAAGTGAACACTTGGTTTTCAAGTTATACCTCTGCAACTTGGTGGCTGTAGGATTAGATTTGCTTGGTTGTTCACCTGCTGACCTCATCCTCTTCTTCCTTGGTCTCCCAGAGTGTTTGTGATAAAGTGGTGGCATCAAATGAGGCCTATCACACTTAGGCCACAAGTCTACACTTGTCATTAGATGAACCATTGGACCATAAGCTCTCATAAAGGTCTCTTTCTTGTAACAAGCATCAACATAAGCAATATGATCCCCATTTAATTGGCCAATTGCAGCACAAGGAGGCCTATCACACTTATTCTGTTTGTTTTTCACAATTCTGCCACCATGATGCACTTCAAAAGTTACCAATTATTTTGTCCTCTATACAGAAACAAAAAGGGTTTGTTTTTAACAAAAGCTAAATAGTATTCTAAGACACTTATTAAAAGCAAGACAACAACCATGGTTCGATTAACATATTCAAACCTAACTATAAGAAAACAAAAACGGGACCACATCAGGAAAGGTATACTGCTTTAGAACCCCCTCTGCCGACAACACATAACACAAAAAGACCTAAATCCTATCAATTTCTACACAATGCGCATCACTATCATGTCAAGATTCTTTTCCACGTCAAAGGAAAGATTCCTTTTCAGAAAACAGGTCCCTTTTCAGAAGAATCACTTACCGTACACAGGTTGCCCTGCTCCTGCTTCTCACCCAACGGGCATCGTCGTCGGGTCGAGTCAGTCGCATCGCTTCTTCTTGCCTTCAAGTTGTCGAAACCAACTGAGAGCGCTCTCCCTTTCTCGATCCTTATTCTCAAACCCTGGATCTATAATCCCCAAATCTCAATTTTCCCTCCCAATCTGATTTTCTGTTTTCATTTTTGAGTTCTAACACTGATTGTCGTGGCTGTTTTGTTAGATGGGTCCCCAAATTCCATATCAGCAGGCAATCAATCCGTTGGAGCTATATCAGATGTTAGAGGTGGGCTTCCATGTACACGTCACACCCTCAGATTGGTGGGAAAAATCCCAGCTCAGTTGAATGGACCAAACTACCTCTGTCACGTCATTGGTTTAACGGAATTTAGAATGGCGTAGACGGAAAGTGGTTAAGTGAAACACGAAACATTTGTCAAGGGGGCAAAGTGGGTCACTTTAACTTTGAGGGGGTAAAGTGAGAATTGACCAATGTTCCAGGGGGCACTGTAGCACTTAAGCCTTTCATTTATTTCGTTTTGTTTCAAGCCTAGAAATTGTGATGAGGTAGTTAATCATTTGGCTACCTATGCTTCTCCATTGATTCAAATGATTTTATTTTTTTTTTTAAGCGATATTTTAACTACTCTAATGTATGAGTATAAGTATCAAACTTGGACGCAAGAGAACATGTACACTACTTGCGGTCGAAATATTGTTACAAAAGTTGAAATAAGTACTCCACAAATGTGAAGTATAACTTCAGTTTAATGCTTATATAGATTTTGATACAAACAATATTTTTGTAGAGCCTGCAATCCCTTGCAGGACTTTGATACACATATTACTCGTTCATTTGATAATTAATTGCTAAATGCATTTTGTTTAGAAAGGAAATGTGTTTGTTTCCAGTGATGAACAAAAGAAAAAGCATTTAATTTCAAGTTTTTCTCCTACAAAATGCTGAAGAAATAATGTAAAACATAGACATATTTGTTTGTAAAAAAAATTTATCTGAACATAATTTTTCATAATTTCAATGCTAAGAATAATTTTTTTATAATTTCAAGTTTACAACTACTCAAATAAACTTTGGGATTGACTAATGGGTTGTTAGTTGGATTGCCTCAGTCTTTTGATGTACTTGCAAGTGGTCATCGATTTAAGTCTCCATGGTATCCGTATATGTTATTTCCCCTCTACCCTTCCTAACTTTTGCACCCAAAAAAAAAAAACACACTTCTGGATTGGGCTTGAAATTATAACACAGGGCCACACCATAAACATTGCCTGTGGGACTCTTTCCTTTACTTCCGCCTGAGCCTCTAACCAAACTGAAACAGAAACTAAAATCCTCAAAATGGCACTAAGAATGAATCTCCTTTCCCCCAAAATCCCCAAACAACCTCCAAAATTCCACACCAATTCCTTCCCCTCCATAACCCATTTCAACACCAGACCCAAAACCCAAACAATAATCCACTGCAACAACAAAAACATCAGTGATGCAGAGCTTGCATCAGATTTGTCAAAGATGAACACCCTTTTCATGCAGAGAGAAGAGGCCATGAAGAAGAGCAGAGAGCTTCTCTTCACAGAGCTGTGCCAGTACCTCAATTCGAAATCAGAGGAGGTGAAGAAGAAATGGAGGAAAATGGAGGAGGAGGACAAGTGGGTTTTGATAAAAGGGTTTGTTTTAGAGTGGGGGGTCAATTTTCATCCATTGTCTGCAAAGTCTGTTAAGGAATTGGTTGAAGAACATCTCCATGAAGAAAACCCACCTGCAAAATCTTCTGCTTCAGCATTTTTTCCTGGTTTGAAGAGAATGATGGGGTTCTCAGAAGACAATTAGATCACTTTTGGTTTGCAATTTGGGTGTCAAATATTAGCGGTTTTGTTGGGATGTGAAATTTGTTGAAATAACAAATTCAGATACTCGAGAGTTTAATCAATTTTTTTGTTATCGTAGTCAGGTTTCCAAACATCTCATTTGGGATAACAGATGAAAATTTTACTTGAAGCTTGTTGGGGCTGCTTGATCAATTTTCCTGAGAATTTCAGAGTGAAATTTCCTAATAACTCAAAAGAAAAAAAAGAGAAGAAAAGAAAGTGTATTTTCTGAAATCATATGATATGATGTTCCTCAAAGCAAAATGTACAAATGTTGGTAGTGGTTGGCCTTCGCAAATTGCAGCTAGATATCCACCTGCTCCTTTTGAGAAAAAAGAAAATATGCCAACACTGGTATTTATGCACTCAAGATTATATTATATTGCCTTTAAAGGGAGCCATTTTTCTAGGATCTATAATTTGTAACAAACTTACTGCTGCCTGAGTTGTTTTGTTATCGAAGTTCAAATTGTAAATCCATAAAAATTGCACTCTTTTGGAACCATGAAACATCCAAATTGGAAAATGCTCATGTTCTAGGCTGCTTCCAACAGATAACCTTTGTATTACATCACATTCCATGAAATTAACAAATGTTTGTTCCAACATTTTATGCAAATTAATGGTACTTCAAGAATCAAACGACGAGTTTGGAAGGAATGTCTATATACAAACTGATATCTCACATGGAGGCAATGTACGGTATCACCATAGATCTTGCAGAGAAAGGGTGATTACAATTCAGAAATATAGCTGGCGGCACTGAGCAGCTGAAGCCTCAGCTGGACAATACGGGCATTTAAATGTTCGTGTGCTGCTCTTGGTCAGCTTCAGGATTGATTGCTTGCAGAGAACATGCAAACATGGCATCAACATCGGCGGATTCTCTTCACTGCTTTGATCTCTACTCACAGGACAGACAAATATTGAATGGAACTGAAATTCCTTCCCCAACTCCACAGGGACTGGCAATTGTTTCATCGCCTGCCACTCCTGCTTCTTCGCAGCCATTACATTTGCCAACTTCAAGAGAGTTGGCAACCCTTCCAATCCAGCAGCTATTGTCATACTCAACGGGCTATTATAGGACTGCCCCAACAGACTGCAGAACTGCCGTGTAAGATCCTCCATCGACTTCTCCCAATGGGTTGGGGATGTAAACTCAGAATATGGGGAGCTGTCAAGCCTTCCTGGATACAACAGGCAACCCATGAGCTTCAGGACCTCTTCCTTGTGAGGGGAGGCGGGAGAAGCAAAAGGAGCAAGGCAAGTCCTGGCATATTTAAGTGCATCAGCTTGAGTTCCCTTTTTCAAAATCTCCAGAAACTGCAAACTATGAAGTTTAAGCTCGAGATTTGACCCACTCTGATTCAGTTTCTCGCGGTTAGCAGAGACCCAGTTCAGAGCAGGCTCGAGGTTCTTAACCTTCATAGCCTCAAGTATCTGATGCATTACCACGAACTGAGATTTTAGAATGGTTGACTCTGGTTCTCCAGCCTCATCTATTATGCCATCTCCCAGATCAAACGAACCTTGCCGGTAAAAATGATTGGCAATCAGCTGATTCTCAATGTGATGGTCGAAGTCAACATCTCTGTATGCCTTTGATATGTCTGGATTCAAGGACTTTTCCAGGAATTTAGTGTACTTGCTAAGGTTTCCGTTTAGTTCCTTATGTGAGCCCTCTAACAAGTGGATTGGGCCAATTCCATTGAGCTTGAGTTTAAGCTCTGCAAGGATAGATCTATAATCAACAGGAGAGGTGGGATCATGAGCTGATAGGAGTCGTGTCAGTGCCTGTTCAATTTCACGACCAACTAGGTCAATTACTTCTTGGGATCTAGAAGAACATAATTTTTGCTTCTTAACAACACGCTCAAATGCATCTTTGATGGTACTTAGCTCCATTTTCTTGTTTGCGCAGCAAGCTTCTGCAAGACCAGGCAATAGTTTCTTGGAGCACAACACCACAAAATAAGCTATGCAAATTAATCTTCTTTAATGTATTTATCAGAAAACTGGAATTTTATGTCTTTTACAACAGAATTCTACTAAAGGCAACCCACAAAAGCTAACAAGGAAATGGAAAGTTGTGTCTCATCAATGAAGGATATCAACAGATGAGCATAAAGAGGATATATGTACTAAATAGTAAACAAGAAAATGTAGGCGGGCAGCATTCAACATCATAGTAGTCTCATTAGTTATTTGTGATTGTCCTGTACAGATAAAAAAAACAAACCAAAATGCATACGTAAAGGTTTACTGATGAAATATAACTATAGAGAGGTCAACCTGAGCTTTACCTTGCTCAGCCTTGGGCTCATCTAAAACTTCCCACAGTTAAGTTAGATTCCTACACAGCTCAACCCGAGCTAGCCAGTCATCTTTTACTACAATAATTTGGTGCTGCAGATAGAGATATAGGTCCCCAACTCCCTAAGTTTTAAATATTGCAGCCCATAACTCAAAATCAACGAACACACATAAACCTCAATTCAAGCCCTTGCATTAATTCCGATATGCATGTAAATTGAAAGATTGAGATTCGTATTATTTATAAGGTTAGACTAGGATCTACACTGCAAGCCGATGGAAATCCTCCTTCCTATCACTTAAAGACGACCACAAAATGCCATACGTGGCCTACCTTGCCTAAAACCACCTTATGTGGTGAATTTATTCCATTTATGGCGATTATTACTATTTGTTAATCAGTCAACTGAGCATTGGACATGGGTGTACCCCGTGCACAACTGTTGCATCTTCTTGGATGCTCAATTTCCAACAGAAGTGTCCTACGAAAGGAGCACTAAGAGTCAATTATTCAGAATAAAATTGGTTCCAACTAAAGTACAAACATAATAGCTCACTCAATAATTACATTGGATTTAGGGCATCATCTTGGCTTGCATGGAATCATACATGCAAAATAAGGCTTCTGAATTTCAATGACTTGATTACACACATAAACTGTCCCCACATCTTCCCTATCATACAAATACCATCCAAAATTGCATCACTTTATTTTATTAGAAATTTCTTGGTTTACGTTGGTGCATAGCAAGTATGAAGGGAAAACTGTAAGGAAAAAAACTTGGCAATGATGAATGAAGACTCCACTGCTAAAAGAAGAAGATTCTATGAGCCAGTGCAAAGCAAAGTAACAACTTCAAATACAAGGTAGGTATTCTCCCTAAAGTTCACAAAACCACCAACAAAAACAAGCACCCAAATGATATCACAAATGTTCGAAAAATAACAAAGTTGACAATCAAAACATAAAACTCTTTTTTATTGTTATTAAAATGAAACACAATTTGGTGGCCAAAAGAAAAATATATATATCTCTGTAGGGATACCTTTCTTGCTCCTATCTGTCGTCCCTCGAGAACGAAAAGCTGTTCCTGTAATGAAAAATAAAATAACAATAAAAATGCTACCACTCATGGTCATTATAGCATAGACCAAATTTTGTTTATACTCATTAAAAAACCAATTTTGAAATTTCTAAAAACAGTAATAGAATGCCAAGGTCAAATTATACACAGAGCAATTGCCAAGTTACAATCACAACCAAATTGAATTTCACAATTTATGAAATAAGCTAATTTTCAAGAACACAGAATACTGAAACTCATAATATACACACTTAGTGGCCTGAAAAAAAAAAATTTCCACCCTTAATCCTGATAATTAACAACTACCTACTACTAATTTTAGAAAACCCATCCAAACTGAAATTAAAGAGAGCCAAACGAACATCCCTTCGCTCAAATAATTTTCAATTGAATCATTCCATATATAAAATATATGATTTGGAAGCTTAAGTTTACTTTTTTTTCCCCCTTCGTTTTCTCAGCAACCAAACAGAATTTACAGAAATTACGAAATTGATATGTCACCAAAAAATCAGTTAAAAGGGAATAAAGATTACCGAAATTGGATCGAAATTGAGGGAGAGAGAAAATCTCGATGAGAAGCTCTGGTTCGTTGTTGGAGGATCCCTGAGAGACAGAGAAGAGGAAGAAGAAGAAGAACGCAAGCGTGCGAGTTTGTGTGAAAAATGTTGGTGGCACACGTGTGATTATCTTGTCGTGCTGAAATTGCCCTTGAGCTTTTTGCTCTATTACGTTTCTATCCTTAACATTTTGGGAAATTGGAGGTTTTTTTTTTTTTTTTTTTTGGGTTTTGTACGTTCAGATGCGCTGCTGTTCTATACGTGGCGTGATATTTACGTGCCACGTAGCGTTTTGTTGGACATGCGGATGCGGAACACCAAAACCGAATAGTAAGAATTACTAAGAAATACTCCATGATTAAGCGTAGAATAATACATTTAACTAGCATCATCAAACCAAATCAATTGGTACTCCCGGACCAAAAATGAGGTTACCATCACTACTACTGTTGTAAAGAATAAGTATGTGGAGCCCATTTATTATTGGTTTGAAGACTTTGGTGCATAATGCTTTCATGCACATTCATGGGAATGGCTTCACATTTGCCTATAAAATGCTTCCTTCTTTTGCAAATGCTCCCTGCACCAACCATCGGAGAAGAAAATGAGAGGTCAGGTGGAGAAGAAGGGAGAAAGGAAGGAGAGTGAGAGCAGAGAATTCTCCAAGAGAGAAAAATCAATGAGCCAGAGAGATTGTAAACACTACAATTGTAACCCTATTATTTTAATATAAAATGCTTTCAATATTACTTAAATATGTATATCAGGTGGTGGCTTTATCCCTATATTATATTTATTGTTTATTTAAAGTATGTCGTAGTATTAGTACTCATACAAGCACATTTGTTTTATCATATATGTTAAATTCAGAGAGACGGGCCAACGGCCCACTACTAACACACGGATATTATCCCAAACTTAACCACCTACAAAGCCCAGTAGGTGTGAGGTTTTATCACAAAAAGCCTCAGTGATATTAGTAGTTGAACCATTCATTATATATTGTATTTTATTTAGTCAAGTTTCCGATGTATGACTCATATTCTTCAACACGCCCCCTCACGTGAGACCAAAACATAGTAGGCCATACGTGGAGCCAAGTCCACATCGAAGTCAAACATTCAAGCCTAACACATGAGCACAATGTATTGGATAATGGTAAACATTCAAGGCCAACATGTGAACACCACATTTTGGGTAAGGGGTAAGAGTAAAGACCCAATAATTCAGGCCCAATCAATTCACATACTTTGATACCATGTTAAATTCAGAGAGACGGGTCATCAGCCTACTTCCCCAACTTAACCGCCTACAAAGCCTAGTAAATGTGAGGTTTTATCACAAAAAGCATCGGTGATATTAGTAGTTGAACCATTCATTATATATTGTATATATTGTATTTTATTTACTAAAGTTTCCGATGTGAGACTCATATTCTTCAACAGTATATTTAGTTTTATATTTTAAAGTATGGTGGGAATTAATATCCATACAACAAGCAATTTACTTTATGAATTTATTTACCGCACATTTATTTTTATTTAAAGTGTGGTGAGGGTTTATAGTTCATAGCAGCAATTTATTTACAAGCAATTTATTTTTAATTTACAAGTGTGTTATGATGAGTTTTACAGCATACATAGATCAAGACCATAAGTTCCTTGATCCTCGTCATACAACTACATAAGGACCAGAAAATCCTTGATGATGAAATAAAATGAGAGCTGGTGGTCTCTCCGGTACTATATATGTGAAAAATGATCTAACCTGAAGATCCTTGATCCTTTCATGAGTTGAAGTTCCTTGATAAAAACAGTACAATATACAGGAATAGTGCCATACACATGAATACTAAATGTACTGGCAAATGTATTGTACACATGACATGAATAGTAACCATACACATGAATAGTGATTGTACTGGCAAATGTATTGTATGCATGAATAAAACCGTATTTATTACTTGATGAATAGTATCGTATACATGATAGTACCATTTTGGGTGAACCATCACTGTATGCAAAAGGGGGGGGGGGGGGGGGGGGGGTTCCTTAAACTCATGAATGAACAATTAAATGAGATACCAGAAATTCCTAAAAAACATGGACACTTGTAAGAGCCTGAAGTCCCGAAATATGTATAAGAAATTATAAGAATGTCCTTACCACAAGAATATGTGATTTTGGCCTGAAATTCAAAATCTAACAATGTTAAGAACATGAAGTTTCAACAATTAAATGGACAACCCTTGAGGTATTATTGCGAGTTGTGGCATACCGCATGTTTCTTCGGCATAAGAAAATGATGAATTTATTAAAGATCGATTTTATCACAAACGACACCTCAAGGAAGAAATATATTTTGTGAATCCATGAAATGAATAATATCAGGATAAACCTCAAAGAATGAAATGAGGCTCCCCATATTTTGTTATATTATATGATCTGGGTCAAAAGCCCATGGATCTTAATTTATGAGAAATCTTTAGCCTGAAGTTTTGGGTATATAGTAGTTAATGCTCTTCACTACTATATTACAATATTATGGCTTTTCCTCACTTTATATTTCATACCTATTTGAAAAGGTTATGTTTAACGTAGGCCAGAAGTTCAGGACTCACATGCATTGAAATATATATATAATTTGAGAGATTTAATGCGGTTATTTGAACCTATAAGGCACAAGGTTCCAAACCGTCATGCACCAACCATCAAAGAAGAAAATGAGAGCCTAGGTAGAGAGGAAGGGAAAAAAGAAAGGGGTGAGAGGAGAGAAGAGAGCAAAGAATTCTCAAAGAGAGAAAAATCAGTGAGCCAGAGATTGTAAACACTAAAGTTGTAGCCCTATTATTTTACATATTGGAAAAGTTACTGATGCTGCTCTCCGAGGACGCACGCATGACCGAACCCTTTTACATATTGTGTCTCGTTTACTTTACATACAGTTCAATATTCCTGCATGTACCATTCATTTTACAACAACCACCACGATCGTGCACACATTTATCAACCACCATCTTATTTATAAATTAAGGGCCTCTAAAAAGATAGACTTTAAATTCATTTATATTTTTAAGTTAGTCAAAGAAGAAACTTTACAAATTTTAGGACAGTAATTTCCATCATTTTCACCAACAGGCACAGGGTCTAGCCTAATGCAAAATGGCATTGACTTACAGAACAACATCGGTCTCATATTCGAACCTCCATGGCACATTGGTGGTGTGTATAACACATCCCCTTGTGGTTTAGACGCTCATATTAAAAAATAAATAAAATTTCCCATCATTTTCGAATTCCATTGTATTACTAAATTTTCTTGTCCAAACGCAAGGTGGAAGTTCAACTCTATTTATTTTGACTTGTAACTATTTGATTTAGTGACATGAGTCTCCACTTTGTTGGTTGAGGCCTTTTTTTTATTGTGTGCAAACAAAAGAAAAGGCTCCTCACATAGAGAATAAAATCACATTATTAATATGCAAGTTAAGACCATTTTCTACTATATTAGACCCATTAGCTTTCGAACATGCCCGTAAGCTTTATTGATACCACAGTGCACCCTTTCTCTTGATTTTTCTTTTTCTCCTCACTATCAAACCATCAGCAAATGCAAACTGATGAAATGCCAACAAGTTATAACGTTTGAAATGATTTCATTTTCTCGCAATATACTGACCAAGAGCTGTGCTGTTGTGGAAGAAGAAAATCCATTTCTAGAAAGAAGATTTTTGTTCCTTTTTTCCCCTTCCTATCACTCCTTAATCCCAATTATTAATCCTTACTTCGTACCTCTTTAAAGCCCACTCAAATGTCTAATCCCTGTGTTTGGTTGGCGGGATAAATGGAAATGTTGGATTAAAATACGATCAGTTATCCATGCACCTAATGTCTTGTGTTCGAATTCACCCTTCCCAAATATCGGTAGTGTAAAAAAAAGATATACAAAGATGAGGAAAATAGATGTTGCAATTTTCAATACCATATACAAAGTCCTTATTCTAAACAACACAGTCAATAACCTCAACCACCTGTGTGATGATACACAATCAACCATCCCTGATTATCCCATGACTTCTGGATTAAAAATTTGCAAGAAAAAAAAAAACATTTTTCACATGCTCAACAAAAACATGCTTACATGAATACATATGTCCAAGATTTTTCCAAAGTCCAAACGGCTACAACAATTTCAGTTCCACGTTCAGAGGCAATGCCGTAAACTAAAACATCTTAACTCATCCAATCTGTTGCCTTTTATTCCTTTTGATGGTAAAACAATTGAAGAAAAAAATTGGGGAGGAAAAGTAAGAGGGAACGTGGCTAAATGTATATGAACTGTTACTACAAGAATCATCAACTATCAAGACCAACCTCTGTTATATGTAATAAGCATCAAGTTCCCCCCAAAACTTTGGCTTGTTGCCTGAAAATCTGTAACTATGTGTGAGTAGGACAGAATTAATTGTCCCCAAGAATGTCAATCAATAAAAACAAAGGCCTCCAAACTACTGACTTTCTGTGTATACAGTTGCGATAGCAGGGTCAGTACGTGGAATGCCAACATAATTGCAACTGGAGCAAGAAAAAAACCAGCTACGACGACCCTTACTTCTGGATTTGTTCCACCTTGGCTCGAATCTTTTCTTCCAATACAGATGTGTCTGTGTCAAGATCAAACATCCTATTTAGAGCATGCATATTCTCTAGAATCTCACTCAAACTACGATTGTCGCTTCCATCGCACCTGAGGTGCTGCATCGGACCATGAAGGAGTTTATTCACTATACCCATGCTAAGATCATAAATAGCTTTTTGTTGCTTCTTTGAGATATCATCGCCCATCTTTGACAAACACTTGTCAACCTCGCAAGCCCTGATCCTTTCAGCATAAGCTCTAAACTTCTTGATAGTAGGAACAGTCTCAAGTGAATCCTTCCAAGCTTCAAATTTACTTAATTCCTCAGTGATAATTTTCTGAGCTTCCATAGCCTTCCGAAGCCTATCCTCCTTGTGAGCTGCCACAACCTCTTTGAGGTCATCCACGTTATATACACATGCAGTTTCAAGATCTGAGACACATGGTTCCACATTCCTAGGTACAGAGATGTCAATAAAAAGCCGATTTCCAAGTTCCGGACTGACAGATGGAAGCATCTGTACATGTTCTTTCAAGAATAACGGGGTTTCTGATGCAGTGCTGGTGAAAACGACATCTGCTTCAGCAGCGCTTGCTAGCATATCTGAGAGGGGTTTGTAGATTATTTCAACATCTTTGAACTCTTCACGTAGGGCAGCAACTCTCTCCTCACTCCTATTAACAATCACCATTTCTCTGCACCCTTTAGAAACTAAGTGCTTAATTACGAGTTTTCCCATCTTGCCTGCACCAATCACCAACACTCTGGCAGTAGCATAGGAAGGTTTAGGAAGCTTCATTAAGGCTAGCTCCACAGCAGCCGAACTCACAGAAACTGATCCTGAGGCAATGTTGGTCTCAGTTCTCACTCGCTTCCCAACAGTGATTGCATGCTTGAAAAGCCCACTGATTTTCCTGTCAAAACCAGGTACTCCTTGTCCAACTTTCACAACATGTTTGACTTGAGCAAGGATTTGACCTTCTCCTAGTACAAGAGAATCAAGCCCAGCAGCTACTTCAAATAGGTGCTGGGTGGCATCTTCGTTGTACAGCAAGATTCGGTGCTTAGAAAGCTCAGAGACGGGAACACCACTTACCTTTGACATCCATTCAGTTACTTCTTTAACCCCCCGATGCTGGGAGAGAGCCACGACATATATTTCCATACGGTTACAAGTGCTAAGAACAGCAGCTTCTTCTATATGATTCAAAGCACAGAGCTCACCAATGGCTTGAGACCACTGTGCTTCAGGGATGGCAAGTTTCTCACGTAGCTCAACTGGAGCAGAGTGAACATTTAGGCCTATAACCGCTACGCTGCTCCTTTCCTTCGTATATCCTGAAAGAAATTAAAAAGATTGTTCAGAAAATTGAATCACCAAATCAACTAGTGGCATCACACAATCTTCAAACTCTGTAAGAAACATATTATTTATTCCACCAAAAAAAAAAAACATACACTTCAACCTTTTCAGAGTAAAGATTTTGCTTAACTGTCACATAATCACATACCCATTATACTAAATTGAAAACTAGAGGAAAATTTCAGAGATTAAACTAAAAACAAAAAGTAAATGCTTTGCTAATTCTCAGATGAACACTTAATAGGTCACTAAACAGTCATTGTTCTTTAACTTTTAGCAACCATTTCAAGAGCCCTAAACCACAACCCATCAACGATTTATGAAACTAAACTGGTTTACTGGACGAATATTACGCAAATGAAATCATTTGACCAATCAAAATTCCAAAACAAATTAGAAAATTAAACACAGCGAACTACCAATTCAAAACACAATCACAGCTATCAATCGAAAAGTAAATAAATTGAATTGAGAAGAGAACTTACTGTCAGCCGAGGACGTCTTGAGGAGCTCGAGAGCCGAAGATCTCAAAGACCTGGAAGTGGCGGTCTGAACCGGTTTCTCGGCGCCAATTTCACATCTAGGATTGAACGCAGATCTTCTGAGCGTCTGAATCGGGAAAGGCCTGTGCGGGATTCGGATTTGGGAATGCGCAGACTTGGAGAAGGAGGAGGTGGCGCGCTCTGCGTTCGGAGCGGCGACACCACTCGCAGCCGCCGCCATTTGTAGAGAGAGAGAGAAAGAATGAAGGCTGCAGAAGAAATCGGAGTAAAAAGTGGATGGTGATGAGATGATATATGAAGAGAGAGAGAGAGAGAGAGAGAGAGAGAGATTATGTGGAACGAAAATGTCAAAGGTTTGATTGTGGAGTTTGGAATTTGGTGCGAAGGGATCAAAAAGTTTGACCGATGATGAGGAGGAGAGGAAGCAGCCAATGTCAAATGTTAAAAATAAAAATAATAAAAAGAAACACGTTTTTGTTGACAGACCAAAAAACCAAACCAAAAGCAGGACGGTTTAGGCGTCGTGTTCGGTATGCAACCCCATTATTGACCAACGCCAAAGTTGTTTTATGTTTTCATTTTGAACAAAAAAGTCGTCGGGTTTGTTGGTAAAATAAATTTTTTTGGTCCAGCTAAAACAAATGTTCTTGGAATTTGACAACTTTTACGACTTTGTGACTATTGTAATAAAGTCTTTCGGTTTTTATCAATGATATTTCTATCGTTTGATAAAAAAGAAATGAAAAAGACGGTTGGAAAAAAAGAAATGAGAGAAGTGATTGAGAAAATAATTGTGTGCGTTTTTTCTCCTCATTAGTAATCTCTATTTATAGAGTTAGGGTTACAAGACTCCTTAATCTACATGGATTCTGACAAGATAATCAGATAATGCATACCGAATGGATAGACTAAACCATATTTATCTATTCAGACCCCAAAAAACAAAAACCATTTTTATCTATAATTCAAAACACATAAATTCTTTTTACCAAAAAAAAAACACATAAATTCTTATTGGGGAAAGTTTTTTTATTTTTATTTTTTACACGTCCAATGACAAGCTTTTTTTGTTTGTTGGAAGGGCGTCCAATGACAAGTTGAAACGTGTAAGAAGCATTTTGCCCTTTGTCCTTCTTAGCTCCACAAAACCAACTTGAAGAAGTCCACCCAAGTGCAACCAAATAAGAAACATTTTTAAGTACAACTAGGCCCATAATACTTTTTTATTATAATTTTTTGGCTAGAGTTTCCATTTTAAAGAATTTGTTTTAGTATAAGCGATAGTCTAAACTACAATGGATAGAAATTTCTCATACATACACAACTCAGATGCTATGTGGGTTCGGACGCTAGACCCCATTGGCCATTTTAAAGTCATTTCAAGTAAATCAATAACCACAATATAATAACTTGAAAATGAGAGCTCTAGCAAAAAAAAGGAAAAAGGAAGTGAAGATAATAATAATAATAATAAAAAGCTAGGTGAGCTTAGAGCATCCACAATAGGCTCCCTACACCACCTCCTTAGACAAATTTTAGGGAGGAATGATAAAAATACAACTCCAACCACGCTCTCTATCCACCTCCTAAAATAGCGAGTCCTTCTAGGAGCTCCTAAATCCGAGAAGAGAGAAAGGACTCCTAGTGGCTCCCTATAATTTAATGTTGTTTTATTAAATGAGTATTTCAAACTTTTATTTAATGCTAACCATTTTTTATTTTATTTTTTAATAGAGATGGACCAATCAAAAAAGAGTTATAGCATTTATGACTCCAAATTAGGGAGTATGGTTGGAGTTGAAATTTTTTAGAGAGCTCCTAAAATAGCTTTCTTATATTCTTAGCTAAATTTTAGCTAAGAAATAGAGAACATCATTGTGGATGCTCTTAGTTATACTTACAAATATTTGTTCTTGAGTTGCATCGAGATTATTGTTGTAATTACAGTTGGGTTAGGTTTTTTAAAGTTGGTTTTGAAGGGCTAAAGTTAGTTAAGAATGACAAAATTGCATTGTGCTAAATCCCAAAGCAGCCTAAATAAAGTTTCGTCCATGTTCCCCACAATGAGAAATAAATGAGTTTATTAATTGCAAAAGAAAAATGCAATAAATTTGCATGAAATATTCAACGTGAAATCATGAATACCGATTGTTATGATTTTTCCACCAATACGAAGTCAAGTCTTTGGAAAATTGAAGAGTCCTAAATTAGCAATTGAAGAGTCACTGGTCTTATATTCGACTCGATGATGATTATGATATATATTTGTGATGGGTTCAATACTTTAACTATAGTTTATTTGATTGTGATAGTGTATCTTTGTTGTGAGTGTATTGACCCGTTGTAAGAGTATCTTATAAATATTGAAGAAAAAGGAGAAGGCTCCCTAAATAGCGCGGTGCATATTCAATTGCAGTTGAACTAGTCCAATCTTCCAATACCATTTTCTTGCCTTTCTTTTATCTTCAAATGGGATTGCACGTTCTCAAATCCTCACCCCTTTCGTCTTCCTCCAAGACCATAATCTTCAACCCCACAATCACACCCACTGTCACGAAGCTCCTTCACCCTCCAAAACCTGCACCCACTTCTCTCTTCAGAACCCATTTCAGAGCTCTACCACCAAGACCCATCTCAAGCGTCATACCCGCTATTGGGCTTGGCGGGTCTTTGTTCCAGAGTAAGCGTAGCTTTCGCGGTGGGGTTGTCGTAGCCATGGCTGCTCCTGGGTCGGTCCAGAAATCAGAGGAGGAGTGGCGAGCCGTGCTCTCGTCTGAGCAGTTTCGGATTCTGAGGCAAAAAGGCACAGAGTAAGATGTTTGCAATTGTTTAGTTGCTTAATAATTTGATTTAGACTTCTAATCTTAATTATATTGATGCATAGATTATGAGAAATAACTAGCAATTGCAAGCATTTTAGTTTATTTACTTGGTACTTATTTCTAAATTCATGTGTTTTGTGGAAAGTTTTGAATTGGGACTATTGGGTTTTGTGTGTTGGATAAGAGTGAAATGTGGGAGATATCATTTTTTTTTGGGAGTTTGAGGCTTTGACACTGAGCATCCTTGGGTCTTGTTTCATGGTGTAAGCTTCATAGTCTAATACATTAAACAGGAAGTTCATTTTCAAGATTTTACTAACATTGGAGGAAAAAAAGATTATAGCAATTGAGGTCTTCCAGCTAGTTTGAATTGAGTAGGTTGAACTAGTTGGGTGAATCTCTTTATATTTGAACTGTGGGGATTACATACCAATTAGAGACTGAGCTAGTATTAATTCTTGTTCTTCATCTATTTATCCATGGCTTCTAATGCTGGATATTACTAGCTTGGGTAGTGGAATTTTAAATGAATACCATCATGGCTAATATAACAGCAATAGCTGTCTTTTGCTAAATGAGTGGATTTCCGGTTTCTATCTATACAAATTGGGATGAGTACAAGCATCATTAGGTGGTGGTAATGGTAACTTTATCATATAGAATGTTCTGATTAACTGTTGCCATGTTCACTGCCATGACTACCACTTCCTCAAGGGAGCAACGTGTAATTGGCATAGGATGTTAAATTGTCAATATGAGAAAAAGAAGGTAGGAGGAGTAGTATCCGTAAAAAAAAGATTCTATATTGAAATTGGGCAAACTTACAGTGATTGTCCCAAAAATAGAGAGGAAGGAAAAATGATTCCATGTTCATAAGGTATGATTTTGAGATTAAAATAGATTGTCATCCTACAATGGACACTTCTTTATTTGGGAGAGGAACTGACTGGTATAGACCAAAGACCTAAAACATTAAGCATGGCATTAGTGGAGTTGAAGTAGGGGCCGATGCTAAGTTTAAATTGCAAATGGGTATATTTGTGCACTTACAGAAAGAGGGAAATTATTAGTTTGTGAACAAATAAACATTTGGTAAAACAGGAAGTGTGATATGTAGTCTCTGAGTCATGGAAAGTTACCAGTTAATTATCCTCAATTTCTATTTTAATTATCATTGTTGATTTTAAGAAGACCCTTACAGTCATTCTAATTACTGAAACTGTTGTGGGAGAAGAATCTGTGCGACTTACTTATTTCTCTAAACTCCACAATTTGTAAAACAAAATTAAAGCAGGAAATGGAAACCATGATAGGCTTCGATTGGAATGGCTGTTGCAAATCTTCAGAAATAAAATGGATAGCTAGATAACTACTGTGTAATTGATGATGGCATGCATTGTGCAATGTAACATGCTTAATGCTTCGTTATATTTCGTGATGGTATCTAATTAATATGCAAGAATGCAAACTAACTTGTGCTCGATATTATTTGATGCTATAAAGGTATCCAGGCACAGGAGAATATGACAAGTTCTTTGAGGAGGGAGTCTATGGCTGTGCAGGATGTGGGACTCCTCTATACAGATCCACCACCAAATTTAATTCTGGATGTGGTTGGCCAGCTTTCTATGAGGGTCTTCCTGGGGCCATAAATTATAACGTGAGTAGGCTTCCTTCGTGCTGTATTGTTGATTGTTTTATTTATTTATTCATCTTCATTCTCTTCCAGCTATCAGTTCTATATTTAATGAAACTTCTTTATACTATCAGCCGGATCCAGATGGAATGAGGACCGAAATTACATGTGCGGCTTGTGGTGGACACCTGGGTCATGTATTCAAAGGCGAAGGCTTCCGAACACCCACGGATGAGCGCCATTGTGTGAATAGTATTTCACTAAAGTTTTCTCCTGCCAATTCTCATACTTCGCAGTGAAGCCCTTTGCATGCTACATTTCAATATCGCCAATTCTAATCCTTCGCAGTGAGCGCCATTCTGTCAATAAAGCGGTTGTCATGGTAAAGAATAAAGATTGATAGATTGATGCTAAACCTTTATGTGCTACTGCTGTCATTCTTCTTTTTGTATGCCGTAACTTACACATAATTCGCCAAATTGGTCTTCGTTTTCTCCTATTCCTCCTGCTATGCCAGCTGATGTTGTGTCTGAGTTCTGATGTATAGGAATGGACTCATGTATCTTCCTAAGTATGCCTTTTGCATTCTTGCTTTAGCGAATGGCTTACCTAGAACGCAAACTAAGGTTTTGTTCATGTTCTTGTAAGCCTTAAGGCCCCGTTTGGTTCATAGGAAATAAGACTTGGGAATGAGAAATCAATTGCTTTCTCATGTTTGGTAAGTTTAGGTATGAGAAATCGTTGTCTGGCTCACGGGAAAGTAGGAGGGAAAGTGAAGTCATCCTCCAAACTTGGGTTTTGTTTTCCTTCCTCATGAGAAAGTTTGGGAAAATGAGCTAACATTAAATACATATTTTTTATGACCATTTTATCCACATTAACAATTTAGAATTACAATATATCATTAAATGCATTTTTTTAAAAAATTTAATATGGGGATAATTGAAAATTTATACAAACTTTGTTTTTTATTCCTACTCAAAACAAACATGAGAAAGGAAATAAAGTGATATTTCACGGTTACTTTCCCAGCATTACCGAACGTGAGAAATGAATCTTCCATTTCCATTCCTTGGGAAACCTTCAAATTCATTACATGAACCAAACAGAGCCTAAATGATGCATCATATTTAGTGAAATAATTCTTGCATATGTCTGTCTCATATCCGCTTGTCAGTTTTATTACCATGACAGGGGTCGTGTAGATGTGTAGTAGTACACAGCTGTTGTATGCAGGATTTGTTATATATGCCGCGGTATACATCCAACTTCGTTTATGCCTTCATATTTGGTTATAGACCACTACATTTTTCTCTTCATTTTCATTTTCTACCGTTAACATGTTTAAAAATTAAATTGACACCAAAAAAAAAAAATAAACAAAAAGGAGTAAGAAAGAAGAAAAAAGCATAGAAAGAGGGGAAAAGAAAAGAAGCTTCTAATTTGAATGAAGTAAAGTTTTTTTTGGTACAATTGATATTAGGGGTAGGGAAATCGAACCTAGGGTTTCGGGTGTATAGTTAAATGGTCTCAACTATTTAAGTTACAAATTCCTTAACTATGAATATTCATCATCCATTAAAATTGAACCGCATGTAAATTGAGAGCGGGGAAAATTGGACTGGGGCCATATCAGTTCAAATTGATTCAATTTCCTTGGATATCTTGTATGAAAATCAAACCGCATGTAATTTTTAATTTCAGTTTTGATTTGAGAGATGAACAAGACCAAATCGAACTGTGTCCACACATAATAATTCAAGTCGTGTTGCTTTGTCTTGCCAAAATTGCCACTTACTGACTGTAGTAATAACACTTTCCTATGTAGACCATAGTTAGTAAAATACGGATTGAGAAACGTACGAATAAAATATGTACATAGTTTATTCAGCAAAAATGTGAAAAACTACAATTGAAAAGTTTGGCCACTATGTAATATTTTAATATAATTTATTTAAAATTCTGTAATACATATTAATTCTATTCAATAATAAGTAAAAGATAAGCGTATAATATGTGAATTTTGTCTATATTATTGAAAATTTGTATTGAAAAAAAAGTGTATTAAATGTAAAAAATATTTAAGTACATGTATAATACGTGTAAGTTTGAATTTAAAAAACATGTATTTTATCAACTCTTTGAAATGTGTACTGAAAATAGAAGTATTTTTGAAAAAAAATACCTGTGTACGCATATAATACGGGAAAATGCTAACTAGGATATAGACTATTAAAAAAAACATTTTCTCATGCAACATTTTTCCTCTTATCTACTAAAAATTCTTGTCCGAGATAATTACAAGTCGCAAGGCCTTTGTGGGCTGTGGGCAATCGCCACGTGGACATTATGCTAGCTTCCGAGTGAATAGGAGACGTTGAAATCCATTTCGTTGCCCAACGCCTGCCTTTCCTCCACGAACTGTCAAACGCAGTCACATACAAGGCTTATTGGATTAATCTCCATCTCTCTTTCTCATACATACATAGTTTCAGACCCACAGGCCTCAAACGTGTGTACTTCTCGTCCTCATCTTTTGGTTCTCTTTCTTTTTTGGGTCTGGCTCTTTTGGGCCAATAAGTTCCTCAGAACGCTGAAAAAGGACGGAGATTCAGAGGGGCCAACTGACTCAGCTCTGTGTGTTTTTCTTCAAATATATACAAAATAACTTCTGAGTTTTGTAAATTTACAGCAAAGAGTCCTTGTGATTTCTTCAATGTGGGTATTCTTGTGTCATCAGCCTCAGCACTATGTTGGAGTCGGTGACTTATTTTGAAAGCTATAAGGTACCCTCTAACATCCATTGTATAATTCGAAGTTTCAAACTTTAAGCTCCACTCATTATTTGGAATTTTTCTTAGATTAGTGTTTCCATTTCTTTGCTTTCTTGAGACTTGAGTTACCACACTAAGTCCCATCTGATTTGTGGATAAGGCTGATTGAGTTTCTTTTCTTAAAAAAGGAAAAGAAAAAGCATTAATATAAAAACATAATTTTTTCATGTCAATGTTACTAAGTTAAGTTTCTTGATGAATTCAAGTTATTTGTAGTATATTTGGTATGTATTTGTGAGCGCATTGTTCGACTTCAGCTCATATATTTGGAGCTAAATACTTTTTTTTTTGGATTGCCCAAGAAGATTTGAAAACCGTAGGTAACTTTTCAGTCTTGTTACTTATTCTCTTTATTTCATGTCTACCAAATGATGAACTAAAGAATGTTTTTTTCCCTTAAGGTGACCACAGGGAACAATTTATAGCAGTTTGGAAAAATTGACAGTTAGTTTGGACTTGAAATGCTGATTAATTTGTAAAATTATTCTAACTGTCATTTATTTGTTAAAACTTTTGCCAATTTTTCCAAATAATATGTCAAAGTTTTCAATCCACAACAGGAAAACAGAGTATGAAATCATCCAAAGTTTCAGAATTATTGTTTAAGATCCAAAGCCATTAAGTTTTCCATGCTTCTTTATACTTCATTTTGACGTTGGAGTCAACTAGTAATTTGAAACTGTTCTATATTCACATTCTTATTAGAAAACTAAATAGTGGTAGCACTAGTCTATATCTTTTTGCTCTCTTCCTTGCAGGGATACAACACTATCAAACAAAAGAGCCCATTTATGGCCTGCTCTCTTGCCATATCACGGTTTTGTGGGCGTTCTTTTATTCCATATTCTAGCAACCAGCAAGTGAATCCAATATCATATGCCACTAATTACAAGATAAGGCATCCCCCCTTTGTTTCAAGAAATTTCTTAGGAAATCCTTTGTTAGCTGCTTCTGTATACAGCTGGCGAGGACTTGATTTCTCAAACCATGGACTGGCCCATTCAGAAAGATTTCGGATGTATGCAGCACTTGATGTTGCCACTGCTGTTGATGTTATTAATGATTTGGGATTTGATACTTTGACGTTCTTAGCTGTTACAGTCATTATCGTTCCTGCATTCAAGATCATCAAAGCTAGCCCTGTAAGATTGTTGTTGTATCTTGCCTTTTGTTTTTTAAACTTTTTATTCTTCGTCGGATTATTGTCTTTTGGCATTGAGATGATTGCACATTTTGTTTTCATAAGTTGTGTGCAATATGGGCAAGCATGTGGTAATGGAGGATTATTTGTGTATATGCCATGTAATTTTTTTTTACACATATGTGCCCAGTGTCTACCCATGTGCGTTTTTATGTGCAAACTTGGAAACTCATGTTTGCATATAACAGTGTTTTGATAATTACATGAGATGGCTTCGTAGATGACAGACAGCATATGTTATGGTTTTCAGATACTCGGTTTCTTCTTCGCCGGTATTGTACTCAATCAGTTTGGCTTGATTCGAAATCTTACCGATGTGAAAATTTTGTCTGAATGGGGGATTCTTTTCTTGGTAAGCATTCTTTCTTGTTGTGCTGTTGGAACAGTTCATAATTCTGTGGCCTTCTATTCTTATGCTGTATCTGTACCATGTTTATGAATACAGAAAGTTCATCTCTCTCTCTCTCTCTCTCTCTCTCTCTCTCTCTCTATTAAACTTCTGTTGTCCTTGAGATTTGAAATCAGCATCTCATACAAAGTGAGACTAAATGCCACTAGACCAAATGGTCATTTTCAATATACATTGTTGGTCTATTCCTTAACAACTTAAGCTTTTGGGGTCAAATGGTTATCTAACATATTATCAGACCCTTGATTGCATGATGTCATGGGTTTGAAACCTCCTACCGGGCATACCCCACTTTTTTATTGGTTAGCGAAGTGCAGAGTGGGGCTGCTGCAACTATATGTTTCCCTCTCTGTAATTCTCTGCCTCTTCAGGATGGGGCTGCAGGTGAGGGATGGTGTTAGCTTGATATACATTGTTGGACCATTCCTTACCAACTTAAGCTTTTGGGTCCAATGGTTGTCTAACACTTGGGATGAACCAATAAGCAATTTTTTTTTTTCCGTCTGGTCACCCGTGTACTTCCTGTGCAAGGGGGTGGTGTCCTTCGTTTCCTTTTTTTTTTTTTTTTTCTTTTACAAAGGAAAAAGAAAGAAGGAAAAGAATCTCTAGTTGTCTTTAGTTTTTGATGCTCAAACATAAGTACATCCAGGTTAAATTAGTTTCCTACTGGTTGATTATTGTATGCACCTAACTGTGACACTAAAAGTAAGAAAGATACACGTATTTAGGGATCATTAGCTGGACTTAGTGAGGATTATGGACGGGGAAATATCCGGGAAGGTTTATGGAAGATGTGTTCCTCTTCTTTGCATAATGTTTTCTTAGACGTATGTCATTTTTCTTTCTGAAATTTGGGCTTCCCCTAAAAGTTAAAGAATGTGATTTTTCAAAGAAGCTTATTGTCCTCACATGATGATATGCTGGTCCATACATACCTCTCAAATTGTACTTCTGTAATTATGACTGTTATGTTTTCCCTTTCAGCTATTTGAGATGGGCTTGGAGCTTTCGTTCTCACGTCTAAAGGCTCTTGCAAAATTTGCCTTTGGCATGGGATTAACTCAGGTATTTCGTTGACTAAAAGCAGAACTCGCTGTTTCTAGTATCTCAGTAGTTGTGTAAATGAGATGCTTCATATTTTTGTCCTTATTAAGCATAATTATGAAACTCAAACAAGAGTAGTTAGGGTATGAGTTAATAAAATCATCAGATACATGTGATATAGCTGGAAAAATGTGCTTTTAGAGGTTATTTTCAGAGTTTATGGCTACACTTGTATTCTGGCAATAAGGAAGAAATCAAATGAGTATTCATCAGGAATAGTTAAAATAGAAATTGAATTGCTATTCCTATTCATTCTTTTGGCTCAGGAAGTGGAACAGATAGCAGGAAGAAATAGAGTTTGCATTTCAATGATTAGTTTGCTAAATAGACTAATTGATTGGAATCAAATAACTTAATTATACTTTTAGATATCTCAATTTGTGTGTGTGTGTGTGTGACACGCATACCACTGTCCTGTACACTAAGTCAAATTAGCTCTAAGACAAGTACGACTAATTTGGAAACATTGGGCAATTTACTCTAAACCTACTATTTCGTCTGGTTTTTGGTTCCTAGGTCCCCATTAGCATTAGTGCCAATTAGTAGCCGCTCTTTTTGGAAGGCGAGGTACTCATGTCTGATCGCAGATTCCATGTGTGTGTGTGTGTGTGTGTGTGTGTGTGTGTGAAGTAAGCTCTTCTCTGTGGTGCTATTGATGAGTTGTGGTTCCCACTTTTTTTTACTGAACAATACTTGAGAACTCCTCTCTGGTATGAACAAACAAAGCATGCTTTACTTTATGCTCAGTTGAGAGAATTGCCACTTGGATGTACTGATCAGTCTTCTATTTGTAGTCAATTAGACTGCAGAGTCATTCCCTTGGAAATTTCATTCATTTCTGCCACCATCCTACCTATCAGCATGTCATAACATTACATAGAATTTAATTTGGTTGTACTGTTAGTTGTATGATGATTGAACTAGGAACTGAATGGGGAAACTTGCATATCTTAAGGGCTAAGGGTCTTGCAATAGCATTGTTTTAGTTAGTAAAGGAAATACTATGAAACATTGAGACATTGTGTCTTAATGGAAGTGTACTCAGTGCTTCTTTGTTGATTAATAATTTTAAACACCTTGTTATACAACCATTGCCATTACTTAGTCCTATAATTTCTCTTTGTTTGCATCTTATATGTTAAGCTTGTGTTTACTTTTTATGAATGCTTTTTTTAATTGCATTGAAAAAAAAAAAAAAACCATTTTATAGTGCTGCCGCTAGAATTTTGACCTTTTTGTTTTTTCAACTTTCTTCCTCTTGAAGGTCGTATTGTCTACTCTTGCTTTCACAGCCTTCGAACTCCCTCCTAATGGGGCTATTGGAACCAGAATTTTGACGTTCCTCTTTAACTCAAGGCCTGATTTGGTGAGAACTCGGCTCCATAGAACATTTTTAACATTTTTACCTATGATTTCATTCTATGTAACATGATATTACCATTCTTCTGCTTTTTTATATATACGAACCTTTTGACTTAGATATTTCTTGGAGTCCACTTTATCATACTGTTCAGGCTTGCATCCACTTTGGGTGTAGTGTTGACAGTTTTCTTATATTTTTCTCTTCTTCTCAACTTATAGGAAATATGCTTTTTATAACTTAATTAAGATTTTAGCTAATGGGCAACACTAAGTTATTCTTATTCATCCCTTTAAATTCAGGATGGTATTACTTTTTATGCTCTTAGTTTCATATCTTATTTGTCTTATGCTGCTGTATTAGTTTTATTCCATAAATATGCCATGAAGATAGAGCTTCAAGCTACTGTTCATTGATTCATATGTTATATGCATAACATATGTACAGCTGCAAGCCATTACTTAAAACAGTTGAGTTACTAGACTGCCAGATAGTTTATTTTATTTATTTTTATCAAGGACTGCTA
Source organism: Prunus mume (assembly GCF_000346735.1). Next base: position 12,370,229 of record NC_024131.1, on the reverse strand, counting down.
GATAGTTATGTGCCCAATCATGCTTTCTTCAATGGGCGCTTGTAAACAGGTTCTTTGAGCTAATGGTATAGCATGATATTTCTAAGTTTAGCTTGAGAGGTAGGCAGATATGTTAAGTTAGAACGTGGGTGCTATTGAAAATCCTTGGAGGGATAATGCAAAAGTGTCAAAGTGATGCTTACTTTGTCCCACACCCACACTTTATGATTCATGATTGGTCCCTTCTGCTCATAGTTATTTTTTTTGTTTCTTTTCCATTGGAATGCATGAATTGTTTCTGTTTCCTCAGTTCAACTTGGAAAATCCTGTAATTATATGTTCTTGAAGAATTTCCACATTTTTTTTTTAGCTGTTGTGTATTGATTAGTTTTTGGTACATAAATGTCATACTAGTACATTTAGTCATTATATTTTGAAGCACTAAATATTTTCTTTTATTTAAATAGTTAAGAAATTTATTATCTTTATACTACATCAATTTGTTTCTTTACCAGCTATACCATTTATGTTTATGTATGCTAATCTTTGGTGTTGAAGTTGTATTATGAAAGATAACATGCTAAAACCATAAAACCAATGAAAATGTTGTGCATATCGTGTGGTGGTGTTTTGTATCATGACTTTGACTACTGAAGTGCCGTGGTGACAAAATTTTGAAACTTGATTGCATCTAATAATTTGGAATGCAGAGGGAAAAACAATCCAAAACTCAATTATGTAACATTTAGCCCAAGTGTTTTTTGTAACTTTTAGTATTTGAAATGATATCAAGCATTGAATTGATAATCTAACTAGCTAGGTGGAGTTTCCATTAAAGGAATATGAAGGGAAGCTTGGGAATATTTCTTCAGGAATGCTCTTACTAGAGTGAAATTGCCAAATCCAATAGAAGAATAGGAAAACTAAATAGTTCTCAATATGTTTGCAATTTCTGGTTTAAGTGAAATGTTAACTGCAGAACTGTGAGTGGTGTGGCTCCAAAGAAACATATTAAATTCAATTTTTTTGATACTGAAGTTCTAAAATTAAACATCGAATTTATGTTTGTACATCAGATACCACAGCTTCTTCTTTTAGGCCTGCCCATAATTTAATTTTTTCCTTCATAAATTTTTACAACTAATTTACTTATGGTGGTATTCCAATATGAACTTCATTATCTGTATCCAAATGCTTGTCCCGGTAAAATATTCAAATACGATAAATTTGCTTTCTTAAGTTCATAAAGTTTTCTTGATGTTTAAAGTCACTGGTGGTCTGTCTTTTAGTGTTTCCAACTGCATCATGATACAGAAAGCCCTCTGTCCCAGCCATTTTTAACTTTTAATTTTTTTTGGTGTACTTCCTTTTGTAATAGGTCAACATCAGAAGCATTGATGAAGCCGTAGTGATTGGTGCTGCTCTCTCTCTGTCTTCTTCAGCTTTTGTACTTCAGGTAATTTAATTATGAAAATGCATATACTGATTTTTCAGATGAACAAGTCTATTTCAATTAGCTATTATCACTACAGATATAGTGGTGCCGTAACATGGTTAGTTATATTCAAGCCAAAGTGATCGTTTGCCTTCTTTTTTTTTTTTTCTGTCTTTTGCTAAGCTAAAGTGATAGTGTCTTGTGTAAGTATTTCTTCTTTTTGTCTACTCTATGGTTGTGATAAAATACTTCCCAGTTCTATTAAGAACCATGATAGTTTACTTCTTCCCAGTTTTATGGTTGTACAATGGCATTTGTACGATAGCATTTTAGTTTTCTAAGTATGAACAATGATGCCTAGAAAAAACCTCCCATCACGACTTCTTTTCATCCCTTGATTGGGCTTAATCAATCCTATGGTGGGGAATTCAACGTCTCAGATAGTTTTGAGAGCATCCAGTGTTTCGATTTGTTTAACTTCTTGCCTTTACAAGTTCTAAAATGGACAGTAATCCCAAATGTCAGGCAGTATTTCCCAAAGGTTCTTCTTTTGTTTCCATTTTCTCATTACCTGTGTCTTCTAATTGGATTTTTCCCTTAAATCCATGGAACAAATCAATTTTAGAGGAATGGAACTAATTCTTTATTACTCGTACCAATGTATTTGCTGTTAATTTATATGCAATATACTTAATGATGTTTGATATTGCTGCATAGAGCTTACACAGCATAATATATAGCTACTTGCAGAGAAAGGTGAACTCCCTACAAGATTTGGCTCAGCAACTCTAGGGATACTTCTTTTACAGGTTCCATTTTAAACCACAATTGAAGTTACATATATATTCTTTTTCCTTTTCAGATTCAATTGTCTTGATTTGTTAAATTGAATGGAATGAGCAGTGCAATGGTGTTGCTTGTTCTTTTACTTCCCATTCTGGATTTTTCTAGGGTCGTCATGCAAAGTATACAACAAGAGTATGATGTCAATAACTAGCCCCGCCACTGCTTGATATTTGCAGGACATAGCAGTCGTACCTCTCTTAGTCATACTTCCAGTGCTGGAAAGCCAGGTATTTGAAAAATTCAGTCAACTTTATAAGCTTAATGTGGAATTTGTTAGTCAATCAGATTTGAACGTGCCTCGTGCAATCTTGTTAATGTCATTAGCATTACTGAATACTGATGGTAGGACAAAATGTCTCTGTCTCCTATCGAAAGGAAAAGAAAAGAAAAAAGGAACAATTCGTATGGGTATGCGTCCTGAGTGGTGGTCTCTTTAAGATGAGACCACTATTCATCTTATTATGCAATCTGTGCAATTTTTCTGTGAAGAGAATGAATTTTAGAAGAGAGAAGTTCCAATGCTATGAGAATCCAACTTAAAACTCATAGTGATGTTGTCATTTTTCAGTTCTAGGTCTGGTTGGAAATGTAATGTCAGTGAAGGATACTTAGTGCTGGAAAAAATCACTACATTATGCTGTGGGGATTTTTTTTTGCATTTAAAACTTTTTGGAGTTTGTCTGCTATCAGATACAAGTCACTTTTTGACCATTCCTTAATTTTTTTTGTTTTTTGGCAGAACCTAGCAGAGGGCAGTATATGGCCAACGCTTCTGAAGGAAAGTCTAAAAGCCTTAGGTGGACTGGGTATTCTTTCTCTTGGAGGAAAATTCCTTCTTAGACGAGTGTTTGAGGTTTGCATGATAAACAGTACGGCTTAAGCTCTTTAATATTTTTTTTTTTGTATGTTATTACTGGGCACTAAAATTTAGTTTGTAATATCAGTTTGTGGCAGAAGCAAGGAGCTCTGAGGCTTTTGTTGCGCTTTGCTTGTTGACAGTTGCAGGGACTTCACTTCTCACCCAGCAGTTGGGTTTTAGTGATACGGTTTGATATCACTTCTCAAACTTGGACCATATTTGAGATTAATACCTGCCATTTCTATGTAATAGTTGAGCTTCATTGCATATGCAGCTTGGAGCATTTTTGGCTGGAGCACTATTAGCAGAAACAAATTTCCGGACACAGATTGAAGCTGATATAAGGCCATTTCGAGGATTACTTCTTGGGTTATTTTTCGTAACTACAGGGACTTCCATTGACATGCCGGTACTGAAGTACTCTTTAGTTACAAACATCATTTCATGTTTCTGTTTTCAAGATTAAAATTTTTTTTTCCTCCTTTTTTCCCTCTTTTTTTTTTTTTTTTTTTTTTTTTTTTTTTCCCTTTTTTCCCCCTTTTTTTTTTTTTTTTTTTTTTTTTTTTTTTTTCTGTGAGAAACAATCTTTGAAATCGTTTTTGGCTGCCTGCATGTTTTCACACAGTGTTCTGTTTTAGGTATTTCAATGACAGAATAATGTTTGTGGACGATGGGACAAGCAATCCATTTTTTTCTTTCCAAAAATTGTTAAGTTGGATTCATATGCTGGTGCATTTTAAACTTTCCTTTCATTATTTTAATGATCTGATAAGTGGTCCTATTGTCTTGAAAAATAAAATGAATATATGGTGCTTATTTCTGTAGACCTATGTAACATCTTCTCATACCCAAAATTTGTGGATGCGGCAATAATAGAAAAGCAGAATAATCATTAAAAATTCAGCATGCACAAGTCATATTTTCTTTTCATATGCAGCTTCTTTTCCGAGAGTGGCCGAATGTGCTTTCACTCTTGGCAGGCTTGATTGTCATCAAGACACTGATCATAACAGCAATAGGCCCTCGTGTTGGACTCACTATAAAAGAAAGTATAAGAATAGGATTGCTTCTATCTCAAGGAGGCGAGTTTGGATTTGTAGTTTTTTCTCTCGCAAACAGGTGAGCTATAAACTCATAACTCATAAGTTATATCATGTAGAAAATAATCTGCAACTACACATTTCAGTTTGGTATTTGTTTTAAAACATTTCCTGCCTTGACGAAACAGGCTTGGTGTGCTACCACTTGAGCTTAACAAGTTGCTTATAATTGTTGTTGTCTTGTCAATGGCATTGACCCCATTGCTTAACGAAACTGGAAGAAGAGCTGCTGAATTTATTGGTGACAATTTAGATGGCGAGGATGTAAGTTACTACATCATAGAATGCATTTCAAGATTTCTGAAGGCCACCATAGCTGGCCATTGATGTATCTTCTGGATTGAGTTTCCATGCATCAATCCTTTAAATCATAAGTCAAGGCCATAATGTACTCATTTAAATTTTTATCAGAAACTGAACAGAATCATTTAAGTTTCATAACTCTACTTTTCACACTAATCCACTTTTAATTTATTGTGTTCCGATAAAATCATACAACCATCCAGTTTTTCTGAATTAGTTTTAGAGTTATGATATGTCCATATCTTCAGCTTCAGTTAGTGCCTGATAAAACAAATTTGTGCAGAAACCTGCTGAGGTGGTCAACTTTGATTCTAGTGAACCTGTTGTTATTCTTGGATTTGGACAAATGGGCCAGGTAAGGTTATAACTTACATCGTTCTGCAAGACTGAAAATTTGAGTGAGGTGTAGTTCTCAGGTCCTATTGTAATTACTCTTCTTCTTCGTCTTCTTCTTCTCTCTCTCTCCCTCTGACTCTCATGTCCAGGTCCTTGCCAATTTCTTGTCTACTCCATTGGCTTCTGGGATAGATGGCGATAATCTGGGATGGCCATTTATAGCTTTTGATCTTGATCCTTCTGTGGTGAAGGTCAGTGAAATTTTCTATTTGTGTTGCTTCCTATGTTAGAGAGGATTTGATATGCATGAACATGATAACTCCTTTTCATTATATTTGAATGAGTAGTACTTGAATAACTTGTAATAAAGCAAGTGAAATCATCTTATTAGCCATAATTATCTGGTTGAAAAAGTCAGCGTATTATAAATTTGATTAGAACTGTGATACATTGTCAGGTAGAAAATAATATATTGTTTTATACACCCTGAGAACGAAACGATTTCCAAACAAATGGAATTTTTCATAGTTTAGTATTCTTGAGTAGTGGATTCTGATATAGCCCAAAAGAATATTGTATTGCAAGCTATATATGTTGTTTCGGGAGTCTATATCCATCTTATCATCTAGATTTCAAATGTTGTTTGGGGACTCTAAGTGGGAAAATATCTGCTTTCAGCTGTAATTATTAGGTATTCTCATCTTTCAGTCTTTGAGATCAACATTTAATGAAGTTTACTAGCAAGTTTAAGTTTTTAAGAATTCAATAAAATGCAAAATATGACAAAAGTTTTTTTTGGGACAAAAGGCTGTATTGAATCTATTATGTATGTATAAATGTATGGTTATCTGATCCCACACATGCACTTCCCACGTCGAACATACACGTTATCTGTACTCGACCCCTATATACAACAATATGTGTAAATGGAAGGAAAAATGTATTACAAAAGATTTGAAAATAAAAGTAAAAATGAATGAAAGTAGCTCATGTTCATTGTTATGTAAGCGAATATGGAGTGGTGGGAGATACACTACTTGTAACTTAACCAAAAAACCAGTTGATTTACCAAATCACATTCACTATGTATTAAAATAACCGAAAATTTATCTTATACTGAAGCTATGTTTGCAATAATGATAAGACAGCTACAAGCGTATCCCTACATTTGGCTATATATAGTAGTATACATATACTTACAGACTGCTAAAATATTATTATCGACCAAATATTGCAGGGGAAACTTTTCAACTAATCTTCTTGTGAAGTATTTGGAAGAATTATATTAGATTGCTTATATGCAGATTGAAATTTTTTACCCGGAAAGAGTTTATTGTTGTCATTTATTTTTCCTTAAACCTTATTCATTTTTTGGAATGACATTTGAAGGAAGTTTGGCATCTGCTTTTAAACTGTAATGGAAAATCCATATGTTTGTTACAAATCTTTTCTTCGTTTGGTATGTTAAAGATCAACTGATACTTTGCTATGACATATTACTATTTTTTAACCATTTCATTCACAGGCGTCTAAAAAACTTGGTTTTCCAATTCTTTATGGGGATGGATCCCGTCCAGCAGTTTTGCAATCTGCTGGTATCTCTTGCCCAAAAGCTGTCATGGTCATGTACACTGCCAGGAATAAAACAACTGATGCTGTTCAAAGTCTTCGACTTGCTTTCCCTGCAGTAATGTTCTCTCTCTCTCTCTTCCATTACACGCACATAGGATGTACACATACACTATAGACATAAATATCCTTGTCTTATGAAAAAACAACTAGAAGACCGAAATTTTATCACGATTTCACTAGGAGCCACAACAAAGGGGAAAATTGTTCGCATGAACTTGTGGAGTTTCAATACTTGTCATTTGACAGAAACACTCTTGTATGTATCAATCATGCTCTTTAATACTTACAATCAATGTCGTCCAATATGGGGCTAAAAGGTCATGTTTCAGACTGCTATTGCAGCATAGATTATCATTGAACTGAGTTTCTCTAATTTTGGCATTTCATTTCAAAGGACATTCAGTGGTTTTGAAATCCATTTTCTAGATGAAGCCTGAAATTCTAATAGAGCAGTTGTCTTTCCTCTTCTTTGGGCATCTCTTTGGGCTTCGGTTTCAGGGCAGTTCAAGGACTATCACTACTCTACCATCATGAGAGACATGATGGCAGTCTTAAGATGATTTTACTGAAGTTTTTGTGTTTTTTGTGTTTTTTAATTACAGAATTATTTTAAATCTTAGTAGGTCGGACACTTTTTTTTTTTGGTCTTGTTTGTTTTGATCGAGGATTTTTCCTCTTGATTATCAATACAATGTTTCTATTCAAAAAAAGAAAAAAGAAAAAAGATTTATGGATATGGTTTCCCACCGACTTTCATACATGTCTTTGTGTGTGCGTGTGTGGGTTCTCATTATGCATTAGAATGCTCTTCTACATTCGTTCTGGCTTCTGGGATGGTTTGGTTATACAGCATGCTCTGTGTCCTGTGAGATTGATAGCTTGGAGCTGACGGTATCTTGGTCGGGTTTGAGTTTTTATGCAAGGGACTCAGAGTGAATAAGGGATTGAGCATATAATTTTGAGGGTTTCATTTATTTTTATTTTCTAAATTTGTTGAAACCTCAAAAGCATAGAGACACCAAAACAATACAAGAAAAACATATATAACGAAATCAAGAACAAAACCTCTAACAGATACAACTAAATCAGTGCCAAACCCACAAACAGAACACATCCCTATTTTACAGCAGCTTCCCGGTCTGACCATAAAATAAACTCGGAGGTTAGAATAAGAAAATATCACTTGTGCCTCAAGGAATTTTTCAGTGAACTCTCATTTGAAGGGAATTATAGAATCAATAAATGTGAATTGACATCCAATTCAATCTGAGAGTCCCAGTCCTTTCCTGCCATACATAGTACCAGCTCAAGTGCTGTGAAGGCTAAATTCGTTCCACTTAATAATTGACTTTAATTTTTGAATCTTAGATAATTTTCTATTTTGTTCAGATCTTAAATCCTTTTCTATACTCTTCCTCCTTGGTTTGAATGTCAATTTTTATGGCGAAAATTCTAAATTTGCAGGTCCCAATTTATGCCAGAGCTCTGGATCTCAAGCACCTTTTAGATCTGAAGAAAGCAGGTGCAACAGATGCTATTCTGGAAAGTGCAGAGGTATCAGATTAATTGATTGCGTTTGTTTGAATTATTGAATTTGACAAGTCTTTTTATGATGCAATTTTGTACCTGACTAAATATTTTAATTCATGCAGACAAGTTTGCAGCTGGGCTCTAAGCTTTTGAAAGGGCTTGGAGTTATGTCTGATGATGTGAACTTTCTCCGTCAGCTCTTTCGTGATTCCATGGAGCTGCAAGCTCAAGAAGGAGTGAGCAGAACTGATGATAGAGAATTTAATAGTCTGAAGCCTATGCAGGTACTTGCAAGTATATTATTAGCTGCACTGAAATCACTTTGTCAAATTTAATTGTTCATATTCGCCTTCTGGATTCAGACCTGAACCTGATTGAGCACCGTACCATGCCATGCATTTTCCTTTCCCTGGTTGAAAATTTATTAGCTTTTCATTTTAAGATGTTTGTCGATAAACCGATCTTTCAAGAATGACAAGCATTTTAAATGGATATGATCATCTACTTAATGTTAGAGACCAAAGAGATCCTAAACATTATGAGAAAGCTGTGTTAAGTTTCGCTGAGGCCCGATTTTATCAAGACATCATTCATAAATTATTCACAACACTCTCTTTGAGTGATTTTTCTAATTAGAATTTGATTTCTGAACTCATATGAACTGTCCATCTGGTTCTAACATGCATTCCTTTCCCCTTAGTTCTCATTGTAATCTCTTGTATAGTCATGGTGGAGGACAGTTTGAAGATGTAAACTTCTTGCAACTTCAACTTGAATTACTATGTTATTTTTACAATTGGCTCCATGTATATATTCTGGGTTTGCATGCAGTAGGAAAGGATGATATATATAACTAATGGGTTTGCTTGACAAGGTGAGAGTTGCCGACTTGATTGATGATGCAGTACCCGTTCCATCCACGTCCTTAGAAGGCGAATCATGGGGGGCAACCACGGAAGATAGTTCTTATATCTTGACAATTGAGGGGAATGTGGACAAAGCAAATCCCGAAAACAGTGAGCTCCAACAGTCTGAGCATACAGAAGAGGAAGGAGTTTCACATAGTGGCTTAGAAACGGAGAACAGTTTTGCAATTAAATCACAAGATGTTGACGGATCAAACTCTTGTGTAACAACTAAAGATGAAGTGTAGTGTAGTATAGGGGGGAAAATAGTGTAAAGCTTGATTTTTCACTCCAGGGAGCTCACAATTCCTTGAATGTGTCAAAAACTAGTCTGCTAAAATTTGTTTCAGGAAAAGTAGCAGGGGGTGCTAATTCTTTTTATCATACCACAGGCTTGTATATATTTTATTCTATTTATTTTTATATTTTCTGTCAATGCAAGAAATATAAGAAAGTTTTTGTTTCTTTTTCCTTTTGTTTCCCTCTTTCTAATTGTATGTTGTATCCTGAGTTTCAAGGTTGGTTCATTGATGGGGTCTTGTGCAGAAGTTTCAATATAACTGTCTCATTTTTCTTTGATGAGCTAATTTTACATGTTCATCACATCAACATTATCGTTATGTTGGGTTGGGATATATTCACATCACCATTATCAAGAAAACAAGGCAATCTCTCAGAAATCAATAGTATATATATTTTTTTGCTCAAAGAACTTGTCAATTTCGATGTCAAGAAGATTATGATGAAGACAGCCATTGAGTGTGCAACAGAGGATGAATGCAAGTTGTCGGAGATTGAAATACTTCAGTCTCGGCTTTCGAAATTGCTACAGAAGAAAAGATACCTGATTGTGTTAGATGATGTTTGGACTGAAGACCAGGATGATTGGGACAATCTAATACCTTTGCTTACAGGGGGTCTTGATGGCTGCAAAATCATTGTCACTACCCGCAGTCAAAAAATTCCATTCATGCTGGACTTCCCGAATTCACCATTTTATTTAAATGGTTTGAAGGATGATGATTGCTGGTCTTTGTTCAAGCACCGGGCATTTGGACGCGGAGAAGAAGAGAAGTATCCAAATCTTACACGGATTGGAAAGGAGATTATCAAAAAAGTAGGAGGTGTGCCGTTAGCTGCAAAAAGTTTGGGAAGCTCAATGCGCTTGAAAAGAGAAGAAAAACAGTGGTTATTTATGCGAGATTGTGAACTCTGGGAATTAGATGAAAGCCAACATAAAGTTTTCCCTGCCCTGATGTTAAGTCTACCACCACATCTTAGACAATGCTTTGCATTCTGTTCACTATTTCCCAAAAAATATGAGTTCAATAAGCACAAGTTAATTCATCTATGGATGGCAGAAGGCTTCATTCCAAAAGAGGGAAGCAAGCGACCTGAAGACATTGGTGAGGAATACTTTTCCGAATTGTTGTGGATATCTTTCTTACAAGAAGTACGGCTACATGAAGGTGGAGAAATAATTGGATACAAGATGAACGATATCATTCATGATCTTGCACAATATGTTGCAGGAAAAGAATATGTGGTACTTGAACAGGGTCGGCCACAAAATTGGTCACCAGCAGAGATTCGCCACGCATCTGTTGTTTATACATATGGTGCAATTACAATTCCAGAAACTCTATATGAGGCAAAACATTTGAGAACTCTCTTATTGATCGGTGGTTCCGGCTTCTTAAACATAGATAAAATTTATTCAAGTTTTGAATACTTGCGTGTGCTAGATCTCAACAACTGTGATCCTGTTGATGTGCCTAAATCCTTGGGTGGCTTCATGTGTTTGAGGTATCTTGACTTGTCTTACACGCTTATCTCCCAGTTACCTGAAAACATGAAGTATCTCTTTTCTTTGCAGACCTTAAACCTAGTTGGTTGCAATAATCTTGAGATTTTGCCTTCTTTGGGATTAAACCTAAGACATCTTAACTTAAGTGGATGTGTGCGTTTGACTGGTATGCCTTCTACAATTGGATTGTTAGTTCAACTTCAAACATTGCCACTTTTTGTTGTGTCGAAGAAGGCGAGGAGTATTGAGCTGCAATGTTTAAATCTTTATGGTGAGTTGAATATTACTGGCTTGGAGAATCTTAAAGTTGCTTCTTTAGCAAAACTGCATATGAAGAAAAATCTTGAGTCATTGGGATTATACTGGGGTTCTATTCTGGGATTTAAAGATTCATTCGCCAAACCACCTAATGCCCCACCTGAAGTAGGTGTCTCGAGATCACATATAGCGCCGCAACTTGAAAGCCTGCAACCACACAAAAATCTGAAAAAGCTAGTTATAAATGGATATCCAGGAACCAAATTTCCTGATTGGGCTCTCCCAAATCTTATTGCCGCTGATTTCACCAACTGTAGAAGTTGTAAACATCTTCCAGCCCTTGGGAATCTTCCGCTACTTAAGATGCTTTCTTTGCATGGAATGCATGGCGTTGTGAGAATTGGTAGAGAGTTCTATGGTGACAGCACTGACATATGGTTTCCATCACTCGAAGAACTATCAATTAGTGATTTTGCAAAGTTGGAAGAGTGTTCAAGTGCAAATTATGGAAATGCATTCCCTAGATTGAAGAAATTAACTGTAAAGAGTTGCCCCAAGTTAGCACGTATACCGTTACCTCAGTCCCTTCAACATTTGGAGCTGCGAGATTGTAATCCTAGGATGATGCCCATGGCAGATTTAAGTTTGCTATCTGTGCTTATTCTTGACAAAATTCCAGAACTAGTGTCTCTCCCAGAAGGGCTTTTTGCATCAGCTAGACTGTCTTCCTTGAAGATTTTGTCTTGCCCCAAGCTTCATTCAATGCCTTTGCATATGCAAAACCTTAGTTCTCTGAAATCATTGACCATTCGTTGGTGTGGAGAGTTGTTCTCTCTGCCACAAAGTTTGCAGAACCTTAAAGCTCTGGAGTCAATGGAGATTAGTGACTGTCACAGTCTAACATCCCTTCCAAATTGTGGAATTGCAGGTTTGGCTTCGCTTCGAACTTTGTCCATTGAAAACTGCAGTAAACTAACTTCTCTGTCGTCGAGTTTGGAGCAGCTCACATTGCTTGAGCACTTCACCATCATGTACTGTCCAAAGCTTGGTTCCTTTCCAGCCGGTGTGCAACACCTCTCCTCCCTTCGAAGTTTGATCGTTCTGAGCTGTCCTTGGTTTGATTCTCTGCCAGAAGGGTTGGAAAATGTAAAGACCCTGCACTGCTTGGAAATTAGTAGCTGCTCCAATCTAACAGCTTTGCCAGAATGGTTTGAGGATCTTGATTCTCTTAGATCTTTGACCATATATGATTGTCCTAATTTAAAACTGTTGCCACCGGGTTTCAAGCTTCTCACTAAACTCCAGCACCTCTCTATTCAAGAATGTCCTGAGCTTGAGGAAAGATGTAGACGCGGTAGCGGTGAGGATTGGTCGAAAATAGCCCATGTCCCGCATAAGTACATTGGATCGCCTCAGGTCAGGCAGTCTGGCGATGCAAGCACATCTGGCAGCTCTTCTGTCCAAGCATCTTCTCAGTAAGACACTTCTATTTCCTTGTCATTAACAAGCTATTATATATCATTATGGTAGATCATTCCTCCTGGTGTTGTCACTGTTGTGGTGTGCTTTATTATTTTTATCTTTATAGTGGATTTCTGTATTTCTATGTACAGGGCTGTTTTGAAAATCCTCTGAGTTTGTATTGTATGGATATCAACATTAATAAAATTTCTATGTTACTTGTCTTTTTGAATTTTGATTCTGTTTATTTTTGTATTGAATAATGTTTAGTCATATTGCATTGTTGTAGATTTTTGCTTGATAGTTGCCAATGCAAATTTGCAATGCAGCAGCAGAGTCACCAAAAGATGTGACATGCCCTCATCAAATGCAAATTTTGAATAGTTTCTGCTTCGGAATGTGAGTGTTATATGTTTTGGAACAATTCGTTGGATCTTTGTTGCTTCAAAATCTAAGGTGGGTTCGTTTAGGTCCAGATTTATCTGTGGTTAGTTTGTTGCTTGTTTGGCTTTAGCCTTTGATGGAATGTGATGAAATCTAACAGCAGGGCGGAAATTGACTTTTAAAAATAGTTCAAATGCTGAATTTTCTAAACAAGAGGTTAACGGGCAAATTTAAAGTATCAACCAATACATCAGTTTCTTTTTAATGAATCACAAAGACAAACTTGAACAAGGAAGAATAGCATTGACTTTAGTTGCTGCTAGCTCAAGCCATAATTCACCGCAACCAAAGAGCATTGCCATTTGCTTGCCCAGTTGGCCTGCCTCAGCCTCTTTCAGGTAATTCCTAGTACACCTTGCCCTCATCGTCAAGATTAACTACTATCAGGGTTTTAATCTATTGAAAAGCTTAGTGGAATTACAAATGTAACAGTATTTTTAAAATTTTCAGTTAATAAAATGTCCAGCAAAATTGTTTTATTTTGCTCTGCTTCTTCTCCTAGCTTGATGGTACTGAGACAGGAGAAACCAGCAGATCAACTACCTTTTTTTGTGGTTTTAGGTCCCCAAGTAGTGATTTTTCTTTGCTTTCCTAGCCAAACATGGGGTCCTTAAGGCTCTAGCCAAGAACAAGGACAGATTTTGGGTTCCACTCACCTTTTGTCCACTTACACTCCTTTTTGTTTTTTTAATACTTTTTATTATAACAAAAAAGGGAGTGTAAATGGACAAAAGAGGAGTGAGAACATACAATTGAACAAATAGAGTGTAAATAGACAAAACAAGAGTGAGAAAATCAGCTCTGAAGAAAAAAACAAAAAAAGGACAAGAGTAGGAATGAACTAAATGCTACTGAAAAAATGGGGAAGAATCAGACAAATTTTTTCAAAAAGATGACGGTGCTTGATTTTTCCTTGTCACTGATGAAGGTGCTTGGGGGTTTCCTAGTCAATACTTGTCATCTGACAGAAACATTCTTGCAAATATCAATCATGTTCTTCAATACGTACAATCAGTGTCGTCCAATATTGGGCTAAAACAAGATATCCACCAAAACATTACAAGAAAAACATATTAACCAAATCAAGACCAAAACCTTTTAACAGATACAACTAAATCAATGCCAAACCCTCTCTAAAAAAAACACAGAAAAAATCAGTGACAAACCCGAACCAAATCAAGGCCAAAATCTTCCTCCATGGTTTGAATGTCAATTTTGTGGCGAAAATTCTAAATTTGCAGGTCCCAATTTATGCCAGAGCTCTGCATCTCAAGCACCTTTTAGATCTGAAGAAAGCAGGTGCAACAGATGCTGTTTTGGAAAGTGCAGAGGTATCAGATTAATTGATTGCGTTTGTTTGAATTATTGAATTTGACAAGTCTTTTTATGATGCAACTTGTACCTGACTAAATATTTTAATTCATGCAGACAAGTTTGCAGCTGGGCTCTAAGCTTTTGAAAGGGCTTGGAGTTATGTCTGATGATGTGAACTTTCTCCGTCAGCTCTTTCGTGATTCTATGGAGCTGCAACCTCAAAAAGGAGTGAGCAAAACTGATGATAGAGAATTTAATAGTCTGAAGCCTATGCAGGTACTTGCAAGTTACCTATTCCTTTCCCTGGTTGAAAATTATATTAGCTTTTCATTTTGAGATGTTTGTTGATAAACCGATCTTTCAAGAATGACAAGCATTTTAAATGGATATGATCATCTACTTAATGTTTGAGACCAAAGAGATCCTAAACATTATGAGAAAGCTATGTTAAGTTAAGCTGAGGCCCGATTTTATCAAGACATCATTCATAAATTATTCACAACACTCTCTTTGAGTGATTTTTCTATTTAGAATTCGATTTCTGAACTCACATGAACTGTGCATTTGGTTCTGCTAACATGCATTCCTTTCCCCCTAGTTCTCATTGTAATCTCATGTATAGTCATGGTGGAGGACAGTTTCAAGATGTTAACTTCTTGCAACTTCAAGTTAAGCTACTTGAATTACTATGTTATTTTTACAATTGGCTCAATGTATATATTCTCGGTTTGCATGCAGTAGGAAAGGATGATATATATAACTAATGGGTTTGCTTGACAAGGTGAGAGTTGCTGATTTATTGATGACGCGGTACCCGTTCCATCCATGTCATTAGAAGGCGAATCATGGGGGGCAACCAAGGAAGATGGTTCTTATATCTTGACAATTGAGGGGGACGCGGATGAAGCAAATCCCGAAAACAGTGAGCTCCAACGGTCTGAGCGTACAGAAGAGGAAGGAGTTTCACATAGTGGCTTAGAAACAGAGAACGGTTTTGCAATTAAATCACAAGATGTTGACGGATCAACTCTTGTTACACAACTGAAGATGAAGTGTAGTGTAGTATAGGGAGAAAAATAGTGTAAAGCTTGATTTTTCACTCCAGTGAACTCACAATTCCTTGAAGGTGTCAAAAACTGGTCTGCTAAAATTTGTTTCAGGAAAAGTAGCAGGGGGTGCTAATTCTTTTCATCATACCAGAGTCTTGCATATTTTTAATTCTATTTTAATTCTATTTTTATATTTTCTGTCAATGCATGGAATATAAGAAAGTTTTTGTTTCTTTTTCCTTTTGTTCCCCCATTTCTAATTGTATGTTGTATCCTGAGTTTCAAGGTTGGTTCTTTGATGGGGTCTTGTGCAGAAGTCTCAATATAACTCTGTCTCATTTTTCTTTGATGGGCTAATTTTACATGTTCATCACATCACCATTATCATTATGTTCCCCATGTGTCATATGGTTAGCCATTAAAAGTTAACTGGGTAGGAAGCTCCTTCAATGCATGTGTGCCAAAATGTGTGTTTAAAGTCAAGTTTCTGTTTTTACAGCTTCAATTAGTTACTCGTCCATGGATGAAAAACCTTTATTTAATTTTATTTTTACTTTTCTTCATATGGGTTGCAGAAAAACCTCGGCCAGTGGCCTCAAGGAACTGGATCAGTACTTTGTTACTCGCAATGGCTTTAAAAGGATGATCTCTCACCGTACATTCGGCTCTTTCAAAGCCTCCATCATCGGTTTATGTGAATGCGTCTCGGTGGTACAATCGATATGCTTCTTCTCTGAGGAAGAGGACGATGGGGGTAATTTTTAATTTTTTCTAATCTCTCAGAAATCAATAATATATTTTTTTTGCTCGAAGAGCTTATCAATTTTGGATGTCGGGTTGGGATATATTCCTGATGATTATTATTATTATTATTATTATTATTTTTAATGTGCTTAATTTTGTTGAGGTTAGCATCTAATGGACCATTAACTAACGAAGAGAAGATGAAATCAAGTTCAAAGCTCTGGCATTGGCATTGTGGTTTATCATGAAGTGGGGTTCATTTTGATAAAAACGCTAAACACAAGGGTATTTGTGTAATTATAGCATGTAAAGTACTAGTTTTACAAACCCATGGCTGAAAAGTGTTGACATGAAGTCAACTTTCCTGGCTTCTCTAAAGTCTAGGCTTCATGGGTTGATCAACCAAATTGAACTTCCACTTGTATTTTCAGACCAACTCCAACAATTCTCATCTCACTGTTGTCAGCCTTGTTTTAGCTGAATTGGAATTTTGTTGCTGCAAGAAATGGAAGCAGCAAACATAGTTTTATCCCCTGCTTTGCAAGTGATCTTTGACAGACTGGCATCCCCAGTCCTACAAAAGGCTGCTGATTTCTTGGGTTTTGATGACAACTTCCGCGGCCTACAACATGCCGTGGAGCGGGCTCAAGCTACTCTTGAAGATGCAGAAGATCAACAATTCACCAGCAGAGCTGTCAGACTTTGGTTGTCAAAGCTCAAGAATGCAGCTTATGATGCTGAGGACGATCTGCACTACTTGACTGCTAAAAGAATGAGAGGTGGGAGCGATTTTGAAGACAGGAGACCAGGTCTGATGAATTTTCAACTTGGAGACCTTATGCATGCTACCCAAACTGGTGCAGTGCTCCGGGCATTAGAAGCAACTATAAATGAGGGGCTCAGTGAGTTTAATTTTAAAGCGCCTAGTATGGCAGATGGTCGAACTACCATGAGAGAGACAAGTTCTTTTGTCATTGAGTCAGAGATATGTGGAAGAGAAGATGACAAAGAGAAGTTGGTCAAACTGTTAATATCTTCTGAAGCTTGCCAGGAAGGATATGCAACATGTATTTCAATATTTGGTATTGGAGGAATTGGTAAGACCACTCTTGCTCAATTGGGATATAATGATGACAGGGTAATCCACCACTTTGATATTAGGATGTGGATTTTTGTCTCTGATGATTTCAATGTTAAGAAGATCATGAAAGCAATTATTGAGTCTGCAACTAAGGATGAATGCAAGTTGTCCGAGATTGACCTACTTCAGTCTCGGATTTGGAATTTGTTGCACAATAAAAGATATCTCATTGTGTTAGATGATATTTGGACTGAAAACCATGATGATTGGGACAAACTACGACCTTTGTTCAGAGGGGGTGTTGATGGATGCAAAATCATTGTCACCACCCGCAATACAAAAACCGCATTCATGACAGACTCCCCAAATTCCCCATTTTATTTGAAGGGTTTAGCAGAGGATGATTGCTGGGCCTTGTTCAAGCAACGGGCTTTTGGGCGAACTGAAGAAGAGAAGTATCCCCGGCTTTTGTCAATTGGAAAGCAAATAGTTAAAAAATGTGGAGGTGTGCCATTAGCAGTAAAAAGTTTGGGAAGTTTAATGCGCTTTAAAAGAGAGGAGCAGCAGTGGTTGTTTATGCAAAATAGTGATCTCTGGAAACTAGATGCATGCCAAAATAAAGTTTTACCCGCCCTGATGTTGAGTTATATTCATCTCCCATCACATCTTAAACAGTGCTTTGCATTCTGCTCAATCTTTCCGAGAAATTATGAATTCAAGAAGAAGAAGTTAATTTATCTATGGATGGCAGAAGGATTAATTCTACAAGGAGGAAGCAAGCGACCAGAAGACATCGGTGAAGACTACTTTGCTGATTTGTTGTGGATGTCTTTCTTTCAAGAAGTAGAGTTATGTGAGGGTGTCAGTATAACTGGATACAAAATGAATGATGTCATTCATGATCTTGCACGATATGTTGCAGGAAAGGAATATGTGATACTTGAACAGGGTGCTCCACCAAATGGACCAGCACAAATTCGCCACTCCTCTGTGGTTTATACGTATGGAGAAATTACAATTCCAGAAGCTCTATATGAGGAAAAACATTTACGAACTCTCCTATTGATTGGAGAATTCGGCTCATTAAGATCCATTGGAAAAATGTTTTCGACTTTTGTTTACTTGCGTTCGCTGGATCTGAGCAGCTGCACTGTTTACAATTTACCAGAATCGTTGGGTATTATGATATGCTTGAGGTATCTTGACGTCTCTTACACACCTATTCGTCTGTTACCTGGAAGCACAAGCAAGCTTTGTGCTCTGCAGACTTTAAACCTTTTTGGTTGTCATAATCTTAGGCGCTTGCCTTTCTTAGGAGGCATGACTGACCTAAGACATCTCAATATAACTGGATGCCAAAGTTTGGACTGGATGTGTACTGGTATTGTAAGGTTACACCAACTTCAGACATTGCCATTATTTGTTGTTAGCTGGGAGATCATGCATTCCTACAGTGCCATTGAGTTCAATTTGAATAGGAGTCTGGGAGCTCTGCAACATTTAAATCTTTATGGAAAGTTAAATATTATACAGTTGGGGAGAGTTAGAAATGCATCCATAGCACATTCTGCTGGATTGAAGACGAAGGAAAATCTTGAGTTGTTGGGATTATACTGGGGACTATACCAGGGATTTGAAGGTTTGGACGATTCATTCACGAAACTACATAAAGCCCAACATAAATTAGACATCTCAGGATCAAACATAGGTCCAAAACAGCATGAACCTGATGCTAGAGTGGCCGAAGAAATTCTTGAAGGCCTGCAGCCACACAATAATCTGAAAATTCTAGTTATACATGAGTATCCAGGAATCAAATTTCCTCGTTGGGCTCTACCTAATATAGTTTCATTTCATTTGGCCTATTGTAGAAATTGTGAACATCTTCCTGCCCTTGGAAGTTTGCTGCTACTTAAGACTGTTTCTCTGCATCGAATGGATGCTGTGAGATGCATTGGTACAGAGTTCTATGGTGATGGGGCAGACATACGGTTTCCATCACTTGAAGAACTATCAATCAGTGATTTTGCGAACTTAGAGGAGTGGTCAAGTGCAAATGATGGAAATGCATTCCCTAGATTGAAGAAATTAACTGTCAAAAGTTGTCCCAAGTTAGCACATATACCCTTATGTCAGTCACTTCAACATTTGGAGCTGCGGGATTGTAATCCAACATCAATGTCCACAGCAAATTTAACTCTCCTTTCTGTGCTTGTTATAGAAAAAATTCCAGAGCTGTCCTGTCTCCCAGAAGGGTTTTTTGCATCAGCTCATCTGTCTTCTCTGGAGATCTTGTGTTGCCCCAAGCTTCATTTACTTCCTTCAGAGATGGGAAACCTTACTTCTCTGAAATCATTAACCATTCGTTGTTGTGAACAGCTGTCCTCTCTTCCACAGACTTTGCAAAACCTCAAATCTCTGCACTCACTAGAGATTAGTGGTTGTCACAGTATTATGTCCATGCCAGATGGTGGAATTGGAAGTTTATGTTCCCTTCGGACTTTGTTCATTGAGAGCTGCAGTAATCTGATTTCTCTGTCATCAAGTTTGGAGCATCTCACATTCCTTGAACACTTGAGCATTATGAATTGTCAAAATCTTGGTTCTTTCCCAGAGGGTGTGCAACACCTCTCCTCTCTTCGGAGTTTGACTATCTTGAGCTGTCCTTGGTTTGATGCTCTGCCAAATGGGTTACAAAATGTCCCGACGCTGCACTGCTTGGAAATTATTAGCTGCCCTAATCTAACAGCTTTGCCAGAATGGTTTGGGAATCTTGCTTCGCTTCGATCTTTGACCATATCTGATTGTCCTAATTTAAAAGTACTGCCACCAGGTCAAAAGCTTCTCACAAAACTCCAACACCTCTCTATTCAAGAATGTCCTGAGCTCGAGCAAAGATGTAGACCAGGAAGTGGTGAGGATTGGTTGAAAATAGCACATGTCCCACATAAGTACGTTGGATCACCTCAGGTCAGCCAGTCCAGTGAAGCAAGCACATCGGGCAGCTCTTCTGTTCAAACAGCTTCTCAATAAGCAACTTCTGTTTCATTGTCATCATGGTAACTCCTTTCTCCTGGTGTTTGTGTGCCTTTTTTTTCCTTTCCTTCATATTGTTTGTTTAGATGGATAGAGTGACCACAAAGTTTTAATATTCCTTCAGTTGTAGAATTTCATATGTTTGCATACAAAGCTGCTTTGAGAATCCTCTGATTTTCTGTTGATATCATGTTAATAAAATCTCTGTAGAGGACACTTTTTCTGAAAGTTATTAGTGGACACTTTTGTTTTGATGGGAAGAGGTGAACAAAGTATAGTTTTCTGAGTTACGAAACGGGATGAGAACAAGTAGTAATATGGCTCTTTCAATATTAGTTAAGAACACATCAAAGCAGCCATATACAATTAGTTTAAAAGCAAGGTTATATGTCATTTTATTTTACTGTCCATACATGAACACATTGCCCAGGTTTTAAGTCTTAAGAACAAGAAATAATTTGTTTCTAAAATAAACTAAAGGGATAAAACCCAGATGAAGAACTGAAATTTAGATTAGAAAATTTTCGGTGGAAAGAAAAAAAATAGGAACTTGGGTTCTCAAAGACACAAAATCTTCTCCTCGGCCTCTGTTCTTTAATAAATTGGCAGACTTGGATACAAAAACCTTTTTGATTTGTTTACTTGTACAGTCACTGCAATATATCTTTGCAACTTTTCCAGAATGGCTTGAGGAACAAATCCTGCTTGTCCTAATTTAGATATATTGCCACCAGGTTTGAAGCTTCTCATTGAACTCCAGTACCTCCCTGTTCAAGAATGTCCCAGCTTGAGTGATGCAAGTGCAAAATTATTAAGAAGCAGGTAGTTGACAAGATACGCTCAAGCCATGTGTTTGGTGTTGGAAAAGCCAAGCAATCTTTTATGTTTCGTTTATTTTATTTGTAATTAAGCAGTTGTTCGTTGTGATTCTATATTTTTAAGAATAATTTGTAATAATTAGATTTTCTAGGGTTTTTATGTTTATTATTTTAGAGAGTTGAGTGTAGTCGTCATTTTTATCATATTATCCAAAAAATTCAAGACCTTTCCCTAGTTTTTTGGTGGATTCCCTACATCCTTAATTCTATATTTGATTTCCCACTCCCTTAAAATATGGCTTTGTATATGTAGTATGTATAAGTATGTATACAATCTCATTCTTTTGAGAGATGGCTCAAATAATTATATATAACATAGCTTCAATTGATGGATCCCATCCTTGTAGGCTCCATCACGCATTGTATGTCTATTTTTCAGGCATTCGTCAAAGATTATGGCTCAAATTGCCAAAATTTTTGCAAGAATGATAACTTTTATTTTTAGTTTTCACTTTTTTGTTACAAAGGCGAATTTACATGTTTCGGTATACAAAATTGAACTTACTTAAAATTGTTTTCAGTTCTTAGTTTTCATTTTGTATGTTATCCATGTACATTTCTTCTATATCTTTCCCGCCACCCTCTCTTTTCACCATTCCTTCCCTCATTTCTCCCTTTTCTTCAACAAAAATCAAAACTGAAAACTAAAAGAGGCGCGCAGTTTTTGAAACAATGACGATGAGGGCATGGTGTTCTGCGAATTACCTGAAAGAGGCTGAGGATGAGGCAGGCCAACTAGGCAAGCAAATCGAGCAGGTGTACGTCTTAACAAGAAGAAGAGGATGAGATTTAGGGATTTCCATAGAAGAAGGTAGAGAGGAAGCAAGAAGGAAAATAGCTGTATATTCTGTATTTTAGATCTTGATTAATAGGAATTATAAAAGCTCAGCTTTAGTACAGTACTTATCTCCTAACATCACGCTAACAGACTTAACAAATACAGCTAACTCTCACTAACAGACTTAACAGAGAGCACGTGAGCTGCACATGATGACTTAACAATTTCTTAACTGAAACACATGGTTAACATTTTCCCTACCCAGCTGAACTCCTCAGTCTAAGATGAAGACAGTGTTGTAAGAAAATGGGACTGTGTAACCCCTTTGTAAAAACATCTGCTATTTGTTCTTCAGTAGGTATATACTGGACAATAAGATCCTTTCTTTGTACCTTCTCTCTCACAAAGTGAAAGTCTATATCCAAATGCTTAATTCGAGAATGGTAAACTGGGTTTGAGCTTAAAGCCAGTGCTGATAAGTTGTCACAATACATAAGAGGAGCATTTGGCAGAAACATCTTCAGATCCAAGAGAACCTGTCGAATCCATGACAAGTCAGCAGCTGTGTTTGCTAAGGCCCTGTATTCTGCCTCTGTTGAACTCCTAGACACAGAACCTTGCTTCTTGGACTGCCAGGAGATAGGATTACTACCCAAGAATACCACAGATCCGGTTGTAGATCTTCTAGTATTGATATCCCCTGCCCAATCTGCATCACTGTATGCATTAAGCTGCCAAGGACCCTTTGTAAAACTGATTCCATATTCTAATGTACCCTGTACATATCTGAGAATACGCTTCACCAAAAAATAGTGAACCTCAGTAGGATTATTCATATATTGACACACATGATTCACAGCATAGGCCAGATCAGGTCTTGTAAATGTTAGATACTGTAAAGCACCTACTAGACTGCGAAACATAGTGGGATCTGCCAAGGGCTCACCATCAGTCTGTAACACTTGAGTGTGTGGCTTACAAGGTGTTGCACAAGCTCTACATGAACTCATGCCAGCTTTATGTAGTAGATCCTTGGCATACTTAGTTTGACTCACGAATATGTCACCAGAGGAATTATAGGAAATTTGCAGACCTAAGAAAAAGGTGAGCTGCCCCATATCTTTCATTTCAAACACCTCACTTAAGTCTGTAACCACTCTTTGAATCAACTGATCACTAGAACCTGTTATAATGATATCATCAACATATAAGAGTAAAATCATAATGTCATTCTCAGTATGCTGCACAAACAGACTTGGATCAGAATGTGAAGATTTAAAGCCAAGAGTAGGTAAGTAACCTGTGAATTTGGCATTCCATGCCCTTGGAGCCTGTTTAAGACCATACAAAGATTTTTTCAGTTTACATACAAACTGTGGATGAGTAGAATCTTCAAAACCAAGAGGCTGTTTCATAAAAACTTCTTCTTCAAGATCGCCATGTAGGAAAGCGTTCTTGACATCAAGTTGTCGTAGTTTCCACTGGTTCATAGCAGCTATGCTTAATACTAACCTCACTGTTGTGTGTCTAACAACAGGACTGAAGGTTTCCCCAAAGTCAAAACCAGGCTCTTGACTGAACCCCTGAGCAACAAGTCTAGCCTTATATCTACCCACTGTACCATCTGGATTTCTCTTTATTTTATAAACCCACTTACTGCCAATAATATTTTTATCACCTGGATTAGGAACTAAAAGCCATGTGCCTTGCATATGAAGAGCATCAATCTCCTCTTTCATAGCCTGCCTCCACTCAGAAGAAAACGAGGCCACCTTAAAACTAGAAGGCTCATCTAATTCAGGAATAGCATGAAGACATGTAAAATAACCTTGATAATCTGGAAACTGTTTGTTTTGAACTATACCATTTTTGGCCCGAGTAATCATGGAATGATTATTGATAGGAAATAAAGAAACCGATGAGTCTTGAGTACTAACAGAAGAAGAGGAAGCATCAGAGACCTCAAACGGAAACATAACCTGTAATTGTTGTTCATTCAACACAGGTACAGAACCTGTAGAAGCCACCAGAATATCATCCAACGATGCTTGATGTTGGATGGGAGATAAAGACTCATGAGTAGATGAGATGGACTGAGACTGAGAAGTAGATACTTGTGTATCAGAGGCTAGAGACGATGGATCTTGAGCATTAAGAGAAGCTTGATAAGGCCTTGAAGGCAGAGAAATAATGACAGGAGCCACTGATGCAGTAGAAGAAAACTGAGAAGACTGCCCACATATACCAGGGTTAATTTGCTTAAAAGGAAATATAGCTTCATCATGAAGAACATGCCTTGAGATTACACATTTTGCAGTAATTCGATTGTAGCAAATAACTCCCTTGTAACCAGGTGAATATCCCAAGAACACGCACTGAGTGGTTCGCGGTTGTAACTTATGCACATTATAATGTCTCAGATACGGATATACCGCAGTACCAAATATTCTCAAAGAAGCAAGATCAGGATGATGGCCAAATAAACGAAAATAAGGAGACTGATTATGTAAAACATAGCTGGGCATTCGATTTATAAGATACACAGCATGAGCAGTGGAATGAAACCAAAATTGACCTGGCAAGGCTGCTGCAGTTAACAGGGTAATGGCTGATTCAATAATATGCCTATTCTTCCGCTCTGCCAGTCCATTCTGCTGCGGAGTATAAGGGCAGGACAAACGACGCACAATTCCCTTAGAAGCCAAAAAATCTGTAAAAACCTTGCTAAGAAACTCACCACCACCATCACTCTGAAAACACTTAATAGCAGCACTGAATTGATTTTGTATCAAAGCATGAAACTGTAGGAATTTGGAGAAAACTTCTGATTTATTGAAAAGGGGATAAACCCACAAATATCCGGTACATTCATCAAGGAAGGAAACAAAATATCTGTAACCCTCAACAGATTTGTAATGAGAAGGTCCCCATACGTCGCTATGAACTGTATGAAAAGGAATTTCAGACCTACTATGTCTAATAGGAAATGGAAGCCGATGCATCTTCCCTTGAAGACAAGCTGAACACAAGGGATTCGAATTCGAATTTGAAGAGTCATTTGCACACTGCAAACCAGAGGCTTTAAGCATTGATTGCACCACTTCATTCGTTGGATGGCCAAGTCTGTGATGCCAAATGGAAGACTTAACATGTTGACCAAGCAAAGCTACTTTCTTGGACAAGCAATGAGAGGATACAGCAGAGGGAATTGGATACAATCCATTGTTACTCCGACCTTTTAGGAGGATTGTCTTGGTGACTCGATCCTGTATCACAAAACCAGAAGCATCAAAGCTGATAACACAATTATTATCTTTGCACAGCTGATGCACAGACAAAAGATTAGCAGATAACTGTGGAACATGAAATACTGATGGCAGTTTAAGAGAAGTAGAAGCACAGGCAATGGCAGTAGTACCAATGTGTTTAATTTTCAAACCTTCTCCATTACCAACAATCACTTGCTCTGTAGATTCACAAGGAGCAACATGATTTAATGAGGAAATATCAGACACCATGTGATGAGACGCCCCACTATCTGCAATCCAGACTTGATCAGGCACATAGGAAGTTTGGGCAGTCATAGCAGAAAGGTTGGAAGGAGGAGCTTGACCCTGATAGACATAGTTGGATCTATGGAAACAATCCAAGGCTCCATGACCTTTCTTACCACAGATTTGACATTCAATAACCTGATTCCCATGCCTAGAAGAGCTTGCCTCATGGCGAAAATAACAATTAGCAGCCGTGTGACCCCGTTTGCTACATATCTGACATTCAGGAACAACTGCAGATTTCTGAGAAGAATTGGAACCAAATCGATTTCCTGAGAAAGATGAAGGAGAGGCTCTGCTTTGAAATCTACCTCTTCCAGAACCAGAATGATTAGGAAAACCAGAAAAACCTCCGTGCTGGCTATTGCCAATACCGTGATGTTGATGATCGTTAAAACGACTAAAACCACCATTGTTACCAAGAACAGGTCTTGAACCAAAATTGCGATCTAATGAAGGCAGAACAGACCGATCATAGGACCCCATATAGGCAACTGGTAAAGAAGATGGAGTAGGCAATAAACCCATACCAGAATTAGAAAGGCCCATAGCATTCACAGAAGCATATGACGAAGACGACGGAGTAACAAACATCGCAGAGTGAGGAACCAATCGAGCTTCTGCAGTTTGCTCTGCAGCTAGCAATTGAGCGCGAAAATCCTTCAAGGAAATTGGAGTATCCCTTGCAATCAAAACCGTCTTGATCATGTCATATTCCTGAGGGAGACCATTAAGAGTAGCAATCATAAAGTCATCGTCAGACACCTTAACCCCAGCTTGAACTAATTGGTCACGGACCGTTTTCAAACGCAAGAGAAAGCGCTCGATCGAGTCTCCACCCTTCTGGGCCGTCTGTAATTCAGTCTTCAAATGATTGATTCGTGCCCTAGAAATCGACGCATAACGATCAGAAAGACTTAGCCAGGCGTCACGAGCAGTCTTGGTGCCAATAACATACTCTATGGCCTCATCAGAGAGAGGGGCAATGAGCAAACTGAGTAAAGCCTTATCTGTGCGAATCCAATCCTTGTAAGCAGCAGTAACTTCAGATGTAACACCCACCTCATCAACAATAGCAAAGCGAGGAGGAGCAATATCAGTTCCGTCAAAATGCCCAAAAAGATCATAACCCTGAAGAACGGATTCCAATTGAAAACTCCACTTGAGAAAATTATCGTCCTTGAGACGAAGAGTAATCATCCCAAGCAAACCGTCAATTTTGACTGAAGGGGAAGAGGAAGAAGTCGCCATTGATGAACAGAAATTAGAGAAAAAACAGAAAAGAGGAAAGAACAATAGAGACAGAGCAAGAGAAGAGCACAACGAAGAGATAGTTCAGAAAAATCGGAAGCGGATCGAAAGTGTCAAGCCACGATGGGCTCTGATACCATCTTAACAAGAAGAAGAGGATGAGATTTAGGGATTTCCATAGAAGAAGGTAGAGAGGAAGCAAGAAGGAAAATAGCTGTATATTCTGTATTTCAGATCTTGATTAATAGGAATTATAAAAGCTCAGCTTTAGTACAGTACTTATCTCCTAACATCACGCTAACAGACTTAACAAATACAGCTAACTCTCACTAACAGACTTAACAGAGAGCACGTGAGCTGCACATGATGACTTAACAATTTCTTAACTGAAACACATGGTTAACAGTACGGCCTTCAGTGGGTGCTGATAAGTGATGGTATGGGAAACCAAATGACAATGCTATTGCTGCAGTGCATTTTGGCTTCAGCTAGCTCCAATCAAAGTTCACGCTATTCTTGGTGGGTGTTCTTCACTGACGCTCTACATGTTCCTCTTTTGTCATTCAATAAAAAGAGAACTGTGTTATATTGGATTATTACATTGTCTAAGGAACTGGAGGGGCTCTGATTTTCCCAAAAAAAAAAAAAAAGGAAAGATAATAAAATGAAAGATACATTCAAGCTACCATCGACAGTAATTCATCTTCAAGGGTCTCATCAACCAAATTGAAGTTTTCCACTTGTTCAGATCCATTCCATTTCCAAATCCAACCATTCTCATCATCTCAGTCTCAGGCTTGTTTTGTTTTTCTGTTGTTTGTTGCTGCTAGAAATGGAAGCAGCAAACATAGTTTTATCTCCTCTTTTGCAAGTGATCTTTGACAGATTGGCATCCCCAGCCCCACAAAAGCTTTCTGATATCTGGGGTGTCAAGGACAACCACCACAGCCTACAACGTGACTTAATGAGGGTTCAAGCTATTCTTCAAGATGCAGAGGAGAAACAATTAACGAACAAATCTGTCAGGCTGTGGTTGTCAAATCTCAAGAATGCTGCTTCTGATGCTGAGGACCTTCTGGACTCGTTTATCACTCAAGAAACTATAAAAGGCTATGATGCTGAGGACCTTCTGTCAGTCGTGAAGAGTGCTTATAGAGCTTTCACTAGTATCAGTTTTCAAATTACAAAAGGCACTCCACATGCTGAAAGAATTAGAAAGACACTCCACATACATGACGGGCTCTTGGAATTTAATTTTAGAGAGCCTAGTATAGTAGATCGACGATCTACCATAAGGGAGACTGGCTCTTGTGTCCTCGACTCAAAGATATATGGAAGAGATGATGACAAAGAGAAGTTAGTCAAACTGTTAATATCTTCGGAATCTTCCCAGGATGGATATGCAACTTTGTATTCCAATAATTGGTATTGGAGGAA
This sequence comes from Prunus mume, assembly GCF_000346735.1. Next base: position 12,342,212 of record NC_024131.1, on the reverse strand, counting down.
TTGGCAAGACCACTCTTACTCAGTTGGCATATAACGATGAGAGGGTAGTCCTACACTTCGACTCTAGAATATGGATTTTTGTTTCTTAGGATTTCAATGTCAAGAAGATTATGCAAGAAGCCATTGAGCGTGCAACAGAGGATGAATGCACGTTGTCGGAGATTGAACTACTTCAGTCTCAGGTTTTGAAATTGCTACAGAAGAAAAGACACCTGATTGTATTAGATGATGTTTGGACTGAAGACCAGGATGATTGGGACAATCTAAGACCTTTGTGTTTACCCGTTTTGATGTAGTTCCTGTTGTGGTAAGGTAAAGTTCCTCATTGACCCGAAAACTATTAATGGTCAACAAGTCAACTTTCTTTTGTGTGTGAGCATGCCACTACTAGTGGTTAAAAACCCTAACAGACTTATGAAAAATAATAACTTGCGCCCTAAGCTACTGAATTTGATCAAGTGATTGTGAATTTGGGTGAGAAATATCTCCCAAGTAAGTTCTTTTTTTGGCTCGGACGGTTGAGGACTTTATAATTTCCCACAGTAACACTAGTAATTCTAACAAAAAATGAATCAAACTAGTTCAAAAAGAACTGTCTATTACACAATTTAAACAAAAGAAAACCGTCAAGTCCGGAAGAACATTAGAACATTGAGCCTCGATTTATGCTTAGATTGTTGTCTGTGACTCAGGCTGGACTGGATATATCTGTGTTGGAATTGCACGTCAACACCTTTAACTAATGAGGATCAGTTAGAAATCGATACCAATGTTCAGATTGGTAGAGCTTTGATTAGATTTAGCGTCGGAGAGGCTTGTCGAGTGGGCAGAACTGCGATCTCTCTGGCTGGATTGGTGAATGATGGCCTGGAATTGCACTTCAGTACCTGTTCTGCTTAACTGTGGATCACCTAAGAGCTATTCTAGTGATTCTGAGACATCAAGGCATCTCTGTAAATTTGTTGAGGTTTTCATATTATAAAAAACCTTGAACTTCACTTGATTCACCTGCTCTGAACCAAATTTGTAACGAGAGAAAATCTCATTTCCTTTGTGAACTGCTTCTTTGAACTAAACTGAAGTCAGAAGTTTGAGTTCTACCTGTTTTGTTAGAAGCTGAATGGCTTTTTCAAACCAAATGGCTTGATTGCTTCAGGGTATGAAAACTTTTGGGATTGTGTGATCTTGTTTGATTTTTGTCAGTGTGACTGAGAGTTTTTGTTTTGATTGGATATTTTGCTGTCCTTGATCCAGTTCACATCTTCCTATATTTATAGGAAATCTGCATGAGTGATTATTCCTTAATATCTGGAAAACACTTGTTGAGGGATTTCTCTACTTCAGCACAAAAAAAAGGTATTAGTTAATCTAACAAGAAAAGCCCCCATCAAGAGTCAGTTTTCATGATGATCCGTTTTAGACTTTTTGACAACCAACTCTCTTATTTCTTGTTTGTCTCTTGTAAACCAAGTCGAGACCTTCACGAGTATGGGAAGGAAACTTGGCCCTCTTGTCTGGCATTTAATGGTTATGTGGAGTGGTTTTCGATTTCACCTTTCTACCAACTCTCCTGCATGTCCTCTACCCCTTTATCTTGTTGACGTCTTGTCTTTGGGATCACGTGGGTATTATGGACAGAAAATCCTCCCCTTTATCTGCTGATCTGATCTTTGAATTAGTAATCAACGGTGATGATCAAACCTTGATTCCTTAGAATAAATCTAGAAGTTGGGAGCTAATTAAACCAATTAAATCTGGCTTTTTCAGATTAAATCACCATTAATGGTAATTAACCTTTAACCTGCTAAAATTTATTTTACAATTGGTTCGAAATTATCCGGGCTTCTAAAACATCTTGGGCTAACTTCCAATTTTGGTAAAACAAAGCCCAAACCCATGTCATTGATATGGCCTAGTACCCAGATGGGCTGGCGCGTGGAAATTAGGCCCAAGCAATGCCCCCTAAGTCTGAATCGTTTTGAAACGGTTTCAGACTTAATGATTGGCCCCCTAATGATGTGCGCCATTTTGTTCTGTTGCTCTAGCCCACGTCTACCTATTAATTCGGACATCGTGGGGAAGTTGGCATTTAACGGCTAGTTAATCATGGGCAACCTCTCTTCTTCCTTGATCTTCTTCCTTTCTCTCACCCCTTAGATATACCTCAAACGACACACACACCCCAAATACCACTGTACTTATGATGACAGGACCCGCCCCATAATTTTCCCTGAAACCGGAGCGGACCCCGTCTTGGTGCCGACATCACACTGATGCTGGGCCCACTACTAAAAATCCAAGACATCCTACCAAAATTGTGGCAGAGTCTCCCCTGTAAAATGCTCAAACCCAACAATATTCAACCTGCATAATTTACATAATAGATATATTCCAACTGCCAGCATGCATTTAACATACAACAATCCAACATAAAATGGCCTCCGGCCTCAAGTAACAACCTAACATGGGCGATAACAGAGCATCTACAGAATTTGTTTACAACAAACAGTGGAGTAGAAGGAATTTACACAGACCCTAACAACTGATGAAAAGTTTGGAGCTCGCAACCTGCTCGAACGCTTCCAAAAGCAACTACTGCCTGGGGACGCAAAACAGAAATATGTGAGTGGACAAAAATAAAGTTTGCACTTTAAATCAACATAATAACCCCACCATGTAAAAATAATGCTCTAGCATGCAGTTTCACAATCCAGAAACCAGAACTCAAAACACAATATTCCCAAAGTCCAATACATCTCCACATCTCAAATCCACAACTCATTTCCCAA
>NC_024131.1:12298787-12324046 GCF_000346735.1 Prunus mume | reverse complement strand
CACGCGCCGGCAGCGCGTGGGTGTGTAGAGAAATTTCCGGCGACGGAAAATCTCCACACCAACGCTCACCCTTCCTACCCTAGCTTCTTCTCAAGGTCAGGATCACTTTATTGAACTACCACGAGGTCCAATTCGCACGGGAACTGGCCGGAATTTCAAATTGAAAACCGGCCAAAACCTAGGTTTCCAATTCGGTTCCAAAACTTAAAATCGATCCAAACCTAAACAACAGTCAGCTAGAACACAGAAAATGGATGAGAAACCTCACCTTACCCGTCGGAAATGGTGGCTGGAGGAGAGAGATCGAGCGGCTGGAAGTTCCAGTCAATTCCGGCAACGTTTCTGCGTTTTCCGGCGAGCACAGTGGACGGTGATGGCTGAAACTGGTCGGGAAGTGACGAAGGAGAGCTGGCGGTTCAGACGAGACCGGTCTCGAAGCCGGTCGTGGACTGTAGCGGCGGCGGTGGTCTTGGAAGGTGGCGGCTGTGAGGAAGACGAAGGGGAGAGGGAACGCGGGAGAGAAAGAGAGAGAAAGAGAGAGAGAAGAAGTGAGGGGTAAAAATGAAAAAAATCAGATTTTACCCCAAACCCTTTTCAAAATATTTACGGTTCCGCCACCGAACAAGTTTTGATCGCCAAAACTTCGTTAAATCTCCGATTCAAGCCTACCGCCTGTCTACGGTTTCGTCTCAGTACCACCTACGCAACCACACCATTCATGGTCCCAAAATCTTCCCGGATAAGAAATTGACCAAAATTACCCTCAACCCAAGAGTAAATTAATATTTTCTCTTAATTAAATTAAAATATGAAATAATTGGAGTCGGGGTGTTACATTTTTGCTTGATAGTTGCCATTTGATTGCTCATACAACAGCTCTCTTTGCTCGACAGCCATCATCCAATATTGTAACTTTTTTCCAGTTTTGTTGGTATGATTTCCAATTGACGTGAAGCTTCAGACAAACACTCATCTTTATTTGCTGTTGGTTATCTTTGCTCTTTTTTAAAATGAAAAAAAAAAAACTCTGGCGTGTTTTGGTTTTAACTTTTTATACTAGGGAAATATTGAAGTCCTTATTTTGCTTGGTTATTAGTTAGTTCATGGTGCACAATTAAGTAGTTACAACAAGGCTTGAGTCAGTGCCAGAAATGGGATATGATGCACTTTCCAGTGTGCCACGTGTAGAGTTTTGCCTGAGAGGAAGTCCTTGTTTTCTGGTAAAACTTCTCATAATAGTTAGCCATAGAGTTGAATGAAATAATTTACTTGCTTGATGGTCAGTCTTTTGGCTTGTCAAGATGTCACCACTGTGCATGTTTGAATGTTTTGCTGATGGTTAATTGTTGCATTAAAAGGTGGTATTTCTTGACCTTGAGTGGATTGCAGGTGACATTGGAGAATTGCAGCCTAATGGAGCAATGAAAATTATGGATAGGAAAAAGAATATATTTAAACTGTCTCAAGGTGAATATGTTGCTGTGGAAAACATTGAAAGCAAATACCTGCGATGCCCTCTTATCACATCGGTATGTTGCTTGTTACTACATCCAATAGAAGTAGAACTATTTCCATACATTAGGACTCGCCTCTGTTTTCCTCCATTGACGAGTTTGTATTTTTGGTTTAATTTGTGAAAATTTCCTTTTGGTTGTTTTCCTGTTTTCTAAAGTTGTGGATATCTGCACTTTCCTCTGGTTTGCAGATTTGGGTTTATGGGAACAGCTTTGAGTCGTTTCTTGTTGCTGTGGTGGTCCCTGACAGAAAGGCATTGGAGGATTGGGCAGCGGAGCATCATTTGACCGATGATTTTAAATCATTATGTCAAAACCTGAAGGCAAGAAAGTACATTTTGGATGAGCTCAATAGTGTTGGTCAGAAGCAGCAAGTATGTAGATAATTGTCTCAACTCCCTGTTTCTAATTCGATGCTTTGTTAATGTCTACTCAATCTGACTTGGGTAACCTTCCTGCAGCTTCGAGGTTTTGAGCTGTTCAAAGCAGTTCACTTGGACGCACACCAACAATATTGCAGCTATATAAATAAAAAATTTCAAAACAAACATACGAAAACGAATTAAATACAATTTCTATAGCCTAATCAAGCAAACCATATAAGCAATAACATCACAATGACAGAAATAACAATTTTCAAAGAGACAATATCCAAAAACCAATTAGCCACAGTTGATATGCATGACTTCTTTAAAAGATGAATATAAAACTGACATGTTGTCTAGCAGCAATGGGAAGAGCTACGAAACAATCTGAAAAACAGTTATATAGCACCTATAAAAAACGCAAAATCCGAAAATTCAGTTTCTTCTCATAAGGCATATAATCCTTTTTTTGCGTTTGAAAATTGTTGAAGTCTATTTTTGTACGGTTGCCATCTTTCTTTAGGACTTGAAGAAAAAATAAGAAGCACACACTTATCCCAACCAATTGTCAATTGACACCATTGGCTAATTCCTATGCTCTATTCACAAAACTTAAAACAATCAATTGGAAATTTCAGCCTAGAAACTCACCTCCTGCTTAACATAACCAAAAACACCAACCAAATTGCTCTATCCAAAGCAACAAAAGACCACCTGCAAAATATCAAAAGAAAACATGGTTTAAAAAAAAAAAAAAGGAAGAAAAAACAGAAAAGATGGAGAAGAAATTAGCTTGCATATTTTTATACATGCACAATAATCTTTTCATAAAACCAAAACTTTAGCCTGAGCAAAATCTGCAAGGCAAGAAATCACTCAAGACTACCCAAATTAATGTGTTTTGGGCAAAGAAAAACACTGTAAAAGCACGGGAAAATGGCTGTTTAAATGATCCTAGATGCATATCAAACAAAGAATATAAGATCAAAAGTTACTGGTCTAAACAATCATAAGTTACCTATGCAAAAGTCACCCTAAACAATCAAGATGTTTTATATATTTTTCAATTCCATTTTTCTGTTTTTCCCTTTTTCCCCTTTAAACAGATATCAAAATTTCATACTCTAATTCAACAATTGAGTCATCTCAAAGTCTTTTCTAACAATCTAAAGATCAAGCTCCAATTTGTACTAAACATATATGTCTAAAAATCAACCCAAAACATCAATCAAATGTAACCAAAGGCAGCTACATCTCATTTTTCATGTTAAAAAAGCTCCCTCAAAAAGACAAAAAATTTCAAAAAGCTTCAGCACACAAAAAGGCATTAATATATAATCAAAAGCAACATCATGTTGTTATCACTCTTATCAACAACCCCTCCAAATACATCATATCTTCCATAAACTAAAAGGAAAAAGTCAAAAATATTAATATATATCTAAGCACAGATCATACATGAAAACAACTTGTCATTGGTTCAAACCACATAAGAATTAATTGGCTTCATTTACAGCTGTACAACCATAGCAATTAGTTCAAATTTATCCTAACCAATTGTCAATTGATGTCATTAGCTAATTACTATGCTCTATTCACAGAACCGAAAACAATAAATTGGAATTTTAACATAGAAACGCACCTCTTGTTTAACAAAACCAAAAACAATCACCAAACAGCTCTATCTAAAGCAGCAAAACAACACCTACAAAACATCAAAAGAAAACATGATTAAGAAAGAAGAGAAAAAGCAAGAAAAAATCGAAAAAATTGCAGTTTCTGATTTTCTAGTCCCAAAACCGTCCAAATATGTTTTTCTTTAGAGTGTTTTTATATGAGATGTCTGAACTTCATTAGTCCACTTCTAAAACAAAAGAAAATTCCTGGAAAACAAAAACAAACAGAGATAGAAGAAAACAGAATATCAGCCATCATCAAAATCTAAAGCAAAAATCAGAGTCAAACTTCGACCAACATATCAATAGTTGGGAAGGGAAAAAAAATATTCATGAATTAAACTATTATTTCTTAATTACATCTATAGCCTAATGAAGCAAAATGGACACACACCAACAATAGCACAACTATAGAAATAAGAATTTTCAAACAACGCAATATCCAAAAACTAATTAAACAGAGCTTCTATAGCCTAACCAAGCAAAACAGACGTAATCAATAACATTAAATGACTGTGTGACTCCATGATGCCACAAACAAAAATTAGTGCAACCTACCCCAACTCCTCTTACACCTCCAAACCTCAGACAAAGAAGCTCTCTGCATGGTCAAATTTTATCTCCATTGAAATGTGTTTTGTTTTTTGCCAATTTGTTCCAGATAATAGAGGTAGTGTTCAAACTTAGAAAGAGAGAAGAATTAAAATTCAGAATTAGAATTCAGATATTGGAGGTAGTGTTCAAACTTTGAACATCTCTAGCATGAAATCACTAAATCAGTAAATATTACACAAAATTAGTATAAAAAAACATGAACAGAAAAACAAAAAATAAAATAAGAAAGCAAATATTAACAACAATAGATCATTACACAATTTCTGTAATTAGTGCCACATGTGCTACATCTTTAACAGTGTTTTGATATGCAGCCAACCTTTTTTTATATTTTTAAATGTCATCCTCATTGTTAAAAATTGATGATCTTTTCCCACTTTAAAGTTATTTCCACTATGAATTGAAAAAAAAAAAAAACATTTATTAAGAAAAAGTTCTTTCACTAACTGTATTGCAATACATAACACAACAATTTCTTTTGTTTCCATATAATATCCTAATTTCCTTTGTTTCCATGGAAAATTGGCATTCTTCATATAAGGAAAAGCCAGAGAACAATTTCATTAAGTAGAGTCTCAATTGCATTGCATTGGACACTTGTTTTTTTATTCTATTTTTCAGGTTTAATCCAAAAGAAACAGAAAGGAGGGGAAATATTATGCAGATAAGATTCGAGTCTCTGACTGACATATAAAACAAACACACACTGAAAAGCATTACCCTGAACTGAAAGCTTTCAATTCCCATATCAATATCAAATTCCAAAAAGTCCAACTTCTAAAAACAAAATACATAAAAACCAACCCATGAATCAAAACAGCATAAAAAATAGCTCCAAAAAAAACAGACAAAATTGCACCAAGATCCGTGATCCATCTATTTATAATTACTGTCACTCTATATATTAGCTTTCTTTCAGAGCCTTCAACTGTCGAATGAACATCAAACCACTGAAAAAAAGAAAGTCTCTTGACAAAAAATCTCCCAGTCAACAAACAAATTCTTTAGATGAAGACCAAAATATCTGTTAAAAAAGTTTACGGGATGCATACTTGAAGACAAACAATGCAAGGGACAAGCAAGGGACAAATCTCTAATTGAAAACCTCTCAGACGAACTTTGGAATGGCTGAACGAACGACAGGAGAGATGAGATGAAGACTAAACGAACGGTGAGATTCGCAAAGCGCCATCCCAATTGGAAATCGACGCCCCAAACGAATCCCCAAGACCGAAGCCGTGCATCCCATGGCTGCCCCCTGTTAAAAGTTATTTAGTTCAGTTTAATTAGTTTTTCAATTAAATAATGCTGACATGGCCATGTAGAGACCAAGTCAAGCTAGAGTCCTAGAATGTAGAAGTTGTGGTTTAGTTTGTTCACCACGTTCAGATTTGCTTCCGTTGCTTAAGGTAGTTGAACTCCACAAAATCTGCACATGTTGTGTGTTAGTGGTTATTGTGGGATTGTTATTTTATAAACTTTGTTTTTCAGATATATATATAAGAGAGGAAAACTGCAGTATCTTTATGCTGTGAAATACGTTTGCTCAAAGAATTGTTTAAGTTAATTTCAGTTTCTCAACATCCCCAACCAGCCTAACCAAGCTGGTTGGATGCAGACGATCGCTCTGTGGAAAAGTAACAGTGGGGAGAGTTAGCATCCAAAGAGAGGCAAAAAGGGAACATCAGGAAATTTTTAGAAAGGGCAAAATCGACAATGTACTGTATCGTTGGGAAAATATAAGGCTGTGTAACACTGAAACGGGGGTTTTTCTGGCATTTCACTGTTCAAGGAACAGTGCTTGTGAATACTATCTAGTTGCATTGGGCTTTAGTATATATAGAATTTCATTTTGTTGAGAGTTTTTACTATTAACAGGGCACGCTCGCAATCTCATTAATCTAAATTTCAGAGTAAATACAGACTTAACAAATTACAAGACCTCATATTGGAGTCACAATAGGATGATTAGGTTCAGAGGCCTGAAACTTCTCTGCCCAGCATGAACTGTAAAGAGAAAAGGAGTTCAAATCCAAATTTTTGTTCCTCTTTAACTCTTCCAATAATCTCCGCTTCGGATGGTGGAAGTTACCTCTGAACTTTCTCAATTGAGAGGTGCAGTGAGTTATCTATTTCTTTGTCATTGAGTGTGGCTTAATTGGCACTGAACGTGAGAGTGGCCATGAACCCACTACAATTTAAAAGTAAGTAGGTGGTACACATGAATTGAGATCTTTGGGTTTTTCCTTGTAGTCACTGTTGAAGGTGCATGGTTTCCTGCTCAAAAAGTGGAAGGAAGCTGTACTGCTCCTTCTAGTGGCCTTGACCTTTGTGCTTGTCAACGTATAGAAAGTAGAGATGAAAGATCTTGACATTCAACCTACCAGCTACCATAGATGGTGGCATGGTGCCTCGTCATCTTCAACAGTCTCATCAACAAAATTGAACTTACCATCTTGTTCAGTTCCATATCATTCCGTCCTGAACTCTTTAACCCAAACTGAACTAGACAGATTACATTGATAGTATTAAATATACAGACGGATACGTGTACAGTAATATAAGTATCTAGCATGATTAGTTGTCAATTTGTTAGTGCTATATGAATTAAAGAATTAAATCCGTATGGGAAAGAAGCATCTACATAGTAAGAGAGAGTGCAAATAGACATTTGGTGGTAAGGTGATATATACATAGCCCTTAGTTTTTATGATTACCCTTCTCTCTCTGTTTTGTTTTTTCCTTTTGTTTTTTTGTTTCAAGCTTTCTTTGTTCGTCTATACATCAAACTGTTTACATTAAAAGAAGGGCAAGAAAATCATGTGGGGTACCAGAAAGATGGTTCTTAAATCTTTGAGGCAGACGTGGGTGAAGCAAAAGCATGACAAATGTGAGCTCTAGACCTGTAAACGGGTCGGATTTGGATCGGATATACCTCAATTCAAATTCGAATTCATTTATAATCATATTATCGAATTTGGATTGTATTCGGACTATCGGATTGTGCCTATTAATCCCTATCCGTTACGCATCGGATTCAGATTCAGATCAGATTATTATAGGATTTATTTTGATATGTACAAAAAAATCAAAATTTCATTAGTAGCCTCAATCTTTTAATGTATTTTTCTACTTTTTATATCAAATAAAAAAAAATTTATAAAAAAAATTAGTTTTAAGTGTCTTCTTAGTGCATATAAAACTAAAATTACTCATTTACACATATGAAATATTAATATAAAGCATAGAAAAACTAAATTGTACTTCATTCTAAGTCGGATCGGATCTATTTTGCCTATTTCATTTACATACTCCCTTGGAGATGCTATGGATCACTTTTTCTTTTCTTTTATTCCTTTTTCCGCTTGCATTCTCTCATTCCTCGTAATTCAAGCCGTTGCTATTTAGCTTCATGTAAACGGAAATTCAATGTTTTTGACAAAAAAACAGAACAAGAACTCAATGTTCTTTTCTTACTGAAGAAATATTAATCTGAAGGGAGAGATTCTTATATATCTCCTTTACTATATATCTCTACTTTTAGAAAAGAAAAAAAACCAAAGTAAACTAATTTAACAGATCAAACACACAACTAGAAACTCAAAAGAAACTTAACAAAATTTAAATGTTGAGGAAGTATGAATAAATAAGAACCAAAAAAAAAGAAAAAAAAAAAGAAAAGGAGGAGATTGAACATAGGGGAATTAAGTAAATGGACTAGATGCACTAGGAAAAGAAAAGTATGGTGAAAAACGTAGGGGAATTAAGTGAATGCACTTCCAATACTTTAACCCTAGTGCGTGCTGATGAAGGTGCTTGGGGGTTTCCTAGTCTAAAAAGTGTAGGTTGAAATTTTGTTCCTTCTAGTGGCCCTGTATTTGGACCCTCGTAATTAATCACACAAAACTAAAGTTATAAAATCAAAGATAATTTGGATTATAAAACTAAAGATGAAAGATCTTGAGATTCATTCAATTGCGAATTGACTGAGACTGACTGTCCATGCAAGTAGAAAAAATCATGTGAAATAAGATTAACATTATTTTGCTATCTTTAGTCAATCACGATATGCCATAGGTGACAATTTTTTTCACTTGGCATATTGTCATCGGCCGGGAATAACAAAACAATACTATCCCCCCATTTTCGCATGAGTTTTTCTCATCAAACTTGTGGTGTGTTTTTCTTTCTTAGAATTTGTAGGGAATTTAGAAGTTCCAAATTTCTGAATTCAAGAACGAAACCTCTCAAGGGTGAATATAAGAATGAGCTATGGGGCTTGCTTACCAATCTGACTACGTAGGAGAGAGGGTAGCAGCATATATATAACTCAATGAGGAATAATTCCATGTAAACACAATTTTACAGAGGTTTAAAGAAGATGAGGTGTGGGCGTGCTTACCAAATATATATATTATCACCTATGATCAATGTCGTCCAATATTGGGCTAAAACAAGATATCCACCAAAACAATACAAGAAAAACATATGTAATGAAATCAAGACCAAAACCTCACTACAAAGTTACCCCAGCAAATGTCACCAAATAATGGTGACGGTTGCCACTTTTGTTTGTAATGTCTAAAAGATACAACTAAGGAAAAACAAATATATTATCTTTGTAGGCTTCTTAGGATTGTTATGCACGACAGCATCAGTGATGCCACAGAAATGACTAAAATGTTTATACATGTATAGTTGGTCGGTTTGCGGTTTCAAAAATCACCTTACCACATATAGTTGGTCGGTTTGCGATTTGGGCAAAAATTCGCAGTTACCGTACCGCAACCACCCCTAATCTAACCCCACCAATAACATCCTCCTCCTTTCACTCCATATTATCATTTTAATTATATTCTTAAATACTTAATATCTTATTATTTTCTCACAAAAATTTGTCTAATTTGAGGTGTTTTTATTTAATAATTTGTTAACAAATATAGTCTATTTTTGAAATGGGTGAAGTGCGTGAAACGAGCAAAAACAGCAACTCATTAGTCATAACGGGTCAGGTTGGGTTTTTGTGAATTTGAATGGGTCGAGTCAACTCACTTTCCTTAATGGGTTGACACGAACACGACTCAAAACTCACGAACTTGACACGTTTGCCAGGTCGTAATGAGCAAAGAGAAAAGGATGAAATTAAAGAGAGAAACAAATATCTATCTCCAGATTCTCCACCATAAACCAAACAAGAAAAGTACGTAGAAAAGCATTCTTCATCTCGTGAAGGGGGGGTCGGTCGGTGGAAAAGTGTCGTCCTTGGATTAAAGCTTTTCAAAGAGAACAGTGATTTGGATGACAAAAGTAAAGATGTATGAAATGAAAGACCTTGACATTGAGTGTGAACCACATATTTACTGACTTTGAGGGGAATTAAGTAAAGACAAAAAATTAAGTTCCCTCTTACTAATTTCCATTCAAATAAAAAAATTAATATTAATTAATATCAATTTTCCAACAAGTCATAGCTCCGAAATCATAATGAAATGTGACACTAGTAAAGCCCTAGTAACTCGGAACAAAACTTAAAGATGTCTGCAAAATAAAATAAAAGCATTACTGTAATTGTATTAGGGCTAGAAACAAAAACCCCACTTAGAAGTTTCCAATAATTCTTATAAAAAAAAACATAAAGGTGGGTTTTCCTAGTAGTCACTGATGAAGGTGCTTGGGTTTTTCCTAGTAGTCGTTGATGAAGGTTCTTGGTTTCCTGCTCAAAAAGTGTAAGAAGGAAGTTGTATTGCTCCTTCTAGTGGCTATGACCTTTGTGATGAAGGTGCTTGGGTGATCAGGATAGAAGGAACAAGCCAATAGGTCCCAGCCCGAGCTTGCCCGTTCCTGTCAACTTGATCCAACTTTCAATTTTGTTCAGAGGTTGAAAGAATCCTCTTCGGGAGCCAGAAATCCAATTGGGGCATTGGTGTTGATCAAACGACCTCCTCACTCTGCAGAAGCAATCAGATCCAGGTCATCATACCATCAAAAGGAGTTTTCGGGGGAAAAAGGACCAACAACCTGTAAACGGGTCGAATTCGGATTCGAATATACCTCAATCCAAATTCAAATTCATTTATAATCAGATTATCATATTTGGATCATATTTAGACTGTCAAATTGCACATATCAATACATATCCGTTATGCATCAGATTATCAGAGAGATTCTTATATATCGCTTTTACTATATCTCTACTCTTTGAAAAGAAAAAAAATAACCAAAGTAAACCAATTTAACAGATCAAACACACAACTATAAACTCAAAAGAAACTTAACAAAATTTAAATGTTGAGAAAGTATAAATAAATATACCGAATGTGTATTCGATTTTGTACTCCCCTAAAATACCTCTTTGTACAAAAAAGAAACATACAAAATTTGAAAATTTTCAGTTTTGGAATAGGCTTTTGAGTTTCTTGGGCCATAATGTAATCATCCAATACGACAGATTGGGTCCCCTATTTTACAAATGAATGAAAGAGGCAAAAGGAGTAGGAACTTGGGTTTTTCAAAAAGATGAAGGTGTTTGGGTTTTTCCTAGTGACTGATGAAGGTGCTTGGGGGTTTCCTAGACAGTACTTGTCGTCTGACAGAAACACTGTTGCATATATCAATCATGTTCTTCAATACGTACAATCAATGTCGTCCAATATCGGGCTAAAACAAGATATCCACCAAAACAATACAAGAAAAACATATATAACCAAATCAAGACCAAAACCTCTAACAGATGCAACTAAAGAAAAACATATTTTCTTTTAAGGATTCGTAGGATTTGTATGCACGGTGGCATCAGTGTGATGAGGATAATTAAGCCAAAGTAAAGGCATATAGGATAATTAAGCCTTGATGAAATGTGGAAATAATGAGCAAAGAGAAAAAGATGGAAAGAGAGAAAAAAAAATCCATCTCCAGATTCTCCACCATAAACCAAACAAGAAAAGTATGTAGAAAAGCAGTCTTCATCTCGTGAAGTGGGGTCGGTCGGTGGAAAAGTGTCGTCCTTGGATTAAAGCTTTACAAAGAGAATAGTGATTTGGCTTACAAAAGTAAAGATGTATGAAATGAAAGACCTTGACTTTTAGTGTGAACCACATATTTACTGGCTTTGAGGGGAAATTGAGTAAATACACCGGATGCATTCAAATAATTTAGTTGCCATCAGCATTTCTGTACTTCTTGCCAGACCCTAAAATTAACAAAAGAGGGTGGAAATAATGAGCAAAGAGAAAAAGATGAAAAAGCATGACAGAGGTGAGCTCCAACGGTCTGAACACGGAGAAGTTTCACGTAGGGCTGAGAAAAATATAGACCAATCAACCTCTTGTGTAGCAACATTGTAATATCGGGAGAAATACTGTAAGATTCATTTTTCACTCAAGTTAAATCATAATTCCTTGAAGGTGTCAAAAACTAGTCTATTTTGCTTGAGACTAGCAAGCAATGTGCACCACGTCTGTGGCCATTATGAGCTTTGGTATAGTTGACTGTTACCACAATGGGTTTTTTAAAACATTATTCAACCGTAAATTATATATGCCATGTAGGAAAATCTAAACTAGCTTTAAACGACGATTTTAAACATTAATCAACCCTAAATTGTAAGAGTTGATTTAGTTGACGGAAGTTTAAGGGAAAAGTGAGTCAAATTAACTTTTAAAGGGCAAAGTAAGCCTCCTCCTCGATGAAAATAAGTAAAGTATTAAGTATTAACAAAATAAAGTAAATGTCGGTGGGTGGAAATGATGAGCAAAGAGAAAAAGAAAGAAACAAATATCTATCTCTAGATTCTCCACCATGAACCACATATTTGCTGGCTTTTGAAAGGCCCTCTAAAGCAAACTGTTGCCCTCTAAAGCAAACTGTTAACCAAATTGTATTTCCATTTCCAGATCCAACCATTCTCATAATCTCAGGCTTGTTTTGTTTTGGTGGTGGTGTTGTTGCTAGAAATGGAAGCAGCAAGCATAGTTTTATCCCCTGCTTTGCAAGTGATCTTTGACAGATTGGCCTACCCAGCCTTAGAAGCAATTGCTGCTGATACGTTGGGTTTCGAGGACAAGCTCAACAGCCTACGAGATTCCATAAAAAGGGTTGAAGCTATTCTTCAAGCTGCGGAGGATCAACAAATAACCAACAAATATGTTAGGTTTTGGTTGTCAAACCTCAAGAAAGATGTTTCTGATGCTGAGGACCTTCTGGACTTGTCTTTCGCTTGCTATAACGGGTATGGTAAGTCAATTTTAAAAGGCTCTCATGCTGAAAAAATTAAAAAGGCAATCCTCAAATTAGAAAAGACGATAAATGAGGGATTCTCGACATTTAAATTTGGAGAGCCTAGCATAGGAGATCGACGATCTATCCAAAGGGAGACTGGCTCTTGCATCCTCGACCCAAAGATATATGGAAGAGATGATGAGAAAGAGAAGTTAGTCAAACTGTTACTGTCTTCGGAAACTTCCCAGGATGGATCTGCAACTTGTATTCCAATAATTGGTATTGGAGGAATTGGCAAGACCACTCTTGCTCAATTGGCATATAACGATGAGAGGGTCTCCAAACACTTCCGCTCTAGAATGTGGATTTTTGTTTCTGAGAATTTCAATGTCGAGAAGATTATGAAAAAAGCCATTGAGCTTGTAACAAAGAAGGAATGCAAGTTGTCGGCGATTGCATCACTTCAATCTCGGCTTTTGGAATTGCTACAGGAGAACAGATGTCTGATTGTGTTGGATAATGTTTGGACTGAAGACCGGGATGATTGGAAGGAACTAACACCTTTGTTTAGAGCGGGTCTTAGTGGATGCAAAATTATTGTCACCACCCGCAGTCAAAAAATTCCATTAATAATGGGCTTCCCAAATTCACCATTTTATTTAAATGGTTTGAAGGATGATGATTGCTGGTCTGTGTTCAAGCAGGAAGCATTTCAATGCGGAGAAGAAGAGAAGTATCCAAATCTTACACGGATTGGAAAGGAGATTATCAAAAAAATTGGAGGAGTGCCATTAGCTGCAAAATGTTTGGGAAGATCAATGCTCTTGGAAAGAGAAGAAAAAAAGTGGTTATTTAAGCGAGATTGTGAACTCTGGGAATCAGATGAAAGCGAAAATAAACTTTTCCTTCCCCTAATGTTGAGTCTACCGCCACATCTTAGACAATGCTTTGCATTCTGCTCATTATTTCCCAAAAATTATGAGTTCAAGAAGCAGAAGTTAATTCATCTATGGATGGCAGAAGGCTTCATTCCAGAAGAGGGAAGCAAGCGACCTGAAGACATTGGTGAGGAATACTTTTCCGAATTGTTGTGGATATATTTCTTGCAAGAAGTACGGCCACATGATGGTGGAGAAATAATTGGATACAAGATGAATGATATCATTCATGATCTTGCACGATATGTTGCAGGAAAAGAATATGTGGTACTTGAACAGGGTCGGCCACAAAATTGGTCACCAGCAGAGATTCGCCACGCATCTATTGTTTATAGATATGGTGAAAGAATTACAATTCCAGAAACTCTATATAAAGCAGAACATTTGCGAACTCTCTTATTGATCGGAGATTCTGGCTCGTTGCAGAACGGAGATAAAATTTATTCAAGTTTTGAATACTTGCGAGTGCTAGATCTCAACAACTGTGATCTTGTTGATCTGCCGAATTCCTTGGGTGCCTTGATATGTTTGAGGTATTTTGACTTGTCTTACACACGTATCACCCAGTTACCTAAAACAGCACATGATCTGTTTTATTTGCAGACCCTAAACCTAATTGGTTGCCATAATCTTGAATCTTTGCCTCATTTGGGATCATACTTAAGACATCTTAACTTAAGTGGATGTGAGCGTTTGACTGGTATGCCTCCGAATATTAAACATTTACGTCAGCTTCAGACATTGCCACTTTTTGTTGTGCCGAAGTTGCCGGGAATGATTCAACTGGAAGGTTTAAATCTTTATGGAGAGTTGAATATTGCTCACTTGGTGAATATTCCTCTCTTGGTGAATATTGCTGACTTGGTGGATAATGTTCCAGTTTCTTTTTTATGTACGCAAAGTATATTTTTTGGCAGCCTGTCACGTACAATTGGATCAGCAGAACTGGTCAAATCAGCAAGACTGCATATGAAGGAAAATCTGGAGTCGTTGGGATTATACTGGGATAGTATTCCGCAATTTAGAGACGCATTCCCAAAACTACCTAAGGCCCAACCTGAAGAAGGCGTCTCAAGATCACATATAGCACAAGCATCTGAAATAGTTATTGAAGTTCTGCAACCACACAAAAATCTGAAAAAGCTAGTTATAAATGGGTACCCAGGAATCAAATTTCCTCATTGGGCTCTCCCAGATCTTGTTGCTGCTGTTTTCACCAACTGTAGAAGTTGTGAATATCTTCCAACCGTTGGGAATCTTCCGCTACTTAAGACGCTTTCTCTGCAAGGAATGCATGGCGTGAAGAGCATTGGTACAGAGTTCTATGGTGACGGTACAGACATATGGTTTCCATCACTCGAAGAACTATCAATAAGTGATTTTGCAAACTTGGAAGAGTGGTCAAGTGCAAATGATAGAAATGCATTCCGTAGATTGAAGAAATTAAATGTAAAGATTTGCCCCAAGTTAGCACATATACCGTTACCTCAGTCCCTTCTACATTTGGAGATTCAGGATTGTAATCCTACGTTGGTGCCCATAGCAGATTTAAGTTTGCTATCTGTTCTTATTCTTGACAAAATTCCAGACCTAGTGTCTCTCCCAAAAGGGCTCTTTGCATCAACTAGTCTGTCTTCCTTGAAGATTGTGTCTTGCCCCAAGCTTCATTCAATGCCTTTGGAGATCCAAAACCTTAGTTCTCTGAAATCATTGACCATTCGTTGGTGTGAAAAGCTGTCCTCTCTACCACAAAGTTTACAGAACCTGAAAGCTCTGGAGTCACTGGAGATTAGTGGCTGTGGTAGTCTAACATCCCTGCTAGATGGTGGAATTGCGGGTTTGGCTTCACTTCGAACTTTGTCCATTGAAAACTGCAGTGAGCTGACTTCTCTGTTGTCGAGTTTGGAACAGCTCACATTGCTTGAGGACTTGACCATCATGGACTGTCCAAAACTTGGTTCTTTTCCAGCAGGTGTGCAACACCTTTCCTCCCTTAGAAGTTTGGTGGTTCAAAATTGTCCTTGGTTTGATTCTCTGCCAGAAGGGTTGCAAAATGTCAAGACCCTGCACTGCTTGGAAATTAGTAGTTGCGACAATCTAACAGCTTTGCCAGAATGGTTTAAGGATCTTGCTTCACTTAGATCTTTGACCATATATGAGTGTCCTAATTTGATAGTACTGCCACTGGGTTTCAAGTTTCTCACTAAACTCCAGCACCTCTCTATTCAAGAATGTCCTGAGCTTGAGGAAAGATGCAGACAGGGTAGTGGTGAGGATTGGTTGAAAATAGCCCATGTCCCACATAAGTACATTGGATCGCCTCAGGTAAGGCGGTTTGGCGAAGCGAGCACATCGGGAAGCTCATCTATCCAAGTAGCTTCTCAGTAAGAAACTTCTATTTCATTGTCATCAACAAGCTATTATCATTATAGTAAGTCATTTCTCTTGGTGTTGTGGTGTGCTTTTTTATTTTCTCTTTATAGGGGATTTATGTATTTCTATGTACAAGGTTGTTTTGAGAATCCTCTAATTTTGTATTGTATGGATATCATATTAATTAAATTCCTGTGTTTTCGTCTGAGAATAAAAAGCAACACTCCGTATAGATGTTGTTTTGAAATGAGAACATTGTAGATATATGACTCTTTCAGTATTAAAAAAGCATAAAAAAGCAACCTTGTATAATTAGTTCAAAAGTGTTACTTGTATCTGTAGGTTGATGAAAGGAATTTTCTTTTGTGGTTTTGCTGCTGCAGGGCCGCGGGGGTTGAATGTTTTGGGGTGGGAGATAGTGGCCATACGGGAAATTTCATTGATGATAGGCTTTTTGGGTTTTAATCGTTTTATACTTGCAACTGCCTCCCAAGAAGCTCTTTCAATGCTTAATGGCAGAACGGATTGGTGGAGCAACATTGGCAATGTGGTGGAAGATATTAGATGGTTGGTAGTCGACATGTATGTGACGGATGTGTTTTTATCAACCTTGAAAGAGCAACTGTGTGGCGCATGCTCTTACTCAATTTGGCTTGAAGGAAGGCTCCAGTTTTGTTTGGACGGCACCACCTTGGTTGGACTCTATTCTATGGAAGATAACAAAGTGGGGTTGGGTGTTTAATAGTATTGTCTTGTATTTTGTCCAGATTTTCCTCTTTGTGGGGATTTTTTTATGGCAAAGGTTTGAACAAGACCATTGTTTTGCCCTCCTATACATTTTCCTAGTTGAATGAAATTCTCCTTTTGGATTCTAAAAATAAGGTTTACTTCTCTCTTAATTTTGATTCTGTTTATTTTATATTTAAATAAAGTTTTAGTCATATTGCATTGTTGTATTGTAAATTTTTGCTTGATAGTTGCCATTTGATTGCCCATACAACAGCTCTCTTTGCTCGACAGCCATCACTTGACATCAACTGAAGGCCGTCTCACTGATGAAGGTGCTTGGGAGTTTCCTGGGGAGTTTCAATACTTTTCATTTGACAGAAACACTCTTCTTGCATATAGATCAAGCAATGTCGTCCAATATTAATGGTGTATGCTGACAATTTTTTTTATTAAAAACAAATTATGTGGATCATTTGAGTTCATTCGTGAACCAAACACAAAATTTTCTCTCCTTCCTCGTAATTCAACTCTCTTTTTTTAGTCACTGGCTCCATGATTCTGCTGCAAGAACGATAGTGTAAAACACAAATACACTAAACAAAAGAGTTCAATGTAATCTAATAGAAATGCCAAACAATCCCATGCCAAAGTTCTTACATTATCTATAACCTCTTCTATAAACAAAACCAGAGCAGCTTTTCTTTGCTAGCTTTCTGACTTGAGAGAATTGTGGCATTACAAATGTTCTTGACTTCCAAAATGGATCTAGTAACACCCTCAATAAGGACATACATAAAGTTTTCTATAAACAAACTTTCTTCCTTTTACATCTTACCATCCCTGAACCCCGAATGACAATTGTGGCAGTAGAAATCATCTTGCTACGGCTTACCATTCCTCCTGCTACTTTTGATTGCTCAGCTCCATGATGAAGAAAAAGGAACATTTTCTTCAAATTTTGAGAATGCTCCAGGATATACCGTGCAAATTCGATTTCATTAGACCCAGTGGAAGGCTCTATGGTTACCTCCTTTAGCTGACGAACAAAAGCAAGGTTTTGCAATTTCCAGTATCCCATACCAAACCCAGACTGGAAATCAAGGCATACATATTTATTGAAAAAGACAACCAGATAAGTTTATTTTTTTACAATAATTTATAAGTAACTGAATCTAGAAATGACTATAAGAAAATGTGTGTGAGAGGGAGATCAGTAGGCAACATTGACTTACACTTACTACAGATTTGGTGTCCCCTCCGTCAGGTAGCGTCTTTATGTATAGACTATTCAAATTAGTCATTCCTCTAACAAGAGAGACCATTGCTGGGACAAGGTCATCTTTCAAGCTACTACAATGAATACCCAATTTACGAATATTATCCAATGGTGCTGACATGGAACCTTCCTTGAATGCCTGCAAATTTATCAAGAAAGAATCATAAATAGAAAGAAGGCATGAAGCTACACCCCAGGAGATAAAAAAACAGTAATAAAGTTTAACTAGCTGCTACATATCTCAGAGTCTAGATAAGTAACCATCAATTGATAAAAAATTTAAACCATAATGTTTCTCAATTTAAATCATTTTATTAAAACTATATTATAGGATTTTCAACTTAGTACATTCTCTGACAAATAAAATATATACATGGAATTTAAACAGAACTTGCAGCATAAATAAGAAATCGCATTATTCCAACAGCTAATGTCAACCTTTCAAATGATTTCAAATTCCTACAAAATATAAAGGTGTTGAGGATAGTGTCAATTTTACCTTCATGGTCTCCTCGTTTATGATAAGAACCTTCGCCCAGCGTACACTATGAAGAAACTCAAATACTTTATCAAATTTCTCAAATACTTCATCAAATTTATTTCTCTGAGACGCTAAAAAAATCTCTACTTTTTCCAAACCAGTTAATTTCCCCAGATTCAGACTATTGTTCAAAATGCCTTCCCATTTCAAATATTTCAGATTTGGAGCAAAAATATTCACCTCTATGCTGCTCGTTAGTGCGTGGTAATCCTTAAAGCTTATATCAATACTTTCAATTTTCTGACCAGAGATGTTCAGATGAATAGGGTTAGGATCATTGATCCAAACAAGAAGGGATTCTAAAGAAAAACTTTCAATAGAGATTTTTCGCATTCCTCGAATCCAAACCCAAATAAGCTGTAATTCCTTCAGGAATTTGCAGGAACGTGAGATCCATTTGAAAAACCTCTCATCCACTATTGTAACTTTTTCCAGTTTTAAGTAACAGAGATTACTTGAAAAGGATACAGACGGGGCTTCAAGAATCATCCAAGTCAAATGCACTGATAGAGACTGCAAAGACTTAGAAAGAAAAACGCAAGATGGAAGCGCAAGAAAATCACATGCCAAACGGAGATCAAGCACTTCAACATTGCACCTTACCGCATTAACAATCCAGGTGATCACCCGAAAATGATCATCAGAAAACTTGCTCGCTTGTTCAGATCCAAAGCAGCTCCAATTAATGCTGAAGACTTGCATCCTATGATCACCACGATAACACAAGTACCTATCCAAAGGGCTCATCAACTTCACTATCTTCTGGTTGGTTACTCCACGTGGTTTGCAACTTGAATAATCAAAACTCAAGACCGGAACTGATAGATGAAATTGCCTGCATCTTTTCGACACGGCGCCCACTCGAGTG
Source organism: Prunus mume (assembly GCF_000346735.1). The sequence goes on along the minus strand of NC_024131.1, from coordinate 12,304,934 downwards.
AGATCTTTGAAAGAGAGGAAGGAAAGAATCTGGAAGATTGCTAAATCTGTCTGTTGCATTTTCAGCACAATTAGCATCTTCAGCTCCACAACTTACAGATGCCCCTAACTTACGCTTGCGCACCATGACTAACAGAAACCTTTCAAAAAGAAAATACATACATCAATCGAACTTGAAATGAGGGATTTAGCAAAATAGCATGTTATGTAAACAATCACTTACAGGTGTTGTTGCTGGCTGAATCAGATTTCGTCTCCGACAAAATTAGGCTGACATTTTTTTTTGTCAGAAAAATGAGAAAGAAAAAAGATTAAATTTTTTTTTGTGACTCCTCTACATGATAAAAAAACTAGTTGAGGTGTTTGATAGTTTTTAAAAAATATAAAATATAAATTTGGAGTAGAGAGGGTTGGTGCGGAGTTAGCTTCACGCCATCGATGTTGAGGCGGGGTTCTTTAATTTTGTTTTTAAAAAATCTTTTTACTATTATTTAGTAATTTGATCAGATATAATTTTTATTTTCTTTAAAATTACAAATTTACTCTTAATATTGACGGAAATTGGATGGACATTCAAAAAATTGACATCAAATCCTAAATTGGTCATTTTCATATAGTTTAAAATCTTATTTATAAAAAAAAAGTAAATAGTTCAAGGGAAAAATTGACAATTATAGTATAATTCAAGTGAGTAAAATAGTAATTTATCCGTATTTATAAATATAGTTTATATTTTATTAATTTAATCATCACATTTTGTTCTAAGAACAATGCCTAATTTTCGTCGGTTCAACCCGTTAAATTTGTTCTTCGATCATCTCCTCCTTGAAAGCTAAATTCATAAAGCTTAATTTCAATACAATTATAGTAAATAACCACTATGTGAAGTGCTACATTGAAAATTGGGTAATTTTCATGTGAACTGCTACATTCAGAAAGCTTACTTTACACCATGCGTGTCGTTTCTTCCATAACTTCACACATTAAAAAATTATTAAACTAATTAGTCTCATTTCTTTTATTATATTGCTTCTCCCCAATAGAAGGTTCAAAAAATAGATTTCCCTTTGTTTCAATTTTTGACACTAGCTCCTAGTCTTCCACCCATATTTCTGTACCATGCCTCTCTTTAATAGCTCCCACGCCATTTTTTAATCTATTCAAACAAGATGTGAGAAAAATCCTTACCCTAATGTTTTCGTTTGGCTCTCCTTGAACGCGAGAGAGTGACCTCGGCTTCTTCCATTCCTGTTAAGTAAACATGCTGTGCTAATTCTTTTTGGTCATTGCACATGGTGGTTCTCTTTTGGGAGCAGATGGCTCATGTTCAAGGAAATTTTTTTGGGAGATTAGAAACCTCACTGTTCTGAAATCATTGACGATTCGTTGGTGTGATGAGTTGTCCTCTCTGCCACAGAGTTTAAAGAACCTCAAAACTCTAGAGTCACTTGAGATTAGTGACTGTCACAGTCTACTATCCATGCCAGATGGGGGAATTTCAGGATTAAGTTCCCTTTGAACTTTGTCCATTGGGAATTGTAGCCATCTGGCTTCTTGTCATCCAGTTTTGAGCATCTTACATTCCTCGAGCACTTGACGTTTATGTATTGTCCAAACCTTGGTTCTTTTCCAGAGGGTGTGCAACACCTCTCCTCACTTCGAAGCTTCACTATCTCGAACTATCCTGTGTTTAATTCTCTACCATGTGGGTTACAAAATAGCCGGACGTTGTGCTTGGAAATTAGTAGCGGCCCCAATCCAGATGCTTTGCCAGATTGGTTGGAGAATGCTCAGATCTCTGACCATATCTGATTGTCTTAATTCAAGAGTATTGCAATCAGGTCTGAAGTCTCTCACTGAACTCTGTAAGATTTGCATTCTAATACAAACTCTAAAGATGGTCTTCTAATCACTTAAGGATAACTAGTCCAATGTCAATTAGGATTACATGGATCGATTTATTTTAAGTAAATTTAGGTTTTAGCCCAAAAAAAAATTTCACTTTTGGAAAAAGCCAAAGCTTTTTAGAAAAAGACAGAAAAACCTCTCAACTTTCAAATCAAATACATGCAAATGTAGAGGATTTCTTAGGAAATCCAAAAATAAATAAGGGTAATTTTGTCTATTTTTGCTTATTTTACAAAATTTCTCTCTCCTTTGTGTTTTTTCAAAGTCTCCCTTTATTTTAAGACCTGATATATATGACTTTTCAGATAAATACAAGTGCTTAAGATTTCCTATTTTAAATGGATTGAGATACCTAATCCTTTTGGTTAAAGTAGTTTAAGTAATCCATGATGAGGAGGATTCTTAAACTGTGCCTATAAAAGGGAGGTCTCTATGCTAACGGCAAATTACTCTCATATAATTCTACCCCATCAAGAAGAGATTCAAGAGCCGGATAGCATAGAGAAACTACCCTACTGCGAATCTGCCTAGAACCAGTGAACCAGCCAAGAACCTATTGCAGAATTCCAGTTTCTTCCAGAATAAGAAATCCAGTTCCTTGCTGCAGTAATTATCACCATGTCTGATCAAGGTATGTTATGTGTTTTGAGCATATAAACCTATTAAAGTTTACATGTGGTATCAGAGCTTAGGTTATATGTTCTTAACCTAATTACAAGATAAAATTCGCCTTAAAAGAATATGTTTTATATACTGTCATTATAAGCATGTAAGTTTTGATTGCATATCTTAATTGTTAAGGTATGAGTTAAGCATAAAGTTCTCTGCTTAAATCAGGCTTGAAAGATTGATTGATCAAAGTTTGGGGAGGATCTTGAATCGATTAAGTGAGCCACAACAACTAAATCAATGCAGGAAATTCTTCATTCAAAGTTCCTGATCAAGATTGCATTATATTCAATATCTCTTGTACAAATCTCTATCCACAAATGTGAATTGTGCAAGAAGGATTGATTATAATGGAACAGATTAGAAAAACAGATTGTATGAGCAAACAATGAGTGTTTCTCCATCCACAGATGTGGAATCATTCGTTGTTTCAAGATTGCTTCTACAGATTTGTTGTTCTAAGACCATGGAACATGTTTGATTTCTGATCTACAGATGCAAATCAATAATGTTAAATTAAAGTTATTGAGGATTTGTATTTATGTTTTTCTTGAAATTACAGTCAATACTACAACCTACAACTCCATCGAAATCTTGATCGGTTCAAACTATCTAAAGTAGAAAGAAGAGCTGGAAATCTCACTAGAGCTAATGGACTATGATATAGCTCTAAAATGGGATGCACTTAAGGAACCTGCTGCAGATGTCAAAAGGAAATATGAAAGATGGGAAAAGGCCAACAGGATGGCTACACTGATTATGCTGAAAACCATGACACCTTCTTTAAGAGGAAGTATTCCAAGATCAGATTGTGTCAAAGATTTTCTTGTTTCAATTGGTCAGAAATTTAAAGAATGAGAAAGGTATCCTACTGAACAAATTGACTGAGATGAAGTATGATGGGCGTGGTTGTGTAAGAGCTCGCATAATGAATATGGCAGACATTGCGAACAAGCTAAAGGGATTAAGCATGACTATAAATGATGATATGATGGTGCATTTTGCATTGAATTCACTGCCAAAAGAATACAAAACTCTCAAGAGTTCTTATGTGGCTCAAAAGGAAAGTTGGACACTGAATGATCTCATAACAATAAGCGTTCAAGAAGAAAATAATATCATCATGGAAAGAGGTCAAAAAACTGTGAATATGGTACAAGATTATCGTGTCAAACAATCCAAAGAAAAGAAGGGAAATTTTGCAAAAAAGAAAGATAAGGAAAATACCAAGATGAAAGAGGGAAAGCCAATTGGATTGAAATGCTATTTCTGTAGAAAATTTGGACACATGAAAAGGAACTGCACAAGGTACCAGAGGTGGTTAGAAAATCAGAAAAACAAAGGCAAAAATGAAGGTAAGATTGAAAATGTTTTGGTCTGTTTTGAATCAAATTTGATTGATGTTTCAACTGATACTTGGTGGTTAGACAGTGGTGCTTCAATACATGTTGCGAATTCTTTACAGGGGTTCATAACCAAGAGACCACCAAACAAGGATGAGGTGAAGGTGTTCGTTGGAAATGGAGTCAAAGTACAAGTGGAGTTCATTGGAGCAGTTAGGATTCAATTAGATTCTGGTTTTGTTTTGGATTTGGTAGATGTAGTATATGTTCCTTCTATGACAAGGAACCTTATTTCAGTTGCTAGGCTTGTAAAATCAAAGCTCACTTTGAGTTTTGATGAATTTGGTATTTCAATTTTCAATAAAAAAGAGTTAGTTGGAAATGGAATTCTCGTTGGCAATATGTTTCAGTTAAATTGCAAGACTCCTCAAATGGTTATGAACATTACAAGCACAAAACGTAAGAATCAAACTTCTGCAAAAATTTGGCACAAAAGACTCGGGCATATTTCAAAAGAAAGACTGAACACCCTATGCAAAGAATCTGTGTTAGCACCACTTGACTTTAATGAGTTGGATGAAAACTGTGTTGAATGCATAAAAGGAAAACTAACCACCTGAAGGAAGAAAGCAGCAGTAAGAAGTGAAAATTCGTTGGAATTAATTCACACTGATATTTGTGGTCCTTTTCCAAATCCAACACATGAAGGATACAAGTATTTTATCACCTTCACAGAGGATCACTCGAGATATGGACATATCTATTTAATAAAAGAAAAATCAAAAGCCTTAGATATGTTCAAAATCTATAAAGCTGAGGTGGAAAAACAGTTGGAACTTAAGATTCAAGTGGTAAGGTTAGACCGAGGTGGAGAATATGTTTGTGCCTAATAAATCACGGCCATAAACTGACCGAAGGGACCTCCTCTCGGCCCTAGCACCTTCTCATGAACTGAAACGGCCACGTTTCGTTAGGCATTTCGCCTTCCTGAAAACAAAAGAAAAGCTGCAAAGGCAAAATCCTCTCGGCCTCTCGACTGCGGTATTATAGGCTGAAGCCCAAGGCCGTAAAAGACACGGCCGAAGATACTTGTTGGCGGCACAAATCTCACGGCCTGGTGCTCCGGGCCGAGGGGATGTGCGTTAACACGTGACGTCCTTCTTTTGGATGTGGTGCGGTTGTGCGCGGGCGTGCCAGCACGGTCTATCGTGCGTCGAGATAGTGATGAGGTTTGGGTAGAAGATGGTTAAATGATGCGCCTGTTTTGAGTTCGACTCCTAATCAAACAATTGTGGCAGAGAGAGGAACTGATCTCGGCCGTTAGGTTCACGGCCTGAGCTACAAGGTCGTTTAGTGGTGGTGTTGGTGGCGGGTTTTAGGCGGTGCGCCTGCGCGTTGCTCAAAGAGCGACGGTCGTATGATATATGGGGTGAATGAGATGATAACAGAGATGGTGCTTTGACGCCTTGAAAACCAAGGGTTGTATGATATATTAATGAATGGATTTTCCTTACAATCTACCACTACTCCTAGGAAAGCAAATAAAGGTATTGAAAGTGCATGACAGGAAAATATAATTTGCTCCGTGGGAGGCTTTTGGTTTGGTGTTTGAACCCCTTGAATGTAGTCTTGAGCTTAGTATTTATAGGGGGAGTCCTGGAAGGACAATCGAGGCCGAAAAGATCTGCATGGTGGAGTCTAATCGGGGCAAGTGGGTAGTCAAATCGGCATTTGGGATTGTGAAGCATGGTGGTGTGACCCCCATAGATCTTGGTAAATCTCGACCACTGCCCTGATCGTGGGTTCTGCCCCCTTGGCCGTGGGAACGCATTTAATGCCCTAATCTGGTGGTTGGTGATCTAACCTCAAGTTGTAAGATTACTTGTGAGAATATTGGCGTCTAACCACTTTGATTTCCATTACCAAATCCTGACTTCAGTCACTTCCTCTCTCCCCTCATGCATTAAATGCTTCTTGCGACTAGTGGGCTTGCTGTGATAGTCAGAGGCATTATTTCATTAAATGGGGCGTGGGACCCTGAGGCCACGTGGCGATTTAACCACAGTATCTTTGGCCGTGTCCTTTACGGCCTTCGGCTTCGGCCTATAATACCTCGGTTGCGAGGCCGAGAGGATTCTGCATTTGCATCTTTTTTTTTTTTTTTAGGAAAGCGAAATGCCTAACGAAACGTGGCCGTTTCAGTTCATAAGTAGGTGCTAGGGCCGAGA
>NC_024131.1:12259029-12298775 GCF_000346735.1 Prunus mume | reverse complement strand
AGAGGGGAGAGGGGAAGTGACTGAATTTAGGATTTGGTGATGGAAATCAGAGTGGTTGTGCGCAAACATTCTCACAAGTATGCTTACAACTTGAGGTCAGATCACCAACCACCAGACTAGGGCATTAAATGTGTTCCCACGGCCAAGAGGGCAGAACCCACGATCAGGGCGGTGGCCGAGATTTACCGGGATTTATGGAGGTCACACCACCATGCTTTACGATCCCAAATGCCGATTTGACTGCCCACTTACCCCGATCAGACTTCACCATGCAGATCTTTTCGGCATCGATTGTTCCTCCAGGACTCCCCCTATAAATACTAAGCTTAAGACTACATGCAAAGGGTTCAAACACCAAACCAAAAGCCTCCCACGGAGCAAATTATATTTTCCTGTAATGCACTTTCAATACCTTCATTTGCTTTCCTAGGAGTAGTGGTAGATTGTAAGGAAAATCCATTCATCAATATATCATACGACCGTCGCTCTCTGAGCAAAGCGCCGGAGCACCGCCTAAAACCCGCCACCAACACCACCACTAAACGGCCATGTAGCTCAGGCCGTGAACCTGACGGCCGAGATCAGTTCCTCTCTCGGCCACAATTGTTTGATTAGGAGTCGAACTCAAAACAGGCGCATCAATTAACCATCTTCTAAACAAACCTCATCACCATCTCGACTCACGGTAGACCGTGCTGGTACGCCCCTCGCACAACCGCACCGCATCCAAAAGAAGGACGTCGCTTGTTAACCCACATTCCCTCGGCCCGGAGCACCAGGCCGTGAGATTTGCACATCTAACAGAATATTAAGGCAAATTTGATGAAGCTGGAAGAAATCCAGGTCCCTTTGCAAGATATCTCCAGGAAGAAGGTATAATAGCTTAGTATACCAATCCAGGTACACCTCAGCAGAATGGAGTTTCTGAGAGAAGGAATAGGACTTCAAAAGACATGGTAAGAAGCATGATGTGCTATACCAATCTCCTTATTTCCCTGTGGGGAGAAGCCTTGAAGACTGCAAACTATATCTTGAATAGAGTTCCAACAAAAAACGTTGACAAAATCCCTTTCGAAATCTGGAATAAAAGGAAACCAAGCTTAAACCACTTAAAGGTTTGGGGTTGTAAAGCAGAGGCAAAACTCTACAACCCTGTGGAAAAGAAACTAGACTCAAGAACTGTGAGCTGCTTTTTTATCAGCTATCCTGAAGGATCCAAAGGGTATAGGTTCTACTGTCCAAAGAACACTACAAGATTTGTTGAAACTCAAATGGCAGTTTTCATGGAAAATGAATATGATGAAATAGAAGATAGAGTTTTGGATTTTGATGAAGAATCAATGGAGATTGATAACAATGCTGGATCTGAGACAAGTAAAGGCATTGTTATAATACCTGCAGTTGAGACAAACTATGAAAACCTTGACAATATGGAAGAAGACATGGATCAAGCACAAGACACAGTTAAAGCAAAAATTATGAGTCCACCTGTGCAAGACAACAACGACATTCCAGACACAGCTCAAGCAGGAATTTTGAATCTACCTATGCAAAATAATATTGACGTTCAAGGCACAGACTAAAATATGCAGGATATGGAGTTGAGAAGGTCAAAATGAGCAAGGAGATCTGCATTGCCGGATTTCTATGTATATCTACAAGAATCTGAGCATGACATACTTGGGAAGGATGATCCTGAGAATTTCAAGCAAGCTATAATGTGTGAAGACAATGAAAGGTGGTTGGCTGCAATGAAATCTAAGTTAGAGTCAATGAGAAAGAATGGTGTTTGGGAATTAAAAGTTTTACCTCAATGATGTAAACCTATAGGCTGCAAATGGGTTTATAAGACTGAAAGGGACTCGAAAGGGGTAATAGACAGGTACAAAGCTAGGCTGGTTGCAAAAGGTTACACACAACAAGAGGGCATTGATTATACAGAAACCTTCTCACCAGTATCCACTAAAGACTCATTCAGAGTGATCATGGCGTTGGTCGCACATTTTGACTTGCACCTTAACTAGATGGACGTCAAAACTGCATTCCTAAATGGATATTTGAAGGAAGAAATTTACATGCAGCAGCCTGAGAGTTTTGTTCAAAGGGGATAGGAAAACATGGTCTGCAAATTGAACAAATCGCTATATGGCTTAAAACAAGCTTCTAGACAGTGGTACATGAGATTTGATGAAATTATTAAGACATATGGTTTCACAGAAAATGTCCTAGATTCATGCATATATGTCAAGATCAGTGGGAGGCACTATGTTTTACTTGTGCTCTATGTGGATGACATTCTCCTAGCAAGCACTAATCTCACGTTGTTGCATGATGTTAAGGTCTTCCTATCTAAGCATTTTGAAATGACTGATTTGGGAGAGGCATCTTATGTTCTTGGAATAGAAATTAGCCGAGATAGGAAAAGAGGCTTGTTAGGACTTTCACAAAAGGGGTACATTGAGAAAATACTCAAAGGGTTCAATATGATGGACTGTGCAGGGGGTTATGTGCCTATTAACAAAGGTGATAAGTTTAGTCGTGAACAAGTGCCAAAAGCAGATCAAGAGAAGTTGGAGATGGCAGATAAGCCTTATGCTTCATTGGTTGGCAGCCTGATGTATGCTCAAGTCTGCACAAGGCCCGATCTAGCCTTTCCTTTAAGTGTGTTAGGGAGGTTTCAATCAAATCTAGGACAGGCTCATTGGGTAGCAGGGAAGAAAATCATGAGATACTTGCAGAGGTCAAAGGATTTTAAGATAGTTTACAAAAGGAATGAGAGCTTAGAATTGGTTGGCTATGCAGATGCTGATTTTGTAGGGTGCATAGATGACTTAAAGTCTACTTCAAGTTTTGTTTTTCTATTTGGAGGAGCTGCAGTTTCTTGGAAAAGTGTTAAGCAGCCTATTGTGACTACCTCAACTATGCAGGCAGAGTTCATAGCTTGTTATGAAGCAATATGTCAGGCTATTTGGCTGAAGAATTTTCTAACTAGCCTGAAAGTTTTGGGAACAATTGAGAAGCCTATTCAGATTTGGAATGATAATAACTTAGCTATATTGTTTGCAAAAGGGAACAAAAGGTCAATCGAGGGAAGCCTCTATCGCTAAAGTTCTTATTAGTGAAAGAAAAGATCAATGAAGGAATCATAGCCATGGATCATATTAATACAGAGTCTAATCTAGCAGATCCATTCAATAAAGGGCTACCAAATAATGTTTTCAAGAGGCATGTAACTAGTATGGGACTGTTATCCGATTTTGATGCATAAAAACAGTGGGAGCAAAGGGACGTAGCGGAAATTTGCAGTTTTGTGGTCTGAGCTCTGATTGAGGTGCATCATACCTTTTTGAAAAGGGAATGAAGCTAGGAATCAAACTCACTACATTGTTGTGACATATGATGGTTTTTGGCCATCCGAGGTCGTTTAGCCTTTCAAAAACGCATTTAAAGAGTTGAAAGTATTGATTTTAGTAATTGTTTTGCTTACTTTGTTTGAACAATTTGTTTTGCATAAACTGTTTTGTTGGTTCAATGTACTTACAGTGAATGGTTTGTTGCTAGCTTAAGGTTAACTGTTAAAGTATTGCATTCATAACAGTGATGTCTTTTACCTAGAGTAAAAGAAAGGATCTTGAACAATCCTATAAGTTGGACTAAATGAATGATCATAGCAGTTATGTCATTTTGGTTAGCTGTGATTGTTCTATGATTTCAATCTTGATGGTAGCCTTATGTGACATTGGATTTGATAATTGTAGTTGTAAAGACTTCATGGAAGTTTCTTTGCTCAGTCTTGATAACTCATTATCATTTTCACTGTTGACAAGTGGCTTGATGAGGAAACACAATCGAACTGTATTCCACAAAGGCCTTACAGTAATTGACATTGTTCTTTAGTGATTATTTGACCAAGTGGGAGAATGTAAGATTTGCATTCTAATACAAACTCTAAAGATGGTCTTCTAATCACTTAAGGATAACTAGTCCAATGTCAATTAGGATTACATGGATCGATTTATTTTAAGGCTTGATATATATGACTTTTCAGATAAATACAAGTGCTTAAGATTTCATATTTTAAATGGATTGAGATACCTAATCGTTTTGGTTAAAGGAGTTTAAGTAATCCATGATTAGGAGGATTCTTAAACTATGCCTATAAAAGGGAGGTCCCTATGCTAACGGCAAATTACTCTCATATTATTCTACCCCATCAAGAAGAGATTCAAGAGCCGGATAGCATAGAGAAACTACCCTACTGTGAATCTACCTAGAACCTACTGCAGAATTCCAGTTTCTTCCAGAGCAAGAAATCCAGTTCCTTGCTGCAGTAATTATCACCATGTCTGATCAAGGTATGTTATGTGTTTTGAGCATATAAACCTATTAAAGTTTACAAACTCCAGCACCTCTCTATTCAAGAATGTCCTGCGCTTGAGGAAAGGTGCAAACAAGGTAGTGGTGAGGATTGGTTGAAAATAGCCCATGTCCCATATAAGTATATTGGACCATCCAGCGAGGCAAGCACATCGGGCAACTCTTAGTCTGGAACATCCGTTCAGTACGAAACTTTTATTTCGTCTTCATCCTCAAGAGTGTTATTGTCATAATAATCATCATCCGTCTTGGTGTTTTGTGTTGTGTGGCCCTCTTGCTTTGTTTATATTGTTTTTTAGATGGATGGAGTGTCCACAAAGTTTCAATATTTCCCTCTGTAAATTGCAATTTGAGATTTCTATATTCCTATGTGTGCACACTGGCTGCTTTGAGATCCTCTGGTTTTGTACTTATATCATCTTGATAAAATCTGTTTTTCATTAATATTACCAGTCCAATTGTCTGCTTTCTGAATTTTAAATTTTCTTCTATTTACGTTAGTTTTAATTAAGTTTAAGTCATGTTCTTGTAGATTATTGCTTGATATAGTTGCTAACGTGATGCCAACGGCAGTGTTAACAAGAAATTGGTGTGTGTTTATATTACTAGTGTAGTCATATTTGGAGGCTTAGCCCAAACACTGCCAAATTATTGAGTTCAAGAAAGAAATTTTGTCACATCCCGGGATCGGCTCTGCAGCACGATATTGTCCGCTTTGGGCCCCCCTCTCTGCCCTCACGGTTTTGTTTTTGAGAACTCACGAGCAACTTCTCAATGGGTCACCCATCTTGGGATTGCTCTAGCCCCAACTCGCTTAAGTTCGGAGTTCCCATGACTCTGAAGCTAGTGAGCTCCCAAAAGGCATCGTGCTAGATGGAGGCGGGCATGTACATATAAGGCACATCACCTCCTCTCTGTTGGTCGATGTGGGATTTTACAAATTTCTCACGGTGAGGAGCATGAGCTTTGGTGTTTACCAATATGATTGCATAGGAAACAAGGGGTGATCAGATAGATCAATGAGGCATAATTCCATGTAAACAAAGTTTTACAGAGGTTTAAAGAATCTAAAAATATAATTGTAGATTTTAGCTGTAGCAAAATGACAGATACAAAATGTACCAGATCATGAAACTGAAGAATCTGTGTTTTGACGTGCCCTTATGAAATGCAAATTTTGAAATATGTATGCTCTCTTGTTCTTCTTGTTTGTAGTTGGCTTATTCAGTCCTTTTGGGATCATGTTCAGATTGTAATAATTTTAACAACTCATGCAAAAAGAAGACAAATTTAGGTTTCTATAGCACCTACCTTGGATTTTACAACATATTTGGAAGGGTTTTTCGCAGCTACGGTCCCTCAACTATACCCGTAATTGCATTTGGGTCACTGAACTCAATTATTAGTTGTAGAGGTCACTCAACTATGTGTTTCGTTGCACCGTTAGTCCCTACCGTCAAGTCTCTCTAACGGAAGGGACTAATGGTGCAACACAACACCTAATTGACTGACTTTTATAACTATTTTTTGGAGTTAAGTGATCAAAATGTAACTCCGAGTATAGTTGAGGGATCATTGCTACAAATAATCCTAACTGAAAAGTCACATTTTCCCATCAATAATTGGATAGATCTTGCCATATCATCATTTTAAACGAAAAAAAATAACGGACTTGACGGAAGGACTGCTGGTGCAACGAAACACATAGTTGAGTGACCTCTGCAACTAATAATTGAGTTCAGTGACCCAAATGCAATTACGAGTATAGTTGATGGACCATAGCTGCGAAAAATCCTATTTGGAAACAACAAGATATTGGGGAAGAAAACGACAAAATAGCTTAAAGGCCAGAGAGAAGGAATTCTATCTTTCTGGTTGGTGCTTTGCAACAACTTTCTTTCAAGTGAATTTGCATTTCCAGTTTCATTTCCAGCCTTTCTCATCTCATCTGAGCCTTGTTTATTGAAATGGCTGACCTAGTTTTATCCCCGGCTTTGCAAGTGATCTTCGACAGACTAGCATCTCCAGTCCTGCAAAAGTTTGCTGCTGGTTCAAGCTACTCTTGAAGATGCAGAAGAGCAACAATTGACCAACAAAGCTGTCAGACTTTGGTTGTCAAAACTAAAGAATGCAGCTTGTGATGCTGAGGACCTTCTTGACTTCTATACCTCTAGAGAAACTTTAATGAGTATAGAACATGTATATGGTGATTTTCCTTCCCAAATTAGAAGAGGTACAGATGCTGAAAAGATTAGAAAGATGCTCCATGTGTTGGAGAAGACTGTAAAAGATGGACTCTTTAAGTTTAGACGGCCTACTGTCATAAATCATCAATCCACCATAAGGGAGACTAGCTCATTTCTGATCAAGTCACAGATATATGGAAGAAAGGATGACAAAGATAATTTAGTCAAACTGTTACTATCTTCTCAAGATTACCAGGAATTGGGATACGCAGTTTGTATTCCAATAGTTGGTATTGGAGGAATTGGTAAGACAACTCTTGCTCAATTAGCATATAACGAAGAGAGGGTGATTCAACACTTTGATGCTAGAATGTGGATCTTTGTTTCTGATGATTTCAATGTCAAAAAGATCATGAAGACAGTTATCGAGTTTGCAACGGAGGAGGAATGCAAGTTCTTGGAGATTGACCTACTTCAGTCTCGGCTTTGGCATTTGCTACATAACAAAAGATATCTCATTGTTTTAGATGATGTTTGGACTTAAGAGTATGAAGATTGGGATGAACTGAAGCCCTTGTTTGGGGGGTTGTTAATGGATGCAAAATCATTTTCACTACCCGCAGTAAAAAGTTTGCATTCATGATGGACTCCCCAAATTCTCCATATTATTTGAAGGGTTTACCTGAGGATGATTGCTGGGCTTTGTTCAAGCAAAAGGGTTTTAGGCGAGGAGAAGAGAAGTATACAAACCTTTCTCTGATTGCGAAGCAGATTGTCAAAAAATGTGGAGGTGTACCACTAGCGGTAAAAATTTAGAAAGTTTGATGCGCTTTAAAAGAGAGGAACAACAGTGGTTTTTTATGCAAAATAGTGAATTTTGGAGATTAGATGTATGCCAACATAGAGTTTTGCCAACTCTAATGCTGAGTTATCTTCACCTGCCATCACATCTTAGACAATGCTTTGCATTTGCCGAAAAAGAATATGTGATACTTGAACAGAATCTTCCAACAAATAGTCCAGCTCCACCACAAATTCGTCACTCCTCTGTTGTTTACAAATACAGGGAAGTTACAATTCCAGCAGCTCTGTATGAAGCAGATCATTTACGAAGTCTCTTATTGATTGGAGAATCTGGCTTGTTAGAGGAGAATAATAAAATATTTTCAAGTTTTGTATACTTCCGTGTGCTAGATCTGAACACTGCGATGTTTCTGCTTTGCCGGAATCGTTGGGTGGCTTGATATGTTTAAGGTATCTTAACCTTTCTTACACACCTGTCACCTAGTTACCTGAAAGCACATGCAATCTATGTTCTTTGTAGACTTTAGTACTATTTAGTTGTGATAAACTTGAATATGTGCTGTTTGTTGGAAAGATGACAAGCCTTAGACATCTTAATATGACTGGATGTGCAAGTTTGTCTAAGATGCCTGCTGGGATAGAAAGGTTATATCAACTTCAGACGTTGCCATTATTTGTTGTTACAAATTATATCAGAATCCTCATATTGGTATTCTAAAAGATTTAAATCTTTATGGAAAGTTGAACATTACACACTTGGAGAATGTAAGAAATGAAGAAGAAGCACATGCAGTTGGTTTGATGAGAAAGAAAAATCTTGAGTCATTGGGATTATATTGGGGAGGTTTTGAAAATGTGGACAAATCATTCACCAAAGAACAATATGAACCTGTTATCAATCTTGATGCAAGAGAGGTGGAGCTGGCGCCAGGAATTCTTCATGGCCTGGAACCACACTGTAATCTGAAAAACAGTGACAATTTAGAACATCTTCCTGCCCTTGGGGATCTGGAGCTACTTCAGACTCTTTCTCTGCATGGAATGAATCATGTCAAGGGCATTGGTAGAGAGTTCTAGGGTCGCCTGAGAAACGCACAGCTTTCATCATTTGAAGAACTATCACTCAGTGATTTTCCAAACTTGGAAGAGTGGTCAACTGAAAATAACGAAAATGGATTTGCTCAGTTAACGAAACTAATTGTTAAAAGATGTCCCAAGTTAGTACATATACCATTGTCTCTGTCCCTTCGACATTTGGAGATGCGGGATTGTAATCTAACATTGGTTCCCATAGCAAATTTAAGTTGGCTTTCTATGCTTGTTATAGAAAAAATTCCACAGCTAGTATCTCTCCCCGAAGGGCTTTTTGATAGAATTCATAGTTTCTGTAACTTATATTTTGTATTTTGGATCTGTTTGGGAGAAAGGAAAAAAAAATAAAAAGAGAACGTTGCTCTGAATATTGAAACTGAAGAGTGTGTATTGTTCATTCTATTTCACTGAGCAAATATACTCGTAAAGGAGAGAGAGAAGAGAGATTCTTCTCTAACTGCCTTTACACAAGATTTGATCCTAGCTGTTAAAACTATCATCCTATGAGATGATTACATCTGTCACAATCTAACACTACACTTAAGAAGCCACTTGGACTGTGATCCAACGGCCCATATTACAACTAGCAGAAATAGCATTTAAACTAAAAGAATAAAATTCAAAACTAAGAAAACAGCTTTGGCGCCAAGGACTTCAGCTCAAAGGGTTAACATCAACACTCCCTTCTAATCCTTTGGCTGACTTTACTCCAAGTAGATCTCTGAGATGCACAAAACGATCCTTGGATAAAGCCTTGGTTAGGATGTCTGCAATTTGATCTTCAGTTTTGCAGTAGATTAGCTCAATCTCCTTTGCTTGAATAGATTCTCGGATGAAATGAAACTTTCTGCTACTATGCCTGGATTTCTGATGAAAGATAGGGTTCTTCGCCATGCTATGGCAGAGGTGTTATCACACAAGATTGGTGTGCCTTCCACTTGCTCCTCTCCAAAGTCTTCAAGCACAAACCTTAGCCATTTAGCTTGTGATGTTGCTTCAGCAGCACTCACGTATTCTGCTTCTGCAGTGGACAGAGCTACTGTATTTTGTTTAATTGAAGCCCATGAGAACATACCAGATCCGAGAGTGAATGCATACCCTGAGGTACTCCTTTTGTCATCTTCACTTCCTGCCCAGTCACTGTCACAGTACCCTATCAAGGTAGCTGCCTTCCCCTTTTTAAACTCAATTCCATAATCTAGTGTGCCCTGAATATATCTCAAGACCCTTTTGGCTGTTCCCATGTGTTTCCTAGTAGGATTGTGCATGAATCTAGCAAGCAAACTAGAGGCAAACATTATATCTGGTCTAGTAGCTATCAGATATAGCAGGCTGCCTACAATCTGCCTATATTCACTCTCATCTGCCATCTCACTTCCATCTTCCTTGCACAACCTTTCACTTGCAACCAATCACTTTCATTGCATATTTCTGATGAAGAAATATATGCTTATCTGTTTGTACTACTCCCATGCCAAGAAAATGGTAGAGTAGTCCAAGATCAGTCATCTCATAATGTTTCATCATGCCATTTTTGAATTCTTCAAGTAGCTTTGCACAACTTCCAGTATAAACAATATCATCCACATAAAAAGAGACAATAAGAATACCCGAACCTTCATCAATTTTGATATAAAGTGTAGCTTCACTAGGACTTTTCTTGAATCCTGCTTTGTTGAAGTAGGAGTCAATATCATCATACCAGGGCCTTGGGGCTTGTTTTAGTCCATACAAAGCCTTGTTCAGCTTATACACCTTGATTTCTTCATTCTCCTTCACAAAACCCTGTGGCTGCTCCACATATACCTCTTCCTTTAAGACTCCATTCAAAAAAGCAGATTTGACATCCAGTTGGTACAAATTCCATTCCTTCTGTGCAGCAAGAGCAATTAAGGTTCTAATGGTGTCTAACCTTGCCACAGGGGCAAAGGTTTCATTGTAATCAATCCCAGGCTTTTGTGAGTGGCCTTTAGCCACTAAACGAGCCTTATTTTTCTGCACAGTACCATCTAGATTAAGTTTGGTCTTGTAGACCCATTTGACACCAATGACAGGTTTATTAAAAGGTCTTTCAACAAGCTGCCAAGTGTTATTCTTCTCTATCATTTCCAACTCAGCTTCCATTGCCTTTCTCCATGACTCATCTAGATCAGCCTCTTCAAAATTCTCAGGTTCCACAATGCACATATTGCACTGAGCCATAATGTCATTAATACTTCTCCATTTCTTTGGTGTATGATCCATAGCTTGAGAACTTCCACCAATGCTTTCATCCTGCAAAGTAGTATTTTCATCTATTTGTGTTTGTGTATCCAAGCTTTGACTTGGTTCATCTTGTAATGTGGTTTCTTCATCCATTTGCAGTGGTGTGTCCAAGTTTGAACTTTGAGCATAGTCTTGGTTTTCAGTAGGCACAAGAACTATCATTTCTCCTTCTCTAGCATTCTCCCATTTCCATAAACCATTTTCATCAAATTGCACATCTCTGGACAGAATAACCTTCCTAGTACTTGGATCAAACAGCCTATATCCCTTTTCATAGAGACCATAGCCTACAAAAATACACTTGTGACTGTTTTCTTCAAGCTTATGCCTCAAAGCTGAAGGAATAAGCACATGACAAGGAGATCCAAATATTTTTAAGTGTGCAATTCCTGGTTTTTTGCCAGTATAGGCTTCAAATGATGTTTCCTTCTTGAGAGCCTTGGTGGGACATCTATTCAGCAAATAAACTGCAGTATTTACAGCTTCTGCCCAAAATTCATAAAGGATACCTTTCTCATGCAACATGGATTTGGCCATTTCCACCACTCTTCTGTTCTTCCTCTCAGCTACTCCATTTTGCTGAGGGGAGTATGCTACTATTAACTGCCTTTGAATGCCTAATTCTTCACAGAACCTGTTAAATTTTCCAGATAAAAACTCCCCACCCCTATCACTTCTCAAGCTTTTTATCTTGAACCCACTTTGCAGCTCAGTCATAGCCTTGAATTTTCTAAAACACTCCAATGCACTTGACTTGTTTCTAATGAAATACACCCATGACATTCTAGTGCAATCATCTGTAAAAAGCAGAAAATACCTGTTTCCAGATAATGATTCTGTTTTCATTGGTCCACAGATATCCGTGTGAACCAATTCCAACGGACTTGTTGCTCTCCAACTGGATTCCAAAGGAAAAGAGTCTCTGTGCTGCTTTCCTTGCATACAACCATCACAAACCACTGAAATCTGCTCCAAATGAGGTAAGCCATGAACCATGCCTTGATTTTCAAGCATTTTTATGCTCCTTTCATTTAAGTGTCCCAACCTCTTGTGCCATGTCTGCAAGCAGTGTGAAACACTGGTTCTCAAAGCCATATCCCTTGCAGGCATCATTGTAAGTGGAAAACATCTGTTGTTTGTCATTTGCACCCTCACAATCAGATTTTCCAGTGACTGATCATCATAGACATTCACCATAGTTCCTCCAAACACAAGATGGTATCCATGCTCCATCATTTTCCCAACACTAAGCAAGTTTTCGTCAAGACCAGGTACAAGCATTACTTCATGAATGTGTTTCTTACCCAGCTTGGTTTTGATCATCAGAGTTCCTTTTCCAGCAACTGGAACTACTTCTCTAGTTCCCATCTTCACCTTAGAGGTCCAATCCCTTTGAATATTCACTAAAAGTCCCTCATCTCCTGTCATGTGGTTACTACAGCCACTGTCAATATACCAAGAGTGATTTACCTTCACATCAGTTGCAGCATTACACACATAAAACAAAGCACCAGTTTCTTCCATTTCATTTGCATAATTCACCTTATGTGCATTCTTATTTCCATTGCAGTCTCGGATCATATGTCCAAATTTTCCACATCCATGGCATTTAGGCTTGCCTTCAAACCAACATTTGCCATAATGTAGCTTATCACAATGCTTACAAGCTGCTTTGTTTCCATCATTAGGCTTCCAACCTTTCTGAAAACTCTGATTTCCAGAAAAGCTTTCATTCTTAGACTTCTTTTCTTCAATATTCAGACTAGCAAATGCCCTTTCTGAAGAGTTCTCAATCTGCCTATCCAATCTGAGCTCAAAGCTCTTCAAGGAGGCAACCACCTCTTGAACTTCTAGAGTTTCAAGATCCTTAGAGTGTTCTATCACAGAGCATATAGAATCATATGATTTTGGCAGACTAAACAACAGTTTCTGCACAACTCTCTCCCTAGATAATTCCTCACCATAACTCTTCATTTGATTCAACATATCAAACAATCTAACAAGGTAGACAGATAAAGATTCACTATCCTTCATGCGAGTATATTCAAATTCCCTACGCAACCCTTGCAATTTAACATTTCTTACCTGTTTATCTCCTTTGAATTCCAGCTTCAAAATATCCCAGGCACCCTTTGAGGTCTCCTCATTCACAATCCTGGGGAACAACTGATCTGAAACTGCACTTTGAATCAATCCAAGTGCATGAGCATCCTTCATCAGAATCTGAATCATCATAAACTTCTCAGCGTCCTTAGCCTCCTCTTTCTTCTTCTTCAGATCTGAGTCATTGAACCCATTCTCGACCAGATCCCACAGACCATGCGATTTCAGAATAGTATTCATCCTAATACTCCAGAATTCGTAGTTTTCTCCATTGAAAACTGGTGTTCGAAGCTCAGCTGCTCTCGATCCTGCCATATTAGACACCTAGATTCAAGAACTCACCACTTTGGTCTTCGAATCAGCTCAACGATAGCTCGGATAGAGCTTGATTTACTGTTCACAGATCACGCCCAGCTCAAACAATCGAACCTGGCTCTGATACCATGATAGAATTCATAGTTTCTGTAACTTATATTTTGTATTTTGGATCTGTTTGGGAGAAAGAAAAACAAAAAAAAGAGAGAACGTTGCTCTAAATATTGAAACTGAAGAGTGTATACTGTTCATTCTATTTCACTGAGCAAATATACTCGTTAAGGAGAGAGAGAAGAGAGATTCTTCTCTAACTGCCTTTACACAAGATTTGATCCTAGCTGTTAAAACTATCATCTTATGAGATGATTACATCTGTCACAATCTAACACTACACTTAAGAAGCCACTTGGACTATGATCCAACGGCCCATATTACAACTAGCAGAAATAGCATTTAAACTAAAAGAATAAAATTCAAAACTGAGAAAACAGCTTTGGCGCCAAGGACTTCAGCTCAAAGGGTTATACATCAACACTTTTTGCATCAGCTCGTCTGTCTTCTCAGAAGATCTTGTCTTGCCCCAAACTTGTTTCATTGCCTACAGAGATAGGAAACCTTTCTGCTCTGAAATCGTTGACCATTGGTTGGTGTGAAGAGCTATACACTCTGCCAAGTTTGCAGAACATGAAAGCTCTGGAATCACTAGAGATTAGTGACTATCACAGTCTAATATCCATGCCAGATGGTGGAATTGGTAATTTGAGTTCCCTTCGACCTTTGTCCATCGAAAACTGCAGTGGTCTTACATCTCTTTTGTGTAGTTTCGAACATCTCACGTTGCTTGAACATTGACCATTATGTACTGTCCCATTCTTGGTTCTTTTCCAGAGGGTGTGCAACACCTCTCTTCACTTCGAAGTTTGACTATTTTGAGCTGTCCTTGGTTTGATTCTCTGCCTGAAGGGTTGCAAAATGTCAAGACCTTGAACTGCAAAGAAATTAGTAGCTACCCTTGTAAGAATATTTTATAAATATTCTGTGTGGCCCACATGAAGTAACCTATGTGGTAAATAAATTGTTTAATGGGTTTAATAAATATTATTCAGAATAATTATATTGGTCAAATAAAGAGAAGTAGTTTCCTATTTTATTACCGTGATGCGTGGTAATTGATTATGGGCTTCACTAGGAAACAGGTCCTCTTTCTGCCTATAATAGTGCACATGTAACACCCCGACTCCAAGTAAATTTCCAATTTAAAGTATTTAATCCAATTAAATGTGAATTTACGAAATTACCCTTGGGGCAGGGTAGTTCGGTCATTTTCTTAATCCAGAGAGGGAGTTTGGGGCAGTGTTTGATATTTATTTTGCATTGATCGCTTTGAGGTGAGTCCGTGGACGTGTGGCGGACTCAATTCGGAATGGTAACGAGGTTTTGGCAATCAAGTTTCCTTCGGTGGTAAAACCGTAATTAATTTGAGAAGGGATGGGGTTAAAAATCAGATTTTATTCTTCAGTTTTATCTCTCTCTCTCTCTCTCTCTCTCTCTCTCTCTCTCTCTCTCTCTTTTTCTCTCTCTCTCCCACGTGCTCTCTCTCTCTGGTTCGCATCAGTACTGTTCACCGAGATGGAAATCACCGTCCCGCCGCCACATCCGGCCACCCCAGCCCTCGAGACCGGTCCCGTTCGACTCGTAGTGAAGTCCCGGACCTGACCCACCCAATTTCCCCGCCGGAAAACTTAAGAATCGACGGCAGTTGCGACTGGTTCGAATCGGGATTTCTCCGATCGTTGCGCCACCGCTCCAGCCGTCCATTTTCGGTGATTGAGGTGAGGTTTCTTCCTCTCTCTATCTGTTCTAGCTGACTGTTGCATAGGATTTGATCAATTCGTAACATAAAATCTAATTTGAGAAGCTAGGTTTTGGCTGGTTTTCATTCGAAATTCCGGCCAGTTCCAGCGGTTTTGGGCTTGGCTGTAATTGAATGAAGTGCTCCCCTAGTTAAATAGGACCTGTAGCCGGGAGGGTGACTTGTGATTTGGAGATTTTCTGTCGCCGGAATGTCTCTGCACACCCGCTTGCTGCCAGCGCGTGTGGCGGCGCGTGGGCAAGTGTGGTGGAGCTGTAAATTGTTCCAGTGTGATCCTTAGGTTGTCATGAGCGCGTAGGATTTCGCGGATCTCGATTCCGAGGTCGTTTGACTATCGAACGGATTATCGCATATTGTGCGTTATTCGGGTTCGATATGTACCGACCGTTGGATCGTTTTCAAATTGCAGTATGTTACCCTAGAATACCTCTTTCCTCGTATTCACTGAAAACCCGGGAAGCTAGGGTTTTATTTTAACATTCCGTTTCGAAACGCTTGTTGTTAATCGCATTTTCGTATTCTGAATCAGGTACTCCGACCCCATATACGCAACAGGCGGGACCCTCTCAGGGTCAACCTGTGTGGGACTACTTGTGAGTGGACTTTTCTTTCAAACTTCAGCATGACTTTATTTATGGAAAATATGGCATATTAATTTATTTTGTTTATTGACTTTGGTATATATTTGAATATGAAATTCGTGGTTTTCATAAAGTTTTGATAATATGTTTGAGTTTTGAGAATATATACACATATGGTTATATGTGGGGTACTTGGGAGGTTGATATGAGTTTATGTAAAGGTGTGATTATTTGATATGATTGTTTGGAGTGCTTTAAGCACTATCCTATGTACCTCCCCGGATCTGAAACTTGATTACTGATACTGGATACACTTGGAATTATTTGAGTTCAGGACATCCTTGAGGGGATGTTGCTGTGGACCCTGGATTTGGGGTAGTCTGCGCGTGTAGGACTGGTATTTCAGGCGTACAAGCTTTGACTGTGTCGGCTGTACGTGCTGGCTGAGAGTTAGTTCCCCAGTTGGACGGCTCGTTTCCTAGACACATGGTGCATTGAGGAATGGCTCTGCCATGTGGACTAGTCAAACAATCCCCCGGTTGGGTTGTTTCCCCGGTACAACTAAATTGTGGTTATATTTATATATTCTTATTATTATATGTTATATTACTATTATATATATATATGAATATTCGGTCGTTCTTATTTCTCGGTAAGGATACTTCCTCGCCGGTTGTACCATTGGGTATGTTTTCGAGAGTTTAATCTCTCGGGACTCTTAAGTTTTGAGTGGTAAGTTTTGTGAACTGTGATTCACGGATTTCGGATTTGGTATCCGGTATGATTTTTAGTATATGTTTATATACTGCTTATGACTGTTTTATTAGGCATCTGGATTCGTTGCATATGTTTTATAAGGTGGGGTTATATTATTTTGATTTAATTGAACTGACTTAATTTTCGTCCACTCACAATTTTCTGTTTTGCGCCCCCAGCCAGTAGCAACTGAGCTTCACAGTCGAGCCGGACTGGGTGCTCTCGAAACTTGAGTTCTTCGTAGGGACTCATTCACCTTTTCCTTTCAGTTAAACTGTACTTCTGTTGTTTTTGAATTTCTTAGATATGCTCTGTATCGCCCGCTGAGGGTATAAATCGTGAGGCCGAAGGCCTTTGTTGTTTTGTTGCTTGTAAAGCATGCTGCCAGTTGGTTGTTTATAACTGTAATTATGAACAGGTTGAAGTTTGGGAATGTTCATTTTACAGGGGAGACTCTGCCAAATTTTTAGTAGAAAGTCTCGGTCGTTAGTAAGTGGGCCCGGCATCGGGGTGATGTCGGAATTTAGGCAGGGTCCGTCCCGGTTTTCGAGGAGATTTGGGGCGGGTCCTGTCAGCTTGGTATCAGAGCATTAGGTTCATTTTCCTTCGACCTTTGCGCTTTTGTTGCATTGTTGAATCTAATGGTTCTATGGTTTCCTTTGTGTAGAATCATGTATCCTCAGCATCCTAGAACGAGGGGTGGTTGTGTTCCAAGATGAGAAGCAAATCCTCCACCTCCACCTCCACTACCCTCTCCACCTCCTTCACCTCCATCTTCACCATCTCCACCTACCGAGGAGCATGATGAAGGAAATGAGCCCGGCTTGCGGCGTCTCTTATCTTGATCACCCGCACTATGTCTACTGCCTTACATGGGAGAAGGAATACTGAAGGCTTGGACATAAAGAGGGTAAAGGAACTGGGAGCAAAAGAGTTTTATGGTGGTGCCGATCCTACTAAGGCTGATGCTTGGCTTACAGATATCGAGCGGATATTTGAAGTCCTCCAGTGTCCTGATGGAGATAAGGTTCGCTTGGCCGCTTTCTTGCTGAAGGGGAATGCATATTATTGGTGGAAGACAGTTCGAAGAGGTTATGTAAACCCTGCTGTCATTACTTGGGAAGAGTTTCAAGGGGCATTCTTTGATCAGTTCTATCCGCATACTTACAAGACTACGAAGAAGGCTGAGTTTCTGTTGAGGTAGGGTTCCATGTCAGTGTTCGAGTATGAGCACAAATTTAATGAGCTGTCCCAATTTGCACCTAAGTTGGTAACCACAGAGGAAGATAAGTGCACTCGTTTTGAAGAGGGTCTATGGCTAGATATTCAAGCGGTGGTCACTGCTACGACATATCCTACCATGAGAGCCTTGGCCCAAGCAGTAGACAGGGTGGCCAAGAAGTACAGTTTGGGTGCCGGTATTGGTAGGCGTCGCAGAGGCTCATCTAGTTTTGGTGGGCCCAGTCAGGGTCCATCAAAGAGGGGGGGATTATGTTCTTACTGTTTCAAATCTAGTTGGAATTTTGTTTGGAATTTGGTAATAATGTTTTATCCTTTAAAGTTTGGAGATGACTATTTCAGTATCTTAAAGAATACCTATTTTGTTAATTGTGGTATTCTATTAATGATTTACGAAATTAAAGTATGATAACATTTTTCTTTAAATGTTTTTGATACTTCACATGATTGATTTAGAAGTGACTTCTATTTGACAAATTAAAATTTAATGTTCTTGTGGCATAAATGACTGGTAATGTGTTCAGAGAAAGAACTAAGGAATCAGTAAGGAATGAGGTTCTTCTGAACCTATATTTTATTGATCCCTTATTGGTGTGTAAGTGGATTGTATTAAGGAAAATAATTTAAATACACCACGAAAGATACCATAAGAAATTTGTAGCTAATTGAAATTATTTATAAAACATGTGTTCACCTTATAATGCTCTGTCCTTTGGTTAGGGGTATGTGAAGTAATTTATCGTTTTTTATACCATTATGGATACATGTTCTTACTACAACTATTATACTAATTGGGTTCCTATTAAGGCAGTTTCAAATGAGAAATTATTGGAACAGCGGAAAATAAGGAAATCCAGTTTGAGGCACCATTATGTTTTGGGTTGCTTAGTGGGAGTAAGAATTTAATGTTCACATGAGAAGGGATTGGACCTTCAGAATGTCTTCTGATTACCTTATTGGTTACCTATAAAAGTACAAATGTTATAGATTTTATTATCCTAACCAGGGTATGAGATTATTGAAATTAGTAATGTCAGTTTCATTTTAAATGGTGAAATTAGTGGGAGTGGATAACCAAGAAAATTGGTTTTATGAGAAGTTAGTGTGGAAATTTTTGCATTCATACTTCATAATAAAATTGTTGTTCCTACAGTTGTGAACAGTTTTAACAACAATGAACAACAAATTAAGGAATAACTAATCACTCCATTATGACTGCTTCACCAGTGTAGTAGAGAACCACAAAGAATAGCATTAAGATGATATCAAGGCATTAAGCGTGTTGGTATCTGCTACTCTAAGTGATTATTTGGTATATCTACAAGAATCTGACTGTGAGTGTTAAGTAAGATTTTGATTTTATTTTCACATGTCGTTAAACATATATTGATTCTACTAAATAGATTTATGCCATGAATGATGAGTTGAAATCAATTTGCTGGAATGAAGTTTGTGATTTCATCGATTTGCCTGCAAAGGACGAGTTGTGTAAAAGTGTCTTCATGACTGCATACAACTCCAATGGCAATATAGATGGATATAAAGACACATTATTGGTCAACAATTTTACTAAGAAAGACGGCATATGTTATAAAGTGACATTCTCACTTGTTTCTAAGAATGACCCACTTGGAATCATATAGTGGTATTTGTAACTCATTATGAATTAGAGTTACACTGTATGGATGTGGAAGATAAAACATTAGATGAGTGTTTAATAGAGAAGTCTGCATGAATGAACCTGAAGACTTTTCTTTTATTGAAAGAAACACATGCTTTGTAAACTGAAGAATTCATTGTATAAAATTAATAATTAGCGATTATTATGGTATGCAAAGTTTAATAATATCATAATAATTTTAATTTTAATTAAAGCACTATTAATTGTTGTATGTATCTCAAGGTCAGTGGGAGTAAGTTTATATTTCTCATTTTGGATATTTATGCTATTTTGCTTGCTATATATTGGTCTTGGTTTTCATTGTTGAAACCATTAAGCTTTTCTCTAAGAACCTTGAATGAAATATATGGATGAGACAATTTTTGTGATTGGAATTGAAATATTCTAGAATGGATCACATGAATTGTTAAGTTTGTCTCATTAAGCATATATTGTAAGTGTTCCAAAGAGACATGATATGGAATCATGTTTATCCATTAATGTTGCTCCAATTCAAAAAGGGGACAAGTTTAGCATTATGTAATGCCCATAAGAGTGAATTGGAACATTAACAGTACAATGAGAATTCATTATGCATATATGGTTTGCTTTGAGGCTATAGCTGATGAATTGAAGTTGCGGGTTTTAATCTTAGGATTACTTGGTGTTTATGTTTTAAAACCATGCCGCTAAGAATTTATGTTGATACCGCAATTTTCCTTTTCTCCAAGAATGACAAGTGTTATAAGAATGCTAAACATAGCGGAATTAAATACCTTGTCATTAAGGAGGTTCAGAAACAAAGAGTGTCTATAAAGACAAAACTTATGCTTGCAAACCAAGTAAAAGGTTCTGGCCAAAGACATTAATAGTTATGTTGAGAGGACTATTCCTGGTCATAAACCATGATAGTATTTATGATATGTTGCGGTTAGCACAATGACAGTTTATTTATTTTGACACTCTGAGCTCAATAATTGAATATGTTTATGTTATATCCTGTTTTCCCTTATATGTATACATGAATGAGATTGGATGAATGATAACAGGAGTAGTCTCTGACAAAAACATTATTGGAGCTTTTATGATACTTCTCACTTATTGACTATTTTAGATGATTTGCTAATGTTGTGGTACATAGAAGGGATTGTATCGCTTATTGATGTATAATCGCCATGACTCGCATTAGACAATTGCTTAAATGCGGTATTTATGTCGACTATATAAAAGTGAGGATTATTCTGAATGTATCGCGCCTAATGTTTATTTATTGAACCATAAAGTAAATTTATCATATGGGCCAAGTGGGAGAATGAAAGAATATTTTATAAATATTATGTGTGGCCCACATGAAGTAACCTATGTGGTAAATTAATTATTTACTTGGTTTAATATATATTATTCGGAATAATTATATTGGTCAAATAAAGAAAAGTAGTTTCCTATTTTATTACCGTGATAGGTGGTAATTGATTATGAGCTTCACTAGGAAATGGGTCCTCTTTCTGCCTATAATAGTGCACATACCCATCTTATGTGTACGCTGATGAAAACATGTATTCGGGTTTTTCTAAACGTGCAAAATGCTAGAGAGAGAAATCTATTTCCTCCACACTAACGGCTCGCCTACGGATCGCTTAAGACAAATATCTTGATATGGTAGAAGACTGATCATTCAAGGTATGTATGTAATTTAAGTTTAATTGAATTTCCACCTAATGTTATTGTGAAAATCATGAAGTTCAAGATCCTAGGTCATGGATTGGGTTCTTATGGTTTTACCCAATATTAAGTTTACAGCCCTGATCTAACAGCTTTGCCAGAATGATTTGAGGATCTAGATTCTCTTAGATCTTTGACGATATCTGCTTGTCCTAATTTAGAACAACTGCCACCAGGTTTCAAGCATCTGACTAAACTCCAGCACCTCTCTATTCAAGAATGTCCAGAGCTTGAGGAAAGATGTAGACAAAAGGAAGTGGTGAGGATTGGTTTAAAATATCCCATGTCCCCGTAGAAGTACATTGGATCATCTCAGGTCAGCCAGTCCGGAGAAGCAAGCACATCTGATAGCTCTTCTGTGCAAACATCTTCTCATTAAGCAATGTAGCATCAGCATCAACAGGGTATTGATCATCCTTGCCCAAGTATTCATTTCCAATCTTTGTTGGTTTTTTTTTTCTTTCTTTTTTCTGTTATATTCTTTGTTTAGATGGTTGAAGTGATCCCAGGATTTTTATTTCCTTATGGCGTTTACTAGATTACGATTTTGATTGATTGATTTATTTACCGACAGATAATGAGACAGACCAACTTTGGTTTCAAGTTTGTTTTTTTGTTTTTTTGTTTGTTTGTTTTTTTTCATCCAATCATGGAGAGACATGATAGTTTGTAGGAGAGAAAATGTTGAGATGGATGAGTTTTCCTTTTGACTAAGAAGTGAAAAGAGGTCATTTTTTTTTGGTGAGTTGTAGAAAGGAAAAGAAATGAAGCATATCTCATACTCACTAATTTTTAGTTAAAATGTAACTAAAAAAACTAGAAAGCTAAGTACAATTTCAACTCCAATCATACTCCCTAGTTTAATTCAATTTTGAATAAAGTGAAAGGAAAGAGATAACAACAAATAGTAGTTAGCATTAAATAAATAATGAAGATAATATTAAAATAAAGCATCATTAAATTATAGGGAGCTACTAAGAGGTGGATAGGGATTACGGTTGAAGTTGTATTTTTTTAATTTCTCCCAAAATTTTATAAACACGTTGATTTAGGAAGCTCATTGTAAATATAGTGAGAAAATAAAGTGGAGAGATATACTGATATTGAATAACGTTTTTTGGGGATTGGTAGAGGGAGGGAAGAGATGAGAGAGTAAGAATTGAAGCACAACTTTTTATTATTGTAAGTTTCAAGGTATGTTAATTTCTTTTAAAGAAAGTGTCAAATGGCATTTTTAACATGTAGAAAAAGTAGTTGAGACTCACTCCAACCGAAATGTTAAAGTCCACATGTTTTGCTTTTAAAAAAAAAAAAAACATTAAATTTTGATTTTAATGTATTTTTTTTGTTGGAAAAATTTGATTTTTAATGTTGGTATTTGACATCCGGCATGGACTGATAAATTTAAGAGAAATATCGCTTAACGCCACTAGTTTTCTAATTTTAACAGGAAATACCTCCTTTCCCCAATTTTTTTGCAAATATCACCTATAAATATATATTTATTGTCCACTTATTGCACACATAACACTTTTTCTGAAATTTAGTTTTCTCTCTCGGCTCTCTCTTGGCTCCGTCTCTCTCTATCGCTCAACTCTCACTCTCTCTTCGCTTTGTCTCTCTGTCGCTGAGTTCTCACTCTCTCTTCGCTCTTCCTCTGTAGCGCGCCGCTCTCGGTCTCTCTTGCGCAGCTCTCTGTCTCTATCTCTGACGCAGTGTTATTCCTCCCCCAGCGGTGTCTATTCATTAGAGCTCAACTTCATCGTTCACCTCCAAACGGTATTGTTCATCGTCATTTTCTTAGGGTTTATGAGTTTCTCTGAAGTTGGTTTAGGGTTTATGGGTTTCTATGAAATTGGTTTAGGGGTTTCTTCGAAATTGGTTTAGGGTTTAGGGGTTTCTCGAAAATTGTCTGATTATGATGATTCCTTGTTTGAAACTGTGAATGGGTTTGTTCTTTGTGGATTGATTCTTGCATTTGATTTGGGATTCTCTTTACTACTATTATTTTGCTGTTGTTATTGATGTTGTATTATTGTTTTTTTGCTATTGTATTGCCATTTTAGTGGTGTTGTATTGGCATTGTAGTGCTATTGTATTGCTAGTTTATTATGGTTTTATTCCCGTTCCATTTTGGTTTTAATGGTTTTTGCGATTTATGCAATTGAATTCTGTGTTTCTTTGTTGGTTTGTTTCATCCAAAGAAGAAAAATTGTAGGTGTTCATTTATAGTCTCTTCATTAGCCACATGAATCTTTATAGTTTGTTTTGTAGTTGCAGTAGCTTTTTGATGTCTGTAGTTTGTACATAAACAGTCATTTATTCTGCTATACAGGTAGAGTCCATAAATTTTCTTTTGATGTTCCATTTGTGTTGTATTTCATTTGTTCTCTTTTTATGACATACATGTATATCTGTAGTTTGTACATAAATAGCCAATTGAAAATGACAGGACCCGCCCCGAATTCCTTGAAACCCGAAACGAATCCCATGCAATTTCCAACATCGCACCGATGCCGGGTCCACTAGCTATAAAGACTGAGACTTTCTGCCGAAATTTCGACAAGGTCTCCCTATAAACTGGACTTTTCCCAAAATTTCAACCTGTTAAAATCACAGTTTATATCCCAACTGGCAGCATGCATTCAAAAACAATTCAATAGACTACAACAAAGGCCCTTGGCCGTCCATAATTTCGAACAAAATCATATTTTAACAACACTCACTTAGTCCAAAGGGAAAATAAGTATCCATTCAAACAAGCCTCGTTTTCGATCGAGCTTTAAAGCCAACAACAAGGTCGGCACCAAACTTAACCAAAACCCAATAGTAGTGAGACTAGATCCAAACGACTAAATTAAAGTTCCAGAAATATCTTAGTTTGCGACTGCACCTGAGTGGGACCCCAGGCTACCTACGTACCCTTAACAAGGGATCAAGCCACACGTAGTTCTTTCGACAAAAAATCCCGATTCCAATAACATACAATCAATTACAGCAATACAAAATTGTAAATTCTAGAATTATCCCTTTCCCTTTTCTTTAAATCCATCATACCAAACATAATCCTGTTCAAACATCAACCTTTCCCCAACATAGTATAATAATCCTTTATTCATCTCCCTATTATTTTACTACATGCCGGAAGATCCAACGCTACGCGTAGTAAAATAACGATAACCCAAGTACACAGATCTTTTACCACACGCCGGATAATCCAACGCCACGTGTGGTAAGGTAGCCAATATTTCAATGAGCCCACATGCCGGAAATTTCCAACGCCACGTGTGGGAAATCCATTTTCAAATCACAATGTCTCACATGCCAGAATATTCCAACGCCACGTGTGAGATCCAATAATCACATGTTTTCCCACATGCCGGAAATTTCCAACGCCACGTGTGGGAAGTGTCTCACGCGCCGGAATATTCCAATGCCACGTGTGAGACTAGATAATCACATATTCTTCCCACACGCCGGAAAATTTCCAACGCCATGTGTGGGAAGTGTCTCACACGCCGGAATATTCCAACGCCACGTGTGAGACCAGATAATCACATATTCTTCCCACACGCCAAAAAATTTCCAACGCCACGTGTGGGAAGTGTCTCACACACCGGAATATTCCAACGCCATGTGTGAGACCAAATAATCACATATTCTTCCCACACGCCATAAAATTTTCAACGCCACGTGTGGGAAGTCTAGTTTTTGAGGGATGGTACTTAACATAGTGTAACTATATAATTTTTAAAATAATCAACATTATTTATTAACCCAATTCACCATAATTCATCCAAACCTCATCACAAATAATTTGAACAACCCAACATAAACTCATCGCCAAAGCAAATCAAGCTCTCAAATCTCGAGATAAACCAAATTCACAATTAAATAATACAAGTACAAATATATTTAAATTTCCCAAATTTTCATTCAAACTATATATCATGCATATTCATTTAATTACTAAAAATAATGCACGTTTTAAAACTACAACCACTTAACTACTAATAATTATAGCCAAGTTCAAGGCCCAATTTCACAACCCACTAATCCAATATCCCAAGCTTGCTCATTCCATAACTTCAATTGTAAATAACAAAATCCAAGAATTTCTATAAGATATTATAAAACAAACTCCTAATCCCAACATAATTAGAACAACTCAAATAAGGGTCAAGACTCTCTTACGTGGTAGTTATAGTACCTCTCGAAGGGTAAAACTACCTCGGAAGACTCATGGTCAATTGAGTGGTCTAACTAACCAAACTTGGTCAACCGGACCCGTGGGACCCACAACCTCCGATTTTCGATCCGAAAGTTCCTATGGGTTCCACAAGGTATAGGATACACGTCCTGTAAGTTTGGTCTGGATCGGACGGTCGGATTGCTCACGATCGCAACATCCGGGGCTCCGATTCACGATTCGTAAATTCCTACACGATCCTAGGAATGCCTAGATCAACATATATTAAATTGGAGTCGATCCAACGGTCTGTACATATCAAACCCGGAAAATGCCTAATATGCGATATCCGATCGACGATTAAACGATCTCCAAATTTGTATCCGAGCATACCGTCATGCTCGGGATGGCATGAGGAGTATTTGAGGAGCCTAACACCAGCCAAATAATGGCCCATGCACCACCACATGCGTTGGCAAAGCGTGAGTGCCCAATGCAATTCCGGCAATCGAAAATCTCTAAACCGCCGGGCAAAACTTATACTTACATGATCAGCACCTAGAGTGGAGCAACTTTTGTTCTTGGATCTACCCCAAAAAGTCACAGGAAATGGCCGGAATCGGAGGCCAAAAACAAGCCAAACTTTCATCGCTTATTAGACAACTTAAACGCATAAATAGATCCTAAATAACACAACCAGCAGATAGAACACCTCGAGAGAATGAGAAAGCATACCTGGATCACAAGATTTGGTGGCCGGAGGAGTCCGAATGAGCTCCTGAAAAATACGTAAAATCTGACTGTTTCTTAATGTTTTTCTGCGTTACCAGTGGCGAAACGAGGCTGAGATCAGTCGAGAAAGGAAGACAGAGAGGTAGCGGTCACTTTGAGTCTGAACGAGCTCTTGGAAGCCCCCGGCTGAATTGAAAAAATGGGGGAGGGGTGGTTCTGTCGCACCAGGGAGAGAGAAACAAATTTTAAAAACCAACTTTCCAAAAATTACGGTTATGCCACTGAACTTCATTTGATCGTATCTTTTTCGTTACAACTCCTATTCTAGAACACTACGTGTCTATGGACTCATCTCGATACGATGAACGTAAAAATACCGCTCACTAACCCAAATCCTTCCGGATAAAAAAATGACTAATTTACCCCTGGAGGGCCAAATTGTAAATTCATAATTAATTTAATTTAATAATTTAATTGGATAAATAAATTAGGGTCGGGGTGTTATAGAAAATGCCCCTGCCACTGCAGTTATGGTATTCAAGGAATCTGATGAAATGACCCAATTGAAGCAAAAACAAGTGGAAATTGGATTTGAACTATTTCGCAAGTTTGCAAAACGAGTGGATCCAAAAGGAAACTGGGGCAACATGTGAGGATCCTTATTCTTAAAAATGTTAATATTTTATTTCTTTGGTAAGTATTAAAATATAATTATAATTTTTATACTTTTATCATAAATTATAGTATTATAATTTTTTTTTCGAAGTCTATGTTTTATTTAATTGCTTCACCTAGTGCAAATTCATTCTTTTTAATTAATTAAATGGTTTTGATGATTTTCTTAAAATTTTCTTTTAATATTAATATTAGTTAATGGTAGTAGGATTTCGTCCTTAGCTATCTTGAATTTCATGCATGGTTGTGTAATTGAGTTAATATACTCCACCTAGTTAGCGCGTATGCCAATCAAATATGCATTAGATGGTTTACTTGTTTTATGTACTTGCAAACTAATTAGATGTCAATGAATTAGATGGTTGAGTCATCAATACGTGTCTTCATTGTATTTCTTCTTATCCTTCTATTGCCTTAGAGTGAAGGAAATGCTACTTGAGCTTTAAGAAATAAGGAGAATCCTAAAGCATTGAAGTTATCTCATAGCTACCGCCCTTGGAGTCCTATAAATACAACCATTGTTTCTTCAATTCTCATTTCCCTCTAAGTAGAGGCAATAGAACGAGAAAATAAAATAGAAAGTGAGAGAGAAGTAAAGGTAGAGAAAAGTAGAATTGTTAAGAAAAAGAGTGGGAGACCGAGTTTGTGAATGCAGTGGAAAATTGGGAAACACCTTACATTTCTAGCAAAAGCTTTGGTGCCAAGGTAGGGATTTCTTGGTGACCTTTTACAAAGATTGATCTAATTAAATTTCGTGAGCACTACATTATGCATGATTTTATTATTTTATTATTATTAATATTGGGTGTTTAAGTGTTGTTAACTATCATTATATTATTTTATGAATATTTACATGATCATATGTTATCGGTGATGGCTGGAATTCTTGGGTTGATAAAGAAAGTATGGAAAATAGGGTAATGGGAAGGATCTTTTGTGTAGTTCAGTCTAACTCTTGGCAGGTACCAAGTCTTAAGGATCCCACAGTGCACATAGTTTTTATTGGGTGATTCAGGACTGGCGACAAGAAGTTAGACAAGATGACTAACAAAAGGGGAATTATGGGATGATTGAAATGGGTGTTAGTTCATATGAATGGGCATTCGGGACTAAGTGGTATAAGCATGGTATGAGATGTGTAGGTCTGCTTGTCGAGTTATATGAATTAACGGGAGTAGATGAAGAGCATTCATTCATGCATTATTATTAATAATGTGATATTTGGTTGTGTGATTGCATGTACTTCATTTATTTATATCAATCTACTGTGGTAAGGTCTCATGTCCCTACTGAGCGGTGGTTGCTCATCCCTCACCCTATTTAATTTTTTAGATGAATTAGTGGGCAAGACAAGGACTGTTGAGGCTGATTTAGATGAGAGTGATAGAGCTTTATTTATTTCTTGTAAAGTTGAAAGATAGAGCTTTATGAGAGTAAGAGAAGTATATTTTAAACCAATGTTTCGACTTCTCTTTTTATTTTATTTTACTTTTTATTTTCTCACGCACTGGGCCCGGGGTTTTCACCGACCCTTGAGTTTGGGGGTGTGACAACATCACTGTGGGCAAGGTCATGAATTTCATGGGTCGTGGTCGCCGCAATTGAAGAGTGTGCAACTCCGAATGTGTCAATAGCAGGAAACTTTTGACACATTAATATGACTTTGGAGACTGTAAAATGTAGTGGAAACAACCTGTAAAATGGAACTATGAGGTGACCTCTTTTTGTATTATTTAATTATGGGGTGGCCTCTTGTTGCATTAGTTAAGTTTCAAAATTGGATTTGATGGAATTATGATGCCTCTTTTTGTATTTTTGCGTAAACAATTTCCTTTATCCCTGTCCAGTTCAAATGATTATAGTAGCAATAAGTCCACAATACACGTGCGAATAATGGCAATATGATATCAATAAGAGCACAATACAGTTACAATAGGATCCTATTGCAGTAGGTACTACATCAGACTCTACCATTTGATTGACTTATACATCCCTTAAAAGACATATGCCTACATTACACACCTTCAATATGAAGTAGCTACAAGTGTTGTGGTTGCTTAACGATGGTTGTCATTTACCAACCTCAAATCACATTCATGGACAATTATACACCTCACAATCATGAAGTTGTATTCTCCAATTCTCAATGCTCGGACCCGCCATGGGCATGGATGTTGATAACAAATCACAAGCAACCTCTTAGTGCAAGAGAATTGCACCTTAAATTCAAAGTGGCCTCTCAATGCTGTCAACCATAACTTGGTCAACAAGCCTCCCTTACTAGAGAAAATTTGCCCATCTTTAATTTTCGGATTCCAATCACTTCGTGAATACCCTGTGTCCAAATATGCTTCTCCATCATTTACACTGGCCACATTGTACTGGTTATATTCGCTCATTTGACTCAAATAATGTTCATGAGTGGGCAGATTCTCCTCCTAATGGCAACTGAAGAACGACCCATCCGACTACTATCTGCCGTCATATGCATACTATCATCTACATCATTTGTCAGTCCTTTATCTTCTATACTCATGAGTAAGAGAGCTAGTTTTGAAGGTGTTAAATCACAATTGTACTACATAAAAAATTGACATCATCATCATCATCATCATCATCAATCTTTATGTGCTTCCACTCATTTGGGGCCTCCAAAACTGAGAACTTTAAGCAAACATTGCCTTCCCTACTGTTTGTGTTATCAATCTAATGCACACAATCCAACAGTTCAGCAAATGTGATGGTCCGGGATACTATTAAGCCTTTTCAGTCACCCCCTTCATATTTGCACATCTTCATTGAGGTTACCCATTTTTCATTGTAGCAAACCAAAATAGCAATTGTCTCCATTTTTTATCATGGAAAAACAACATTTCATTAACACATTTGAAGCCACGGCCAAATCACTGCAATACAACCACAATAACTAGGAAAAACAATGGCAAGACAACAGTAATATAACAACAACACAACAACAATAACACAGCAGTGAACAAGGATTCATCACAATCAGACTATACAAATCTACTACATCAAATGGAAAATCCCAAGTTTCAAGATTCACATATCCAAAGCAATCTAAATGCATTTGGTAAAGGCTTAATTATGTACATGCCCCCTGTGCTTTCCAACTTATCTCAGATTACCACCTGTGGTGGAAAACGTCTCAAAGTACCCCCCAACGTGCAAAAAACTGTCTCACGTTACCCTTTCCGTCAGTTTTTTTGAAGTTCCGTTACGAATGTTACTGTTCATCTCCCCCAAAATTCCAGAACAGTAGCCCCTCCCCTTTGTTACTGTTCATCGCTTATTTACATTCCAAAACTAAGAAATTTCTCCTAACCAACACAACTAGCAGCAAGAACAACTCGAGAGGTTGAAAAATCATACCTGGATCGAAGAAAATGGTGCTCGGAATCGCCCGAACGAGCAATGGAGATTTTGGGTAAAAACCGGCCAATTTCTTGCTTTTTTCGGTGATCCAGACGACGGTTGGCAGCGGCTGAGATGTGAG
The DNA here is from genome assembly GCF_000346735.1 of Prunus mume. The sequence goes on along the minus strand of NC_024131.1, from coordinate 12,268,692 downwards.
GGTGGTAGAGGACAACGTGCTGGTTCTTTTGATATCCATGTCGTCGCTTGGGGTGGCCGGAGGAGGCGATGGCAGCCCAAAAACTGGTGCGATGAACAGTAACAAATGGGAGGAGCTGCTGTTCTGGAATTTTGGGGGAGATGAACAGTAACGTTCGTAACGGAACTTCAAAAAAACTGACGGAAAGGGTAACGTGAGACAGTTTTTTGCACGTTGGGGGGTACTTTGAGACGTTTTCTACCACAGGTGGTAATCTGAGATAAGTTGGAAAGCACAGGGGGCATGTACATAATTAAGCCTTTGGTAAAAACCTAGATGGATGAGCATGAAGATTCAAAAAAACATAACCCAAAGCAATTAAAATAAAACCAATTTCGCAGAAACCGAAGCAATCAAAATAAAACCAATTTCACATAATCCCACAGAGATTAAGAAAATAACCATCAAGACTACCTATTGGATGTCGGCAATGGAGTAGAGCTTCCAGGTTGCAAGCAGCTGCGACCTTACGTTATTCAGAAGACATACCTAAAAGATGGGGTCGAGGGGGTGTTTTGCGATTCAGAATAGAGAGATGGGGACATTCAGAACAGAGAGTGCTAGGAGAGGACCAGCTACGCGAGCGTGAGAGAGCTGCAACTGCACGAGAGAGAGAGAGAGAGAGAGAGAGAGAGAGCGAATAGAGAGCTAAGATAGCTAAGAGAGAAACCAAAAACTGACCAAAAATGTTATCTGACCAATAAGTGGGCAATAAGTATGCATTTGTAGGTGATGTTTGCAAAATCTGTGGGAAAAGGTGGTATTTCGAGTTAAGCACTATTTCCCAAAATTAATCGAAGTGAATTATTAACCGACAAATTCAAAATCCAATAAAGTTCTTCTCAATATTTATCAAATTAAATATATAAATTATGGCACTTAATCCAAGGAGGAATCTTGAATTTTGCTAAATAAAGTCACAAAGTGACTAAAACAAAAATAAAAATAAAAAGAAAAAAAATTCCAAGCAAGAATTTTGATGGACCAATAGAAGAAAACTCACACGAGCATCGAAGCCGAAATGCGTGACGCTTTTCCAGTTGTCCAAATCATAAGCTGTGAAATGCTTGCAGCAAGCAGAAGCTTGAAGACGACCACCGACCTTGAGCTTCCCTCCTTCAAAAGAATCGCCTTGAACCCCTCTCACATACAACACAGCATATTTGCCTACCACCAATGGGTCTTCGCCTGGTGTCTCCTGCCCTCTCCCCACCTTGGGTCCCTGAAAATGTTAATGTTTGGTGCCCAAAATGTCATCCCTGTTGCTTGCCCAGCATTATACAATGCCCACTGCTAGTTTGAGGTCATTCTCTAATTAAGAAAGATAGTTTGTTATATTACTAAAATTGTTTAATTTCTTTTACCTTTTTTTTTTGGAGAACAAATTATTTCTAAGTGAAAATTACTTTATTATATTGGTTTTATTTTTATTTTTAAATAAGTGATATTAGAAAAGAAGATGAATTGAACTAGGACCTCGAATGCATGAGTAAATGTTCTTAATTATTTGAGTTACAAGCCCCTTAGTTAATTCATATTTGAATTAATTTTACTGATTGAAATTTGAGGGGAAAAAAAAGATAGACAGTGTGAGAACCTGTAATATATATATATATATATAATTATTCATACTACATATTAATTATTTATTAATATGAATTTTTCTTATTTAAATATTTATTGTGAAGACTTACATGTTATTAAATCTTAAGCTTAGTATGAGATTATCCCTTTAGTTGAAAGATGACACCATTTGTTTTCCACGTGTAGAGACTTAGAATTGGTTTTTATCAAATCATCATTGACATGCCACCTTGCATGCTAATAACAAGTGGTGTTGTGATATCATTGGCCAAAGGTTGATGACTCACATTATTTCCTTACTTTTCTATCTTATGTTTTTGTGGTGGTATTGTGATATCATTGGCCAAAGGGGGATGAATCACATTATTCCCTTACTTTTCTATCTTATCTTTTGGTGGTTTAAAATGTTGTATATATAAATATTATTTGGTTGCATCCATTGTAATAACCCGATTCTAAATTAATATTTAATTATTCAAGTATTCAAGTAAAAGACAATTTTCTCTAGGGAATATTTTAATTCAAAGTTGACTTTTTGATCCGGAAAGATTTTGGGGAAATGAGTGGCACCATTGTGTAGAGCTCGTCGATACGAGTTTGTAGACATGCGGCACACCCAATTCCGAGTTGTAATGAATGAGAAAAGGTCTAGAAACGAAAAGGACGTGATGATAATTTTTAAATTTGGTACTGTAGCAAACAGTACCTCTACAGTACCGTTGCTACAATAATCGGGGCTGTTTTATTTTTGGGTTAATCATTTTATTAGTCCCTAAATTTTGGTCCAATTTGCATTTGAATACCTCAATTTCCAAAATGGTTCCCATGGTCCTTTAACTTTAGTTTCGTTTGGACAAATGATCCTGCTGTCAATTTTGTTAACTTTTTCTATTAAATGCAGGGGCAAAATGGTATTTTTATATTAAAACAAAAAAATGAATAAAAAATCATATCTTTAAAATAAAAATAAAAGAAAATCAAATAAAAAGTTGCTCTATTATTTGAGGTTGGTCCAAAAACAAAAGTTGCTCTATTCTTTGTCTTGATCATGTAGGTTTGGAACCCCAGGCGCTGCTGCGCATAGGCACTGTTTAGGTGTTCCCCTTGGTCCTGAAATGATCCTTATGTCATCCCGAGCACAACGATATGCTCGGATTTTAATTTGGTTATAGTTTGATTGTCGATCGGATATCGCATATTAGGCATTATCCGGGTTTGATATGTTCGGACCGTTGGATTGACTTTATTTTTAAATATGTTGATTTAGGCACTTCTAGGATAGTATAGGAATTTGCGGATTGAGAATTGGAGTCTCGGATACTCCAATTCAATAATTCAGAGTTTAGATAAACGATAACCGTCCGATCGTGAGCGATCCGATTATTCAATTCGGACAAAACTTGCAGGACAGGTATACTAAACCTTGTTGAGCTTGTAGGAACTCTCGGATTGGAAATGGGAGGTCTTGGGCCCCGCAGGTCCTGCTCCAATGTAGAAAGTTTGACCCTCGGTTGACCATGAGTCTTCTGAGATAGTTTCATCCTTCAAGAAGTGCAAGAACAACCCTATTAATGTTATGTGAATTATTTTGATTATGAGTTTATGTTATAATGTTTGATGATATCCTTGGGTGTTATTCTGTTATTCGAAGTTTATCTTGTTATTTATATAATAATAATTATTATTAGTATTATTAAAGTATGTGACTGGGTGATATTGGATTATTATGAGTTAGCAGGCAATCGCTTTTATTTTATGAGGGTATTATACTATGTTTGGAAAGTTGATATAAGAGTCGGAAAATGGACTTCTGGAATAAGGGAAAGTTTATGATAAGTTTCGGAATATGGTTTTCAAACACACCATAGAAGTAACCACACCCCCTCCCCTCGGAATATGGTGCGAGGATATGCGTTCTCGGGCTGACCACATGTCCCCCGAGTTCTGCGAGGAATGCGGCTTAGGTTGACTAAGGGTCCCCTGAGTCTTGTGAGGAATATGGCTCGGGTTGACTTTGTGTTCCAGAGGCCTGCGAGAAATGCGGCTCGGGCTGACTTTGTGTTTCCAAGGGAAGATGTAACATACAGGATACTTGGAATTGACGGAATATTACCGAAATTGACGGAATATGAACTGGGGTACGCCTAGGTGGAGAGTATTTAAGTTTTGAGATGTTTTAAACTAAAATTTATGATTTTATCTTGGTACTTATTGGTAAGGTTTTAATATATGTTTTCCAACTTATGAGACAAGGATTAAGAGTTTTCTAAGTTTTAAGGATTTTGTATAATTCACAATTATTTTCTTAAGTGAAGTTTTATTTTACTATGTCGTTACTTGACTTTATATACCCATTCATTTCCTCCTTGTGTTTCTTTCCAATTAAAAAGTTATTCTCCTTTCATTATTTTCTTTTCCTTTTCAATTTCTTTTCACATTTGATTTTGCAAAACAGGAGATAAACATAAAAGTTGAATATTTAACTTGTCAATAAAACAAAGAGAAAGAACTACGTATGGTTTAATCCCTTAGTAAGGGTACATAGGCAACCTAGAGTTGTTAGGTGCAGCCACAAGATCAAGTGATTGAAAAGTTGTTTAGTTAGTTATTTTGGAATTTGATAACGTATTCATGTTGTTCTGAAAGTTGAGATTAGTTTTAGATGGCTGAACGATTTAATTGGTATAAAGAGGCCTAAGGCCATAAAGATTTGATGTTTGCTTGCATGAATTCTATTATTGTGCATGCTGAACAGTTGTGGATATTTGAATTGCTTGTTGTACAAGTGAAAATTTTTGGAAAACGAACAATTTATAGGGGAGACTCTGCCGAATTTCCGGCAGAAATCAAACCTTAAAGAAACTTTGGATTTTGTTAAAAGGGCAGTTTGGTCAAGTGTGTTTGGCACTTGCCAGGTGTCGAATACGCACAGGGTTCGGCATAGATTCCAAAGTGGAATTTGGGTCGGGTCCTGTCATCCATAGCCTCTCTTATAAGTATCATGCTTCCTTACTTCAATCATTCATTCCAATTCTTTAAGATAGATTGCTACTACGAAGTAGTGTTAGAGAGAGAGAGAGACAGAGACAGAGAGAGACAGAGAGAGACAGAGACAGAGAGAGACAGATGGAGACAGAGAGAGAGAGAGAGACAAGATGAAGAGCGTGTGTGTTTGTCTTGCAATATTTCATACTTATCATGGTGAGTGGGTTATGTAGTGTGTTCTAAAAGTTTTTATTTTGTGATAAATGTGAAAATCATAGATTATCATAGATTTATTCTATTTACAAATCTCTCTCTATTTTCAAGTCAAGTATGCATAATTTGTGCAATATTTCACGCAATATATATTATTTGGAGTTGTTGTGAAGTATGTATTATTCATGGAACATGAGAACTTTAATGAGGTGGTATCCAAAGGAAAAATGTACCAGATGGGGACCTAAGGCAGTGAGGCCGATAAGGGTCATGTACTGTGTACAATTTGTGAAGGATAACTAAGATATGAAGTAATGATGTGATATGATTTGGATGGTGTATATTTTTCTAGAGTGTGTAAAATGACATTGCTTGATTGGCATATTACATAATCTACTCACTGAGCGATGGTTTGCTCATCCCTCACCTATTTCATTTTTCAGATCAATTAGTGGGCAAGACAAAGCCGAAACCAGAGAAGTTGGATTAATTTAAAACTTTTATTTATATCTTGTACACTTGTATGATTATTAATTTATATATAGAATTTTTATCACAAAATGTCCCTGTCGTTTGCGAAACTATCAGATTGCATCCTTAATGTTTTTTTTTTTGTATCACTAATGGTCTCTAACGTTAATATAGGTGCTCTTAAATAGTCCATTTGTCAAAAAAAAAATTTAAATCCAGACATATAATCATCAAATCAATCTGAAATTATAATATATATATATGTCTTCTCTCTCCCCTCTTTCTTTTCTGTTTCCTTTCCTTCTCTCTCTCTCTCTCTCTCTCTCTCTCTCTCTTTTTCTTCTTCCTCTTGTCATGGGTGATTTTTTTCTTCTTGTCTCAGTTGGAAAACTGGGCGTTTCCCCCTTCTCTCTCTCCTCTATCTTTAATTTTTTTCTTCGTTCTCTGAGAATGATTTGGCTACAATGTGCTAGGGTTGATTTGGGGCAAAAAGTCACGACGTCGGCTTCTATTGGCCTCTTCTTCTACCTTTGTTCAATTTTTATTTTTATTTTGGAAAAAAGATGAACAAAAAGAGAACAAAAAAATCCACAGACACATACCCATTTGCTCCCCCCATCCCCTCTGTTATTTCTCCCCCGTGGCCTGAAGAAAAAAGATAACAAAAAAACCCCACTGTAATATTGTATTTGTCTTCTTTTGTAATAGTTGACCGCTGCTAGAAAATAAGAAAAAGGAGAAAGTGACAGAGGATAGGGGAAAAAAAGAGAAACAGAGAGAGAAAAGATTAGGAATAAAGGGAAAAGGCCAAGAGTAAATGAAGCTGAAGTCTGGGTTGTTTTTTTTTTAGGGCTTCAGCTAGCTATTGACCAGGGTATTCGCAAGCTCATTGTTGAAATGGATGCTGGCACAGTTGTCCAACTTGTGCAATAAAAAGAAGAAGAAAAAAGAGAGAGAGAGAGAGAGAGAGAGAGAGAGAGAGAAGGAAAGGAAACAGAAAAGAAAGAGAGGAGAGAGAAGACTTATATATATATATATATATTATAATTTTGGATTGATTTGACGATTATATCCTTGAATTTAACAGTTTTTTTGACAGATGGACTATTTAAGAGCACCTATATTAACGTTAAAGATCATAAGTGATACAAAAAGACTTTAAGGATGCAGATGTTTTGCAATAAAAAGCCTTATATATAATGGTATGTCCCTAAATTTGGCCCCTAGTTGCAATTTTAGTCTTTTTGTTTATTTCTTTCAATTCACGCACCTTGATTTTAGAATATTTTTTATTTCCAGATCGTGGCGTGACAGACAGAGGGGGAAAAAGAGGAGAGAAATGCCTTTAGTTGATGGATACAGTCAAACAAACGAGTATAAAAAAGAAAGCAAAAGATATATAAGACTCACCCACTTCCCTCGGCCTCACTGTCCTTATAAAACTAGCACGTTTCCTTTTTACATGTAATATCAATTTTATTAAAACCAGAACCTTGTAATTAAAATCGTTCAATAATCACTATTTCAATTCCTTGTAAATTAAAACCAAAAGTGACAATGAAGCCTGTCAGTGTGAAAATTCGTCGTAATTTGAAGCCCATAAATTTTGAGCCTTTTCTCTTTTCAAAGCCCATCAGTGTGTATGTTGATATTAACAGACATAATATTAAAACCCATCATGTCAACGTGGGAATGGAAACTAGGCCAGTTCGGGTTGGGTTATGACAATAACCATCCCCGTCTTTGGTCCCCATCCATGATAAGAATTTTCGGAGAATTCCCATCCCCATCTCCATTGGGGGCTTGTCTACCAAATCCGCCCCCGATTCTCCAATTCCCCGATTTTTATTTAAAAAATATATATTTATCTTATATTAAAACACTGAACTTGCCGTTGAAGATTATATATTAATACTTGAGAACCCTTAATTTGGAGGTGATAATTTATTTATTTTTGTGCATTTTATCCATATTGGCTGGTCTTATTCTTACAACTCTGCCATGAATGAAGCACTCCAAGAAGTAATAAGGTCTTTCTTATCAGCCAAAACATGAAAGGAACAGACTTTCAGTGAAGAATGGAATTGAAACTGTCTCTCCATAGTGGTAGAGTTGTAAGCCACAGATTCCAACTGCATTCATCACCGATGCATTATGCACCACTTTGACATATATCCCCAACTTATTGGCTCGAACAACAAGATCAGAGTGAGTTGTAGCTCTGTGTTCCTATACTCTACTTCGATTGATCAAATAACTCAATTAAAATATAAAATTGTTGGGAACCCAATTTCAATTACTTGTCAAAAATAATTCTTTGGAAACAAATATATAACATAATAAACTGAGATTCCAAAGAAAGGCATACCCAAAAGGATCTCCAGCTACAAAGAAAGCCACGTTAGAAGCAGCAGTGTGACTGGTTTTCCATACAATTTTTCCTGTGCATTGAAATTTCTTCTAAACTGAACACGTAGGTTCTGAAAACAAATAGAGCGAGAGAGGGGGGGGGGGGGGGGGGGGGGGGGGAGCCATAACAACGCGGAAAGGCCGTCAGAAGAGAGACCACAAGAGAGAAGGGAAGTGTAGACCTCCATGAAAATCCTTTTTCGCCCCAACCTAATAAGCAGAGAGTATGCAGTCGAAGCAATCGATTTTTCGAATCTTGTCATAAAAGCTATCAGGCCTCCAAGTTTTAGTGAAGAATGGAAATGAAACTCTCTCCATAGTGGTTTAATCCACATATCTGCATTTGTCACCGAGGCATTAGGCACCACTTTCCACATCAATCCCCAACTTCGTGGCTTGAACAAGAAGATCAGTGTGAGTTGTGGCTCTGTGTTCCAGACCAAATTATGCACAAAACGAATTCAGAAAAACCCAATTGATCAAATAAGTCTCCCATTTAATCATAATTCCTATACTCTATTTCAATTGATTAAATAATCCAATTAAAACATAAAGTTGTTTGGAACCAAATTTTAATTACTTAGTAAAAAATAGTTCTTTGGAAACTATTGATGCTCTTTTTGGGAGGGTCAACTTAGGTGAAGGAGTGGTGGATCTTCAGCAGGGCGAGACGGTTATGGACCTTCAACGCGGAGGGGTCTTGCAAGAGACAATAAGGAAGAAGCAGTCGTCAAGCTTCGGACACCGGTGCGGTGCTCGCCGAAGGCTCTCCAATGCTTAAGTAAGCTATATATGGTAATTTTGGCAGAGTAATAGTAAATGTGAGAAAATAGTTACCCTTTTTACTTGAACACTGTTCCCTATTTATAGGGAAGTGAAAATGAGAGTTTTGCACAACGTTTCGATATGGGACTTTGTGCAAACTGTTGGTCCTAAGTTGGTCCCAAGGTACCTTCGGCCGAGTTTTTAGTGCCCAACGATACTTTGCGCATAACCCAGTCTCCTGTTTTAAAGGCGTGTGTTTTTACTCGGGAGTCGTTGTACCTGGCCGCACGTTGCTTGTAGGAAAAGTTACGCATGCTTGCCTGGTCACGAAGTTCTTGGATGAGGTCAAGGTTTAAAGCCAATTGCTCGTTGTCTGCTTCGGCATCATACGTGAAGGTTCGGTATGTGGGCTGGTCAATCTCTATCGGGGCAACGGCTTCGACACCAAAACAAAGAGAGAAAGGCGTGTCCCTGGTGGAGGTACGAAAGGTGGCGTAGTAAGACCAGAGAACCTCTGGGAGTAGTTCTGATCAGCAACCCTTGGCCTTGCCTAGCTTGGTTTTCAGGGTCTTCTTGATGATTTTGTTCACAGCTTCGACTTGGCTGTTGGATTAGGGGTGGGCTGGAGAGGCGAAACAGAGACGGATCATGAGGTTGTTTGTGCCTAAATAAATCACGATCGTCAGAAGGGACCTCTTCTCGGCCATGGCACCTGTTCATGGACTGAAACGGCCACATTTCGTCAAACATTTAGCCTTTTCGAAAACAGAAGAAAAATACGAAGGGCATGATCTTCTCGGCCTCACAACCACGGCATTATGGGCCAAGGCCGAGGTCCATGAGAGACGCGGCCAAAGATACTATGGTCAAATCGCCAGGTGGCCTAAGGGTCCCAGGCCCCATTTAATGAAGTAGTGCCTCAGACCGCCACAACAAAACCACTGGGTGCAAGAAGCATTTAATGCACGAGGGCAGAAGGGAAGTGATTGAAGTCGGGATTTGGTAACAGGAATCAGAGTGGTTAGGCGCAAACATTCTCACAGCTTGAGGTCAGATCACCAACCACTGGACCAGAGCATTAAATGCGTTCCCACGGCCAAGAGTGCAGAGCCCACGATCAAGGCGGTAGCCGAGATTTGCCGAGATTTATGGGGGTCACACCACCATGCTTCACGATCCCAAATGCCGATTTGACTA
>NC_024131.1:12231402-12247426 GCF_000346735.1 Prunus mume | reverse complement strand
ACACCACCACTAAACGGCCTTGTAGCTCAGGCCGTGAACCTGACGACTGAGACCAGTTCTTCTCTCGGCCACAGTCGTTTGACTAGAAGTCGAACCCGAAACAGGCGCATGATTTAAACATTTTCTACCCAAACCCCATCGCCATCTCGATGCACGGTAGACTGTGCTGGCACGCCCGCGCACAACTGCACTGCATCCAAAAGGAGGACGTCACGTGTTGACGCACATCCTCTCTGCCCAGAGCACCAGGCCGCGAGATTTACGACGGACCAACAGAGGTTGGAGCAAAATTGTTTGAATTTTGCATTGTCGAATTGCCGACCGTTGTCTGTGACAATGGCTTGGGGGATACCAAAGCAACATACCATATTTTGCTAGACAAATGTCTTTATGCAAGCTATTGTGATAGTAGCTAGGGCTTCAACTTCGGCCCATTTTGTAAAATAGTCTACAGCAACAACCAAGTACTTTACCTGGCCTTTACCCTCTGGCATGGGTCCAATGAGGTCCAGGTCCCCATTGGGCGAATGGTCATGGACTTACCATTACTATCACTGGTTTGGCTGGGAATTGTGGAATATTGGGAAACCTTTGGCATTTGTCGCCCTTTTGGGTGAAAGTTTGGGCGTCAGTGTGGAGTGATGGCCAAAAATACCCTTGCCAGAGATCGAGCGCCTGAATGGTTGTTACAAATGCCCTCATGGATCTCCCGAATGACATAGTTCCCTTCGTCTGGGTCAGACACCGAAGGTAGGGGGACTGAAGCAGCGTTTGTATAGAGAGCCATTAATGATCAGGTATCTAATAGAGCAATAGTGAACACGTCGCACTTCAGCAAGATTGGCAAACAATGTCTGGTGTTGTAAGAACTGGAGGATGGGGTCTATCTATGTGGGGCTATGGTCAATGGCACAAATGGTTGGTGTTTGGGTGTTGGGCTGGTCTAGAACCTCCATGTGCTTGTTGCAGCCAATGTCTTGTTCTAAGGATGAAGCTAACCTTGCCAAAGCCTCGGCATGGTTGTTTTCATATCGTGGGATCTAGCTGATTCGATAAGCGTCGAAGGTTGTCAACAAGTGATGGGTATGCTGAAGGTATGCCGTTATAGAGGTGTTCTTGACGTTGAAGTCCTGGTTGACTTGATGGACGACGAGCTAAGAGTCGCTGAATATTTGGATATGTTTAGTGCCCATTTCCTTGGCCAGCCAAAGGCCAGCTAGGAGTGCTTCGTATCTGGCGACATTATTGGAGGCGTGGAATTTAAAGCGAATGGCATATTCTAGGACGACTTTGTTTGGAGAGGTGAGGACAAAGCCTGCCCCACAACCCTAGACGTTTGAGGAACCATTGACAGATAGTGTCCATAAGGGCTCATTGAGGTTGAAGTTTCCTTAACTAGCGATGTGGACGAGGGTTAAGGGAGGAGTAGGTTCTGGTAAGACTAGAGGCGCGGTTAAAGCTTGGGGTTCTATAAATTCAGAGATAAAATCGGCAACAGCCTGTCCCTTAGTCGCCGATCGTGGCTTAAAGTGAATATCAAATTCACCGAGCTCGATGGCCCACTTAACCAATCTACCGGATGTCTCTGGCTTCTGCAACACTTGTTTCAGAGGTTGATTGGTGAGGGCGTGAATGGTATGTGCCTGGAAGTAGTGTTGGAGGCATCTGGCTGAGACTATGAGGGCAAAGGCCAACTTCTCTTATTGCCTTTAAAAGCCTTGAAAAATGGGGCGCAGCAGTCAATAGCCTTCCTGGGATTGAGTTGCATGTTGTACCGCTTCATTTCTGCGAACATAGTAGATAGGTTAGGGATGTGCTGGTCGGATGTGCGACTTTTGACTAGCATGTCATCGACGTAGACTTCCATGGTATGACCGATTAATGGGGCAAAGAGGTTGTTCACGAGGCATTGGTAAGTAGCGCCAGCGTTTTTGAGGCCGAAGGGCATCACCTTGTAATAGTAGATGCCCCGATTGGTAATGAATGATGTATGGGCCTGGTCATCAGGGTGCAAGAAGATCTGGTTGTATCCAGAGTAGGCATCCATGAAGCTAAGAAGAGTGTGGCCTGCTGTGGCGTCCACAAGCTGGTCAATCCGAGGTGGAGGGAAGCTATCCTTGGGACAGGCTCGATTGAGGTTCGTGTAGTCTACATACATGCGCCAACCTTTCTTTCGTTTGCGGACCATCACCATGTTTGCCAGCCACGTGGGATAATCTACCTCTTTGATGAACCAGATGCTTTATAGCTTCTCTACCTCCATCTTCAGGGCTTCGTACCTCTCTAGGTCAAAGGTGCGAAGCTTCTGACGAACGGGACGTATGGCGGGGTTAATGCTTAACCGATGGGAGATGATGTCAAGGAATATGCCAGACATATCATTGTAGAACCAAGCGGACAACATCGCCAGAGAAACTCACAAAGGGCGTGATGCTTCGGTCAAGCAAATGGTCAGGGACCTGAAGTTCATTGAAGGCTTCAACAAACATGACACTGACCACGCTACCTGTATCGACCAGAATACGCCCAACATCGAAGTTGGAGATGTCTGCCTGAATAATCAGCGAGTCATCATGGGGAAAGATGACACCATGCTTGGAGTTAAAGTATTCTGCCTTGGTATGAATAGTTGCTTGCTTCATTAGTTCAGTATAAGTGTTCCATAGGTTGCTGTGGACCAGGTAGCGGAAGTTGGATTCGCAGAGGCCACTCTTGAAGGTGCCGAAGGCAACTCGATCGTCTGTCTCTGGGTAACAGGAATATTTGTGGCTGAAGGGGGCGGCGTACTCCCTCAGGGGCTCATCTTCTCCCTGCTAAAGCATGTATAAATCGTCCGCGGAGTACAAGCAATCAATCTGAATTATGAAATGGTCTAGGAAGGTCTGTTTTAGGCTGTCGAAAGTATTGATAGTTCTAAGGTTCAGCCGATAGAACCAGTTTAAAGCAGCGCCGCTAAGGGTGGGGGGGAAAATGAGGCACATGCCTTCATTGTTGGGACCTTTGCATCCTAAGGTGGACTGAAAAGAGTGGATGTGTGTCAGGGGATCCTCCTTGCCTGTGTAGAAGGCAATGCAGAGCAGCTGAACATCCTTCTCCTGACGATAGTTAAGAATACGCTCAGTGAAAGGGCTAGGGCGTGGCTTTGTCCAAAGGAGCTGATGGCTGTGATGGTGCTCATGCTTAAGACGTCGCATGGTAGGGTCGGCTTCAGGGAAAGCATTTGGTGGCAATGACTTGTTGTGTTGGTTGGGTGGGGGTGGCTTGGTTTCCCATTCGCCAAAAGCTCCCACTCCTTAAGATTGTAAGCTTCGCAATCGTCCAAGTCCTCCATTCCTTCCTGGGTAGGCAAGCGAGCGGGCTATGGGAGGGGACCTAGGTGTGCCAGCCTTGGATCATCGAGGTCGAAAGGAGTGGGGATGGGCTTTGGCCGAAGCTCCGAGATGCAGTCCCTGCAATCCTTGTAAATCTTGGTTGGGGCATAAGGCCAATCCCTTGGTGGGGAGATGTGGTGGAGCCTCGACTTGGTCTCCTCTAGATGAAGATGACCTTTGCCTTTGTCAGGCCTAGACTGAGTCGGGGCACTATGGCGGGAAACAACGAGTTGGTTCGGTTAGGTGCATTCAGCACCCTGGGTGAGGTCCTGTTGGGTGAATTGGTGGTGAGTGTTCTCCCAATTCTGCTTCAGGGTTCGGCAGTCATGTTCTAGTTCAGCATTTTGGGTACAAAAATGATCATAGCTCTCCGTGATCTTAGGGCTATTGGCATGAAGGCGCTCCACTCCGGCCCGGAGGATAACTTCACTCGGTATAGCAGAGTGGGTATCGAGGCTAACTTTACTTGGTATAGTTGAGTGCGTATCGAGGCTAACTTCACTTGGTATGGCGGAGTGGAAGGGGCAGAAGAGGCGCAGGGTCGGATGGGAGATGAAGCCAGTGGGACTGGTGAAGAGGTGGGATTCAGAAGTCGATTCTCACAGACGGCGCCAAACTGTTGATGCTTTTTTTGGGAGAGTTAACTTAGGTGAAGAAGTGGTAGATCTTTAGCAGGGCGAGAGGGTCATGGACCTTCAACACGGAGGGGTCCTGCATGGGACAATAAGGAAGAAGCAGTCATCAAACTTCGAACACCAGTGTGGCACCTGCCGAAGGCTCTCCGATGCTTAAGTCAGCTATATATGGTAATTTTGGTAGGGTAACAGTAAATGTGAGAAAATAGTTACCATTTTTACTTGGGCATTGTTCCCTATTTATAGGAAAGTGAAAGTGAGACTTTGTGCAAATTGTTGTGGAGGTGACGCGTGTCCACAATCCTAGGTTCTTTAGTTGAGAGCTTTGGCAACCACCTTCGGCAAGCAGTTGCCGCGTTAAAGGGGCATCATGGTGTCGCTTGATGTTATCATCGGTATGCCTATGCTGTTCGTGTCTTGATTCCCAATGCCAAATGTACTTAGTTAAATATGGTATAAACAAAAACAAATATATATATATAACATAATAAACTAACATTCGAAAGAAAGCCATATGGTCGGCTTTTTCCTCCATCGTTTTTCTATCTGTACCTGTGACTGGTTGTCCATACAAGTTTTCCTGTGCACTGAAATTCCTTCTGAAAAACTGAGTACGTTTTGAAAACAAATAGAGCAAGAGAGGGAGATAGAAGAAAAGCCATACCAACGTGGAAAGGCCGTCGGAAGAGAGACCAAAAGAAAGTAGAGAAGTGTAGGCCTCTATGAAAACCTGATCACATTGCTTCACTATTTCTAAGCATCTGAAGGTGATGTCTTTCTCATCCGCCAATCCCAGTCCTACTATGTACAAGATCCCTCTCAATCTCGCCCCTCTAATTGGTGTTCTTGTCTCCGACTATCTTCCTTGTCTACCTTTGCTGAGGGTTTATGGTTTACTGTTGTTTTGTGGGGCTTTTCTCTCTTGCTAGGCTTGTTAAGTCCAACCATCCAACACAGTTCTCATGGGCTAGGTTGTAAAAGTTGGGGTCTTGACAGCAAAATTTATTTATGAGATATTTATTCAAAAAGTCATTTTAACATGACATATTATATAAAAATTTATATAGATCCTATTTGTAAAGAAAAACCCAAAACTAGCCACTTGTCATTTTCTAATTTCTTCTTAATGAGTTAATGGCTAGTTTTGAATTTTTGACTCCAAATATGCTCTATGAAAGTTTTTATATATTATATCCTGCTAAACTGAGTTTATTAGTAAAATCTTATTTATTTATTTAATACCGATGAGTTAGCTGAAGCCCAACCTTGTTCTCCTACAATTGTTTTGACTATTGTGTATATTTTTTTGGGGTCAAATATCAAGTCAAAGTGGGAGGTAGGGTTGGTTTTCAGACGGATCAAAACAGAATCAAGGGATTCCCATTCCAAGCCCAAAAAAATTGGAATGAAAATTATATTCCAAAAAATTTCACAATTTAACATATTTTGGAAAATTTCATAAAATTCTTGAAAATATTAAGCATGTCTAACGATTTGAAAGGCTAAAATTGGCTCAAAATTGAAAAAATCAAACGAAAAACTATTATATGTTATGACTTAGATGTTGTTATCGTTTATGAAATTACTCGTCTATGTCTATTTGGTCATTTTTAGTACAACATGAAATTAGTCATATGTGTAATTTAAAGAGTATAGCCGACGGCTATACTATTTATAAAAAAATGACCTCGGTAAAGCCGAATGGCTATACTTTCTTTAAAAAAAGAAAAAAAAATTCTCAAGTATAGCAGTGTGGCTATACTATATATATATATATATTTATTTAAAGGACGAGCAATACTTTTTTTTTATAATAAAAAATCGTAGTATAGCTGCGCAGCTGTACTCTTTAAGTATATTATATTTAAAAGGAGTATAGCAGCACGGTTATACTATTTACTAAATAAAATAAAATAAAAACCGACCCCAGTATACTCATTAAAAAAATTCTCAAGTATAGCCGTGCTGAAACGACAGTTGAAGACTCGTCGGTTGTTCCATATTATTGCACAATGACAGCGACTCGTCGTCTTCAGTTGTGGAGGAAGACGTGGATTTCGATGTGTCGTCGTCGTCATTTGGTTTGGACTTGGGATGTTTTTCTTTGGATTTTAGTTGATTCAGGGAATGTATTTTACGGTTTGATGCTTGATTTATCTTTTGTTACTATTTCAGTTATGGATCTCAGTTTTGTTTAACAATGTACTTCTATGACAGAGTATTAATATGATAGTTAACTGACAGAGTATTAATAATGTACTTCTATGACATAGTAATATTAACAAGATAGTTCGATGAGGTAATAGTTCTATGACATAGTATTAACAATGTATTTTTATGAAGAGCCCCTCCTTGGTTTTCACAATTTTTTTTAAAAATAATTTGTTTGGGTTTTAAAAAAATAATAATAATAATCTTAGCTATGCTTGTTTTGGGGTTTTTTTGAGTTTTGTGTGTTGACTTTTTTTAAGCTAATCAGTGGCAATCATGTAATTTATAGGAACTTCAACACCAATTTCTTATGTAGTAAATTGGTTTTGGGTGTATTTCTTAAGTGCATTCCATGTGGGTTTTTTATTTATTTATAATTTCAACCCTATTTTGGGTATAATAGTGAAGCTCTCTTTAATTTTCATAGTTTATTTTTGATTTTGGGACGGTTTACACGGAGTATATAAAATTACTCGACAAAACCCTTGTTTTATTTCATTTTGTTTTACCTCACATGGATAAACAAACTGTAAGGAAAATTCTCCAATAAGTATTTAATGTTAAGGATAAACAAACTGTAAAGCATCCTAGATAAATTCATACCATAGCGCTCATGTGCATGAAATAAATTACAAGAAGGAAACATCTATGGAGAATCTTTCTTCTGAAAAAAAAAAAAAAATGACACAGAGAAAGTGAAATGTGTGTAGAAAAGAAGCACGTTCTGATTAGGTAGCCAAACGATCAAGAGCAAGCAATTCCCCACATGTCATCATATGTACCGGCTTCGACAAATGCAGCATTTTAGTTGAGAGGAAATGAGAAACTTGTTTCATTGTTGGACGAGATTTCGGGCTAGAATTCAAGCATGAAAATGCTATCTTCACAAGAGAGACCACTTCGCTTGCAACTTGATGTGTAGGAGGGGAAATGCGTTGGTCCAAAACATCCACAATTGGTATTTGATGGGCTGGTAATGCAAATGATGATGAGGAGGAGGAGGAGGATGAAGAGACTGATGAGAAAGATGAGAAAAGATCTCCAGGATGCTTTCCCATAATTATTTCCAATGTGACCACACCAAAGCTATAAACATCGCAGTTCTCATTCACTTCCATTGTGTACGCAAGCTCTGCTTAGAGAAAACCGCAAAGAAGTGGCATTATTAGTTTATAGATGTAACTATTCAATGGAATTTCAACGAAACTATATCATGCATAAATCGAATTATTAGTTTATAGTCATATTTTCTAAATCAAAGAAGTGAAATTGTGTTTATGTTAACTGCTCCTAATGATGAAAATGAAGCATTGGTCTAAAACAAAAAAAAAACAAAAAAAAAGGATAAATACAGAGAACAGGAAATCGCAATATTACCTGGTGCTATGTAGCCATATGTGCCTGCAGCGGCAGTCCAATTAGTTGAGTCTGGATTTAAAAACTTAGCAGTGCCAAAGTCTGAAACGTAGGCCTCATATTCAGAATCCAACAAAATGTTCTTGCTTGAGATGTCACGATGTACAATCGGTGCCAAGCAATCGTGGTGCATGTAAGACAAGGCATGAGCTAAGCCTTTAACAATATTCACCCTTTTAGTCCACCCCAACTCTTTAGCTTCTTCAGCTTTGCTCAACATTGCGGCCAAGCAACCTCTTTCAAGATACTCATACACCAAAAACGAGTGTCGTTTATGTGCGCAGAAACCATAGAGCTTCACAATATTCCGATGTCTTATCTCACTTAGTGCCCTTACTTCATTCAAGAACTCCTTCTGAAATTCTGTCTCGCCATCCCATGGTAGATGGAGTTTCTTCACGGCCATTACGTCTCCAGATGACAAATTCACTCTGTAGACGCTTCCATGTCCTCCTTTCCCAATGCAATATGTGGAATCAAAATCTTCTGTTGCCCTTATGATTTCCTCATACATTGATTTTCCATCAAAATTTAAAACCGAAAAGGAAATTTCTCCATGCATGTGGTTTTGTTTAGTATCTTGATGCTTCTTCTTTCTTTGCACTATTACAAAGACAATTGTAAAGAAAAGCAGATAGAAGTATGAATACTGCTAGAAGGGAGAATGTGATTCTAAATACCCGTTTTTGGTTCTTTTTTGTCCCATGTTCATTGCAGGGTGGCAGAGCTCCAACTTTGCCACACAATCCTTTGTTCCCTTTCAATACTTTTGCTGCAGCTTCTCGAAATGCACTGATGTTGGGAAGGGGACCTTCCAAGTGATTGTAGGATATGTCAACGTACGACAAGCCGCGCATCTCTTCGAAACTTGATGGTATGGAACTCGAAAGATTGTTGTGGGAAAGATCAAGTGTCACCAAACTCTGCATATTGCCCATTTCTGATGGTATCTTACCTTCAAGTGAGTTATGACTTAAATCCAGGTCGGTCAATTGAAATAATTTTCCCAACTTTATTGGAACTGCTTGAGCCATCTTATTGTTGCTCAAATTCAAGTAGTGTAGTCTGAACAAGTCACCTAGAGTGCTCGGAATTGACTCATTGAATTTGTTTGTTGACAAGTCAAGATATTCAAGATCAATCAATGATCCAAATTCCGACGGTATACAACCCGAAAGTTGATTTCCATTCAACATCAACTTCACCAACGAAGACCACTTCCCAAATTCTTTTGAGATCAACCCAACTAAATGATTTGAAGAAAGGTCTAGCACACGAATTTGGGTTATGTTGCCAATCTCAGGTGGGATGAGACCACTTAAATTGTTGTAGGACAACTTTAGATCTTGAAGAGATTTCAAGTTCCCTATCTCCTTAGGAATCAAACCAGAAAGTTGATTGGAATACAAGTACAACCTATTTAGGTTTATTAAGTTACCAATATTTGGAGGGATGAGACCACTTAAATTGTTGGCGGACAACCCTAGATGTAGAAGAGATTTCAAGTTCCCTATCTCCCTGGGAATCAAACCAGAAAGTTGATTTTTACCCAAGTGCAAAGTGTTTAGGTTTGTTAAGTTACCAATATCTGAAGGGGTGAGACCACTTAAATTGTTGGAGGACAACTCCAGATCTAGAAGAGATTTCAAGTTCCCTATCTCCTTGGGAATCAAACCAAAAAGTTGATTGGAATGCAAGGACAAAGTGTTTAGCTTTGTTAAGTTACCAATATCTGGAGGGATGAGACCACTTAAATTGTTGGAGGACAACCCTAGATCTAGAAGAGATTTCAAGTTCCCTATCTCCTTGGGAATCAAACCAGAAAGTTGATTGGAATACAAGTACAAAGTGTTTAGCTTTGTTAAGTTACCAATATCTGGAGGGATGAGACCACTTAAATTGTTGGAGTACAACCCTAGATGTAGAAGAGATTTCAAGTTCCCTATCTCCTTGGGAATCAAACCAAAAAGTTGATTTTTACCCAAGTACAAAGTGTTTAGCTTTGTTAAGTTACCAATATCTGGAGGGATGAGACCACTTAAATTGTTGCAGGACATCGCTAGATATTCAAGAGATTTCAGGTTGCCTATCTCATTGGGAATATTCCCAAAAAATTTATTTTCATAGAGACTAAGAAACCTAAGATTTCTTAGGAGACCGATTTCTGGTGGAATTCTCCTAGAGAACTGATTCTGGGAGAGATCGAGATGGTGGAGTTTGGAGAGGTAGCTGATTTGAGGTGGGATGGCATCAAAGAGTTTGTTCAAGCTGAGGTCAAGATATTCAAGACTAGGGAAGGACAAGAATGAAAACTCATGTAGCGTACCTTGAATGCCACAAGTGGAAAGGTCTATCTTGCTGACACTTCCAGCTGAGTTGCATGAAACACGAATCCAAGTGCATGGGCTTGTTCTTGGTTTCGGATTGCTACTGGAAGAATTTGTGGCATTAATATTATGAGTGGGAGGGTACCAGGTGAGATCATTGAGGGCTTTATGTGGAAATAGGCTAGCTTTCCATTTGAGAAGAGCCTTTGCTTCAGTATGAGAAGTAGAAGTAGCAGAAGGGAAAGCAACCCGATTTGGTGATGAAACATACAACAAGATGACAAGGTAATAAGGCAGGAAGCATAGTTTAGCGGAAGTTAAAGATGTCATGGTCAATGTTCATGCGGTATATGTATATTGTATGGCCGTGCCTTACTACTTATATATAGTATGGGTTAGTCTTTGGGGTTCAATTGAGCATTGAAAAGTCTTTCGGATCTCATCTATAATCAATTTTCTTTTGAGAAAAAGTCTCTGTCTTTCATTCTTTAAATTTAAATGCCAATTTTGTATTTTCTGGATGAAATAATGAAATGAAATTGATGGAGGTGAGAGATAACCATATGCATGACATAGGGGTTTAGATGTGTCCCACCCACCTAAATGCTCGACAAAGATTTATTTGTTTACTTCAAATCTCCCTATCCTCAAAATCAGGCCAAGTATTTTTTACTATTCAGTGAGCTTGCTGCTATTGTTAATAAAGAAGCTAACAAATTGAATGAAATTTAGATAAAAATTGCGTGCAAAAAGCCTGTTCCTTGTGCTCTTGAATAAGTTATCTTTCACCTCAGCAGTTGTTCTTAGAATGGCTGGAGTCAAAGTCTTTATCTCTCATTCTTTATAGTTATTGTTAAATGTCAATTTTGCATTTGCTGGACTGAATTAATGAAATAAAATGGATGGAAGTGAGAGCGTCATTGATGGTTTGTTTTGTCGTATATTGGATAAATTCATTTGATAATTGTGCTCCTTCGATGCCACTACTGATAATTAATTGTCAACTGAATTTTTTAATTTATCCCCATTTCATCCCCAATTCCCATTGATTCCCGCCATTGATGTTCAATAAAAGGCTATGTGAAGTCCTTGATTATTCCTTGTGCCAAAATCAACAGGTATGAGAGCCTGTTGCTTGTGCTCTTGATTAAGTTGTGTAAGAACTGATTTTTACACCTCAAATTAATAGTCAACTTAATTTTTTTAATTTATCAACACAAAATACATTGGTAATTTATTTGTTTGCTTGCTTTGTAGTTGAATGAAAGCTATTTCTTCATATTTGTTTTTTTTTTTTAAAAAAAAAAAAATCAATTATTCCCCTTGAACTTGTACATAACTTTTATTTTGCCCAATATTTTTTCAGTTGAGAAAATTCAGGATACTAACATTTTTTTAAAGTTAATCTACCCTCTAGTGCTAAATTTCCTTACATTCCAACTATTTTTCAATTTTTTTTTTTTTTTTTTTTTTTTGCCAACGAAGAAAGTTTTATTAGAGACGAATAGCTAAGTTTACATCACTAGCTAAAATATCAAAGATCCACTCGGGCCACACTCGGTCCCAAATGTGGTTACCACCTACTCTAGACACAAAGGCCGCAACCTCGTGCGCTGCCTTATTACACTGACGGGGAGTAGCTAAAAAAACAACCTGTTGGAGCCTGCCAGCAAGCACCTTAATATCAAACACCATAGCCTCCACCGCAACATCGACTTGACGCTCCCTCTAAGCATCTGGATCAATTGCATCGAGTCAGATTCAATCTCCACATACACCAGTCGACCCCTAATGCAAGCCAGCAAGGCTTCTCTTATCGCCTCCGCCTCCATCATCAAGGCCATACTACCCCATAATCCCCCTACACCCCCTGTCTGCACCAGCCACCCATCAGAATCTCTAATAACCCAACCAGCCCCTCCCTTTTGCGTCTGCTGTAGCCAAGCTCCGTCACAATTAGCCTTAACCCAACCATGTGGCGGCTTAGTCCACGCAGTAGGCACCTGTTGAACATGATCTGGCAGATGAGGTAACTCGTTAATCAATGGCTTGGCAGCCATCCGGGCAGCCCGATACTCTTGTGCGCATGGAGACATCCCACCATCGTTGTAGGGTCCATGACAGAACCTTCAAACACTACACTATTTCTTGTTTTCCACAGCCTCCATAACCCAAAAACCACCACCTGTAAAATTTCTTGAGAGTTCTGATGCTTCTCATACTTCTGTAATAAGTTGTCCCAGCACTCACCTCCCCAATCAACTGTGAAGCATCCAGCTGTATGGAACTTCCAAACCAAAAAACTCTAGCATGCTCACTGATGCGCATATTTTATATTATATATTTAACCTCATTCTTAATATATTTTGGTTAATATTTTGGAAGAATTTTGATACTTTGAATTATATTTCTAATATAGGACTCTCGACTCCCTCTGGAGCAAAACATAATCAAATGGATGAATTTTGGAGTATTTCCAGTTGGAGGACGTTCGTGAGTCACTTGGCTTGATCGTATCAAAATTTAAGACTTTTCTACCAAGCGGTTATTTTCTGGCGATAAAATAAAGGAGCAGTGCGCGGTGCTGGAATAATGACGATTTGGGCTTTTATTGTGTTTTGGAGCCCAAGATGACCTCAGATGGGTTCGTGGCCTTCTGGAGAAGTGTTCAGAACGTTTTTATCTTTAAAACGAGCTATCTTGGGCTAGATTTGGAGGAGATTTGAGACCAAAACGTGGCTGGGCAGATTTGGGCAGATTCTCCTAATCCAATTTGGATTTTATATCCTAGTATTATCTTATTTTAACCTAGTTTCCTTGTGGGGATTGGGCAGCTAGGTTTTAGGAGGTATTTAAGCTCCTTTTCACAGAAATTTAGTGGACGCCCTTTTGACTTCTCTTTTGGCTTTTGAACGCGACTTTTGCTAGGATTTTGGAAGAACTTATATTTCAAGGTGTTTTCGATCTTTATTATTTTAATGAAGAACTTGATTATTTTTATTGTCAACATGCGTAACTAACTCTCTTTTGCTAGGGTGAGGCCACGAGCCTTAGCAAGAATATGTAGTTTCTGTCCAATTTGCTTATGATTATATGCATGCAGGTTTTCGAATTATTCATCACTGGGTTAAACTATCCAAGTGTCTTGATGCTTGATCACCATTAGGATGTTTAGAAAAGTAATTTGATGCAGTTTTGGTCGGAGGTCGGTCCCTGAAATTGACGAAGGCTTCTTGTGATTAATATGTGCAAGTTCACTTAGGATGAATACCACGTCTTAAGGGTTGCATGGTTTTTCAAAAGGTTTCATAGAACTTAATGAGTCATGTATGTTTAGATTTGATCTGAATACCACAGACGGATTGCATGTGTGATATACGCTCTATGTTGGGGGTCCAAGTAGGCATATATTAGGAATACCTAACCTTCGAAATATGCATGTATAGGTCATAAGTAATTGGGGGAACTATATAGAATTGTTAAGGTGACGGCGGATCCCTAGTGCTTTCTTAATTTGATTTCTAAAAACACAACTGTTTCTCTTGCTCTTAGCTTTAATTTTGCATATTGCCTTATTTTTATTAGTTAAATTCCTTTTAATTTAAGGTCTTCAAATCAAACATCTCAACTTTCTCTTTTGCAATAATTAATTAGAATTTGGTTGCTACGAGTTATTTAATAATCCCTGCGGAGAACAACCTTGCGAGAATCATTTATACTACAATAACCTTGTCATTCTTGCAAGTTTTGTAGGAGTTTTAACCCTGTTTGCGCAGGTATTAAAAAGCTCATTCACAGCCACAAAGGACGCAGGTATTATCAACATCAACCGATCGACGCCGCAAGTTTCCTTTTACTGCTAAAGCATTTCGACAGCTCCTCCAAACAAATGCTCGAAGTTTAGGCGGTACTTGCAATCTCCAAATGCTCTTCCAAAATCCGATCATTTCCATAGCTGCACTCCTCTTCCGCTTTCCCCCCCAACTCACCACTTTTCCGTAAGGTTAGAGCAAGTTCATAGCCGGTACGAACTGAGTATCCACCATGCGTAGTAAAATGCCACACTAGTCTGTCATCACAGCCCCATCTGCTAAGAGGTAATGATAATATGGTCTGGGCTTCCACACTATTGAAACACGGCAAAATAAGATCTCGATTCCACATCTTCGTTTGATCGTCAATAAGTCCCTGCACCAAAACAGGTATTTCTGGGTGTCTAGAATAAATCTTAAAGGAAGAAGGGGAGGGTACCCATTTATCTATACAGGTACGAACTTGATGTCCATTGCCTATACGCCATCTCATGCGTGCCTCCAATATTTTCCGTCCTTGCAAAATACCCTTCCACCCCAACGACGTCCCACGACCACCACCAGCGCTCATGAAATCTGAGGATCTAAAATACTTGTCCCGATAAGTAGTGGCCAGCAGTGAGTCAGGGTGTTTGATAATTCGCCAACCAATTTTTGCAAGCATGGCTAGGTTGAAGCATCTAAGGTCCTGAAAGCCCATACCCCCAGCTTCTTTCAACATACTGAGACATTGCCAACCAACCCAGTGGATACCCTTATGCTCCTTGTGCCTCTTCCACCAATACCGAATGATCTCCCTCTCTATCTCCTTGCATAAATTAATGGGTAACTGAAAACATGACATAGCATAATTCGGCATAGCCATGGCCACGGCTTTGATTAGCACTTCCTTCCCAGCTTGCGATAAATATTGTTCAGACCACCCCATAAGCTTGGCATTAATTTTGTTGCGTACCTCCTCAAAGACCTGCTGTTTTGACGCACCAAAATCTGCAGAGAGGCCCAAATATCGTCTGAACCCATCCTTTTGTTGTACCTGTAATATTTCTCCCACTTGCTTCCGGACACGAGCTGGGCATTTTTTCCCAAACAAGAGGGAACTTTTATCAAAATTGATACACTGACCTGACCCCTTCTCATAGTCAACTAGAATATTTTTCAAGCACCTAGCCTCACGTTCATTAGCTTTGCAAAATATAACCGAATCATCGGCGAAGAACAAGTGTGAAATACTACCTCCTTGAGGATGAAATCGGAAGCCCTGCAAGCCTCTTCCTACTTCTTAATCATAGCTGACAAGCCCTCGGCACATAATAAGAATAAGAAAGAAGACAAGGGATCACCCTGACGTAGACCCCGGGAAGGTAAAATATGTCCTGTAGCCTCACCATTAACAATCACACTATATGTTATAGTAGACACGCACTCCATGACCCAACTCCGAAAGACAGAATCAATTCCCAACCTTCTCATCATATGCTCCACAAATGGCCATTCAACCCGGTCATAAGCTTTTGCCATATCTAGTTTCAGAGCCAAACTGGATCTCCCCAGTTCACCTCCTTCCTAAGCGAATGAAGTATCTCGTGAACAATTAAAATATTATCTGTAATTAAGCGGTCTTCAATAAAGGCAGATTGATTGAGACTGATGATCTCAGGTAGCAAAACTTTGAGCCTAGCAGTTAAAATCTTGGATATAATTTTATACACCAAATTGCATAAAGCAATTGGTCTCCACTGTGTCATCTTCCTTGGAGTAGCAATCTTCGGCATCAAGACGAGATGCGTATGATTAAGAGTTCTATGAAGCTTCCCGGAGTGAAAAAAACTCTTGACCATTCCACTGATATCCTCACCAACCATGACAGGACCCGTCCCGAATTTCCCAGAACCCGAGACGAACCCTGCGGAGACCCCGGCATCATACCCACGCCGGGTTCACTCCTTAAATCTACGTCCTCGTTTACCAAAGAGGATTAAGGGCACGAGACTTTCTGCCGAAATTCCCACCTGCATAAAACACATTTATCACCCAACCGGTAGCATGCACAATATAATCTCATGCAATTTACACAAATGGCCTCCGGCCTTCAAATGATTCTAGCAAAACTGCCCACAGAGTTTTTAAAATAACTTAATACATCAAACATGCATATAACAAATTCAAAATCTATTTATGCACACCTTCACTCACTCAGTCTCCAGGATCAATCTCAATTCAACCAAGTTTCAGGACCAACAACCAGGTCC
>NC_024131.1:12206700-12222008 GCF_000346735.1 Prunus mume | reverse complement strand
CCTCTGTGTTTTCTACCCCACTCCCACAGAATCCCAACCTCCATACCCATTAATCAACTTTCAAGTTTCATGCCTCCCATCCCTAAAAACAAAACAACAAAACAACTAAGAGAGAGAGAGAGATCAATTTTTTAAAGTTTAAAATTTTATGTTTGTATTTTAATTTTTTTAAGTAATTAATGTTTTATTAATTTTTTTATCCATGATTGAGGTGGGCTCCACTTTGCCACATTACCCACTCAAATTTGTGAATAAAAAACTTAGGTGCACAAAATTATTAAAACACCCCTGTCACGTCATCAAACTTAACAAAATTTTGGATGGAATTGACGGTAGGGGGCATTGTGGAACATCAAACCTTGGTCAATGGGGCAAAGTGGGTCACTTTAACTTCCAGGGGATAAAGTGAGAATTGACCAATGTTTCAAGGTGCACTGTAACAACTAAGCCTTTTAAATATGAAAACTCAAAGAAATGGTATTCAACCATTTGGTATAGGACTTTGTACATTTATATTATTTGAAAACCCAATATTTTTTAATTTTTTTTTTTATGACATGAATTCAATCCCAGACTTGCCACAGGAATCTACCATTATGAAAGCAATTTTAGTGCAGTTTATTAGCAATACTCAAACACGTAAGCAAATTGAAAACTTAAACTACATAGGAACAGTAATAACTAACTCTTGCTTTGAATGAAAGATATCTTCTGATTTTAAATATATAAAAAAATCGGTTATTTGGTGCCAAAAACAAAAAAGGCTAAACTATTGAACATAACTTTTATTTGAAGCATTGTTTTTTTTTTTTTTTTAGAAAATTCAAGATACAAACTTCTTTTTTGAAGTCAATCTCCCCCAAACTTCTAAATTTCTATTTTATCGTTAAAAGATACCATGTGGGCACCATGAGGGCAAATTGGTCAATTTGTACCTTATAAACAACTAAAAACTGAAAAATAAAATAAGATCAAACATATACACAACAAAAAAGAATTATAACATAAATAGAGAAAATACATTCTTTGTTTTTTAGAATACTGTTTCCCACTCTCCAAACTACCCAGCTGGATTATAAGCCCTAGATCACACACAGCTCTGACAAATCAAATAGAGAGAAAAACAATGATTTTTTTTGTTGTTGGTATATTCGAGTAATATCATGCATAGATATGGGGTTACCATATCTTGGAACGTATTCAAGTTCTGCACAGCTTTCTGAGGGCTGGGCTGAGTCATTTTAAAATGATGAAATTTTAGGACAGTTAACGGTAAGGAGGAGATTGGCTAAAAGAAGAAAATAGTATCCTTAATTTTCTAAATAAAAAAATAATGAGGTAAAATGAAAGTTATGTACAAGTTCACAGGGATTTCAACAGTTTAAGCCGGGGGTTGAGGTTGCTCCTCAATCTGTGTTGTTTTTTTATATTTTATTTTTATAGCTTTGTTCATTTTATATTTGTTCTTATTTGGATTGTTGGGTCTCAATAAAATTTCTCTAACAAGAAAATATTAGAAACCTGACACATTGAAAAATAGGAAAGAAGCATACACATTTTCAGTCAAAGTCTTTGTCTATTATCTATAATTCAGAATATCTGGGTTAAGAGATTGGCTGTGGAGAATTTACACAATTGGAGAATATTCAAAATATTTAGTTCTATGGAGTGGGAGATTTCAGTTTGAAGACTAACAATCAATATCATGATTTTAATCCAAAAAGGCATAAATCCGAGGACAAATTTTTGTCAACCTAGGGAGAATGATGCAGATAAAGAGCCATTAAAGTTTATGGGGCATTTGAATCAAAAGCATTAATAAGTTCAATGCATTAACGTTTTGTTTTGGCTTCTAATAAATTCCATGTATTTGGAATGGAATAGCTAGAGTCGTAATTATTTGGATGGGGCTTAATGTATCCGGATTAATGGGTTAATTAATTTAGGTGCTAGTTCAATGTATGCAATGAGAGATTAAGTCTTTAAATACTTGTATGCTCATATTTCTCAAGGAAGTGGTTGTTGATAATTGAAATTGAAAACAACGAGAGTGTTCTCTCATCTTTGCTCATAATCTGGGTATTCTTAGAATTAACGGATTTGAGTATTTTATTCTATCTTTTATGCCAAGTTTCGGGTATTCTTGGACTAAATGGGGCTTGGTGGTTTGTGGTTCATGTTTTCCAACATCCTTGCTCGAGTCTTGCTGCATCAATCAGCTTGAAGAAACACATTGAGCCATGGAGGACCCTCTTCGAGCCAAACGTCTATGGATACACTACCTAAAGAAAACTTAGCAAGTCTATCAGCCACAATATTACACAATTTGGGAACAATGACAAAAGAGAGAGAATCAAAATTTCTAAATAACATGTAGATGTCATTGATAATACCCCCAGCAACCCCAAAAACCTCATTGCTAGAGACGATGTCGTTAATGGCATTCTTCACATCTGTCTCAACCACTAAATGATTTGAAGAAAAGTCCAACACATGAATTTGGGTTGCGTTGCCTATCTGAGGTGGTATGCTACCAGAAGGGTTGTTTCCTACCATTAGTATGGTTTTCAGCTTTCGGTATTGTCCGCAGTTGTGTGAGATTTCTCCATACAAGTTGTTGTGGCTTATATTCATAAAATCAAGATTCGGATAAACAACGAAGTCTTAAAATATATTGCCCATCAATTGGTTTTGGTCAAAACGGACTCTCACTAAGCCCGTGTAATTTTTCAAGGTTTTAAATTGGACCAGTCAAATAGTTTGTTTGTACTGACAAGTTTGTGAGTTTTCCACCATGGTAGATATTTGGGGGCAAATAACCAAACAATTGGTTTGTGTGGGCTTAATGCCTTCTGGGCTTTTAACTTGTTGTTGGTTCTTTTGCATTTTATTTGGGCCTTTGGCCTTTTGCTTTGTTGTTGAGCTCAGTTGGTTGAATCTCTCTTTTTGGTGTATTGTTATGCCCTTTTTGAGTTTTTAATGAAATCCACTTCCAACCAAAAAATAAATAAATAACCAGACAATTGGTTTGCATCCAACGCCAGTGTAGTTAAATTCTTGAGATTCTCTAACTCTTGTATACAACAAGTGGAAAGGTTTAGCTTAAACATGAAAAATATGTATGTACGTGTACAATGCGAGTATTAAACGTGAAAATGCTAAATTCTTTATACGGGTAATAATTCTAAAAAAGTAAATACTCAAAAGGGGACAATAGAGACTCAGATAATGACCTAATAGTAATTAATAATGCTTTAAACTACTCTTATCAATAAACAAAAATCGAGGAAAAATAATTATATATAAAAATAAAAAAAATAAAAAAAAAGATCACAGTGTCTATGTGTTGGGTGAAACACAAGACATTTCTAATCAATTTTCCTTTTTATATTCTAATAATATTAAAAATCCACCATGCATGCTGTATAAGATTCTTTTCTTAATCGCCTATACATATGTTCTACCTCACCAGATGCCCTTAGTGAATCTCAATATGTGGTTTTCTATAATTACGTTGTATTATTTAATTTGCACCTGCAAACAAAAATATGAAAACTCAATGGAATGGAATGGTATTCGAGCATTTGGTATAGGACTTTGTACATTTATATACTGCATAGTATGGATTACATGTGTGAAAGATCATGAAGTTCATGTATCTTATAATATATTGGTAAACTCTTTACACATTTTATGGGACAGTCTATATGCTTTCATTGGACTGGTGGTTAAAGTTTGACATTTACCAACACCTGCCCCTTGTTCTAGGTTTCTTCACTTCAAGTGCACCGATTGACCAGCGTTGCGATCGTCCCATCCCAGCAAGTTTATATATTCTTATTTCTCCAATATATAATAATCTGGTCGTGGACTCCACCAGCGACCCCTTGTGTGCACGTAAGATGCTCGATGAAAGTCCCTTATGGGCTTGCCTTGCGCTGCTCAGTGCTCTCTAACCTTCTTCCAAACGCACTCTTGGAGCACCACGACTTGGATTATTTTTGGGTTGCAAGGGCAGCGAAGAAGATGATGTCGTCGTGAAGATGATGTTGGTGATGTTGCCTAGCATATTCCTCATTTTAGTTGAAACTCACCGTTTCACTAACTTGTAGGTTTTTTAAAAAGTTTGGCCCAAATTTTTATTAATAAAACCATTTTAACCTTTTACTCCAGTGACATATTTAACTAATATGTTAGTACAATAATAATTTATAAAAATTAATAAATATATTATTTTCATGGCCGTATGGGTGTAATGTTGAGATGGAAGAGTTTTCCTTTTGGCTAAGAAGCGAAAAGAGGATTTTTTTTTTTTTTTTTTTTTTTTTTTTTTGGGGGGTTTTTAAGTTTTAGAAAGGAAAAGAATTGAAGCATATCTCATACTCACTAATTTTTAGTTAAAATGTAACTAAAAAAACTAGAAAACTAACTCCAATTTCAACTTCAATCATACTCCCTGATTTAGGAAGTTTTAAATATTTTACTTCAATTTTGAATAAAGTGAAAGCAACAAGATAACAACAAATAATAGTTAGCATTAAATAAACGATGAAGATAATATTAAAATAGAGCAGCATTAAATTATGGGAGATTTTAATGGCACCCCATTATTTGCTCTTTGCACCCTATATTAATTTTAAACATAAAATAACCTATTTTATCCTTGTACATAATTACCTTTAAGAACAAAAAATATTTAAAATTAAAATTAAAATTGCTCACTACATCCCACATATGTTCCTACAATCCTAGTTAGATTTTTTTCTCAAACCATCATGTTCCTACAACCCTAACGAGGTTTATACATTTATATTGGTGAAAAAATATATTGTATTTATTCATGAATGGTGAGATTGAAGTTAGAAAGACTTTGAATGAGGTATGCTTTTATTTTTAGGGTGATTGGAGTTGTGTTTTTTCATTTTTTTTCCCTAAATTTTGTAAAACACTGTGATATAGGGTTATAAATACAGTGAGAAAATAATTAGCAAGTATGAAGTAGAATACATCACATCTAAAGCAGGGGCGGAGCCACACTGGGACTAGTGTGGTCCCGGGCCCCCACTCAAGTTTTTTTTTATATTTTAAAAGTAATATACTGTTATGTATTTGTATATGTATATTATTTCAAATACTTTATGTTTTAATATGTACCCACATGTATTGTGGTGGACTTATTAAGGCACAAGGAGGTAGTTCAAATTGCACCCTTACTCAGCTAGTGGTGATGCACTCCAGGTGTACAGATTAGCTTATTTCCATTTTCAACATTGAAGTAAATGTCTTTGTCCTTTGACTTTAATTTATTTTTATATTACTCCATTTACTTAAGTTTACAATGTAAATAAGGAAGTACCCCCTATTTGAATTCAAATAAAAATACTAGAAAATCAAATTCTCACCAAGTCAAAATATGAAAAATCGGTTTTAGTGTAAACTACGATTTAGGCTAAAAATGATGGCTCATTAAGTTAATATATACTTCATACTAAAATTCCATAAAATCAAGTTTTCTTATTTCATGTGGAAGGAATAAAAGCCGCCAAAAATTATCTTGAGAAAATGATTATTCCGAAAAACCATTTTTCATACTTAGTCAATATTTTTTCATGTATGATATGAATGCATAAAGGGGCCTAAGGTTGTTTTTAATTTGGGAAATTTTGATTTTTTTTTTCCTTTCTATTGGATTTAATGGGGAAAAAGCTTTAAAGATATTTGCTAAATCGCTACTCTTTGTCTATCTCTTGCAATTTTTCTTGCTTAGAATGTATTTGTCTATCCCTTTGTCGAGAACAATTATGATTGCAACCAATAAACGATATAATTCTTGACATATGTGATATATATACACTATTTTTTGTATGTATTATGAGTTCGAATTTTTGATTCTTTATATTTTGTAAGAGGCCCCCACGCACATAAAATCCTGGCTTCGCCACTGATCTAAAGTGGAGAGATATACCGACATTGAATAACGTGCAATAAATATTAGTTTTTATTCTTTGGGAATTGGCAGAGAGTGGGAAGAGATGAGAGAGAACAAGAATTGAAGCACAACTTTTTATAATTGAAGTTTCAAGGTATGTTAATTACTTTTAAAAAAAAGTGTCAACTGGCATTTTTAATATGTAGGAAAAGTAATTGAGATTCACTTCAACCGAAATGTTAAAGTTCGTTTGTTTTGTATTTTCATAAAAGTACATTAAATTTTGATTTTAACGTTTTTGTTTTTTGTTGGAAAAATTTGATTTTAATGTTGGTATTTGACATCCGGCATGGACCGATAAATTTAACAGTTTCTAAATTAATTTCTTTATTGTAAAGTTTGATTTAATCTGAACCGAAAATTTTGGTTAAAGGATCGGGTGGAATTGGAATATCTCGAAGTCTAAAACTGATAAAAACCCGTACCAACTTATTTCTAAAATTAATTAATTATTTATTTATTTAACAGTGCGTCAACATATTAATAGCTGGATAAAGAGGTAATTGTAACTAAAAGAGAATCTTAAACCGCATCGTTCCAAACCACATAGCACACCTTTTTTTTTGTATTCTTCTAAACATTTTGGCAACATGATAATTGGTACCATGATCTTTGAAACTATGATGAATCCTTCTCAAACTCAAACTCCAAAAGTGAAAAAGGATGGTGGAAAGCAAATTTCTTGTTTCTCTTTACATAAAAGTGAGAGGCTGATGGCAACAAAGGAAGCCTCCAAACTTTATTAGCAGTGTTAGGAGGAAGAGGTCAAGAACACACTTGCCCTCAACCACCATTCAAAACCCAACTCGGAAATATCAATATTTTACATTACTTTTTCACCAAAAGATATTTTCACTGAAGTAATTGTGTTATATTATATTTACCATTACTTCTTCCAATGGCTCAAAAAGTAGCAAAGACTTCTGAAGAAGGTAAGCCTTCGGCAGAGCCAGCCATGGTCATTGCTTCAACCGCAGCTCCGGCTCCTTCGTGGTTCACGCCCAAGAGGTACTTTTTTATTTGTTCCAGTTTGTTTTTGGGTTCTTGGGTCTGCTTGGTTGCTGAGAAAATATGGGAAATTAAGATAAAGTTTGACTATTGTTTTTTGTTTTTGGTTGGTTTTGTTACTTGGGTCTGGAAAAGGAACGAGAATTCGTATACGACTAGGGTGTTGTAGAAATAATTTGCTGGCTTAGCTGGGCTCAGAAATTTTGGTTTTAGACTTTGATTTCTTAGTTTTTCTCTCTACTTTCTGCGCAACCGAACGGGAAATTGGGTTTTTTTTTTGTTTTCCTTTATGGGCACTATTGTTTGATTGGTGGGTTGTATGGAAGAAAAGGGAAAAGAGTGAAAACTGTTTGGATGCTAAATTAGCAAACTGTTTTGAACATGAAAGGGGGTGGTGAGAATCATGTAAAGGAATATAATTATAATCCAGTTCATTGAACTGGGGTTGAGTCAAGTATCATTTGAAGGTATGCAAGACCAGTGAACCACTTTAGAGCCATTAGTATCTTGGTTTTTGTTTCGGTGTGTAATAAATGTTCTTATGCTGTGATTGCAGGTTACTTGCTATCTTTTGCGTGATTAACTTGTTAAATTATGTGGACCGAGGAGCAATAGCAAGCAATGGTGTCAATGGGAGCCTCGGAACTTGTACAGAAAGTGGCGTATGCACATCTGGTACCGGGATACAGTAAGAATTATTTGGAGGTTTCCTTGATTCTCTTGATTTTCGAATTGGATTTTCTTCATGCATTGTTTGATTCCATTTACTTGAATGTGCTGAGTTGTCATGTTGTCTAATGTTGTAGGTGCTATGGTATAGAAATGTTATTGAGGTTTTGAAAAGAAACAAATGTTGTCTCCATGTGGTTATGTTGTTATTGATATAGAGGTTTTATCTATTTCTAAGAGCTCCTTAGTTGAGAAGTTGCTTAAAATTTTCTCTGATTAATGTACTTACTATGGTGTGTGAAGAATATCCACCAACTGAGGCGGTGTTAAGGCTTTGAGGTCGAGGCAGTTGCATGTCAGTTGCCCGTGTTTTATCCATTTTAAACAAATTTCTGTTCTGTTTATTACATGATGCTTGGAACATGTAGTATTTGAGATGGCTAAATTCCTTTAATCTTTGGCTTAAACATCTTACCATTTCTTTGGGCATAATATTTTACATGGATATACATTTGAAGATTTGTACAACCTTTTATTGTGCTTTTAGACTCCATGCCTTTGGTTTTTTTCTTTTTAAGCTTCTGCTGGGACTTCATGCCTATAATAATTGTATTTCTTTTCCCTCTTTTCTAATAAATGTTTTACTTGCCACATAATTAATCCTGGACAGCATTTATATCCTTAATTTCCTTTCGTATGCAGGGGGGATTTTAACTTGAGCAACTTTGAAGATGGAGTTCTCTCATCAGCTTTTATGGTTGGACTTCTTTTGGCTTCTCCTATATTTGCATCATTAGCAAAGAGGTAACAATCACCTATTATCGCATTAGGCTACCATGGAATAGCATTTTTTAGCCAGGTGCATAACTTTAAAGCTGAGATTTCAATACATTTGAACAGAATCTTTTTTTTTTTTTTTTTTTGGTGATTAGTAGTATATATTTATCAAAAAAGTATGTATAGATTTTTTTCTTTTCTGGCTAAGTGACTAAGGGGCACAACCAATGTACAAAAGATATAATAAAATGCCAGAGTGTATTAGTGAAGATAAAATCTACAGGAAGATAAGAAATAGGAATCCTTCCTACTCCACTCAAATAAAGCCGATAATAATTTATAGAATCCTTAGATAAGATCTTGTTTTCACTGAACCTGGGTGTTAGGTTGGATTCTGATCTTGGTCCATTAATTAGGTGCATTATTATGAATGTACTTAGGTACAAATTCTTTGTATATTAATATTTTGTAGGTACATTTGGAATATTAATGTACATACACATATTCCAAATAATGTATCGAATCAAAGGATCACAACAAAAATTCAATATAACAATCAGGCTTAATGAATTATATTTTTTTATCCAAGGATGAATATCTGTTTACCCCAATATTTTTTCCTGGAGCTCCATAACAATGTCTTCAAAGTTGGGCACTTCCTCGCTAATAGAGACACAGTGCAGCTAGGTGTATGGACAAGAGAATGCGATACATATTAGAATATTAACTCAAATTTGATAAATAAGATTTTGTATCTCTAGAATAAAATTGGTGAAAGATTAATACTGAATACAGTTGAATTTGAAGTTAATGCAAGTGCAGATAAAATGCCGAATACCAATGGTTCCTTGATGATCATGAACGTGCAAGAAATTATTTGCAGAGTTATTTTTGGAAGAATTTTACAGGGAACTTTGGTTGTAGAGAAATGTTAAAGTTTCTCTAAGGTGATTACTAGAGAACCTTGATAGAAATATTGCAAATATCCCTAGTGCTATAACTTTAACTATTGCTACTAAATTGTTTTAACCCTTCGATGTGAGCTAAGGTGACTACTGCTTGTTTTAAGCCTTTTTCTCTGCGATTTCTCATCTATCTATTAAACTTTGCAGTGTAAGTCCGTTTAGGCTCATTGGAGTTGGATTATCAGTTTGGACCTTTGCTACAGTTGGTTGTGGTTTTTCATTCAACTTCTGGTCCATTACTCTCTGCCGCATGTAAGTAATTTAATCCTTCTTGTTTTATTGCTATATCTGTACCCCCTGGCACAATTTCTTTCTCTTTCTTTGATATTACATTTTTTAGTAATTCAGTAACGTGGGCTACTGTTTGATCAAGTTGGTTTGTTTTGCTTGTTTTAATGCCTTTTCTGTTGTCTACAGGTTAGTTGGTGTTGGTGAGGCTTCATTTATTAGTCTTGCAGCTCCATTCATTGATGATAATGCCCCAGCTCCTCAGGTATGATTTCTTTTGTTTCATAGTATACCTAACATTTTGAATTTGTTTGATTTGAGATTAATATTATATTATTTAGTTTCATTATATCCATTCTATGGTTTTGGTAAGTCTTGCTTTGGCATGTGTTTGCGTTGCCACAGAGAATATATGGTTTACTCAGCCCCCTTCTATTGAGGGACACCCTTTAGGGTACCCTACGAATTTGTTTCCTACAATCCAAACCATCTATTTTTTAAGTCTACATTCATAGATCATCCTTGCAAAAAATTAGACAAATCGGAAACCGTTTCAACATCCAATTGTATCCTACAAAATCAATGAACTCGGTGCTTCAAGAAACTACTAAAATTTCAATTACACAATTGAGTGGTCAAACGATGTCGGATTCAAGTGATTTTTTATAGAGATGATCTTTGAATGATTATCTAAAACATAGATGGTTTGGATTAGTGAAATACAATGCGGAGTGGGCCCTACAAAGGGGTCCCTCAAATAAGCTAATTTGAGGGATCCCTCAATGGAAGCTCTCTGATGGTTTACTATCAGAAGTATATTAGAGTTGCGGTGCCATCTTGGCTTCATTTGGTAGGAGTTTAGGCTTTTTCTAAACTGTCACTAGCTTTTGGATAAGTTCTCAGTAGTATGTTTTCTTTACTCAACCCCACCAAATATTCTTCCTGAACTTGTATCCACCTCATTGCTTTTTTTTTTCTTTGTTAATTTTATCTATTATTTTTAGATCTGCTGTCAACGGACTTATGCCCTGTCTTTTATCTCAGAAAACTGCGTGGCTTGCTATATTCTATATGTGCATACCAAGTGGATATGCACTTGGCTATGTTTATGGTGGGTTGGTAAGTTATACTTATTTGCTACATGGGTCAGTTTTATTTGGAAAATACGGTCTCTTGGTCAACATATAATTGCTAGACAATAGAAATCTACATAAAAAGTGCATATTTACTTTTGGTTTGGTGTTCCTCACTTGGTCCCATGTTGATAAGTTTATGATTATCTCTCATTTTTTAATACATAGGTTGGAAGTCATTCCAATTGGCGTTATGCTTTTTGGGGGGAGGCAATCCTGATGCTTCCATTTGCTATTCTAGGATTTGTTATGAAGCCTTTGCAGCTGAAAGGTGTACTTTTAGTCTTTTATGCATTGATTCATTTTCGTTCAGCAAGTTTTGACGATCATTACTAAGTGATTTCTGAATTCAGGTTTTTTTCATCCTGAATCAACAAAAGCACTAACAGCAGTGGAGACGGCCGTCTCAGAAGTTCAAGGTGCTGATACATATGATATTGAGGAAAGCTGTATCTGTAGATAGTAGGCCTTTTTTAAGTCTCTAACTAGCTGCACAATAGATTTAGTTAAGTTGGAACATCTCCAATTAGCTCTGTCGATATGAAGCATTCATCTATGAGTAACTTTGCTATTTTACTGTCATTTTATAGTGCCCAACTGTATTTTGTAGGAGTTTTATTAATTTTGCATGAGGCATTTTCCCAAATTATACTTTTGGGGTAAAAGCTAATTGAGTTCACATAAAAATTTGTATTAGGATAGGTCTGTCTAATAAACTTTCATGACAATTTGGTTACATTGGAAAGCTGCAATTAATGAGGTCCTGTGTTGTTTTGTTTATGCCTTACCTTAAGAGTACAATTGTTTCTCTGCTTTAACTGGGTTTGTGCTTTCCTTGGTGTGGCCATCTTGTCCACTCCCTATGTAATTTTATTGTTTTCAGGATGTAAATTTGTTTCTTTTCTTTTTTTATTTAAAAAAAAGAGGGAAACTTTCATGCAAAATCTCTAAATGCCTATCCTGTAAGAAGATTGCTTCGCAATTAAGTTTCCTGGTAGCAGCTTGAAGTTCATGATGCTGACCAAACTCTGACCATCATGATATGGATTACAAAGGAATTATTACTATTGGTCAAGTTAGTGGATATGCTCTTAGGCATATAACATAATACAAGCATGAACTCATATGCTGGAAAATATGTGTTTTAAAAGTTCAATTATGTGAATTATCACCTTTTCCCTAGTCTTTGTCCCCCTTTTGTGACCGGTAACCTGTGATAATATTTGATGTCACTCTTTTTCCTTTATCAGGATAGAGAAAATTTCCTTTCTGTTCTTAATATTTGTCTTGATAGTTATTTTTTCCCATTGACATTGCTAATTATCTTCTTTTTTTTTTTTAAATTTTAACTCTGCATAGGTTCAGATAATTTGAATGGTAAAGATGGTTCCTTTTCCAGTAAGGAAGATCTCAGAAATTCTACCATACAGAAATCTTCTGAGTGAGTCACTCATCCATAAGCTCATATATTTGTATATATTTTTTAGATTTGGGCTTGTATATACTGCCACTGGACCTCGTAGGAACCTTTGATTCATTTCTCTGGATTCAATGCAATAATTATTGTGGATTAAATTATCTTTGACTAGTACCAATTTGATTGATGGGAGAGAGAGATATGTGGATTAGTACAATTATTTTTAGCATCATATATGTTTAGGTGTTTGTTTTGTTAGCAGAAACTATATGGAGCTTATCAATAAACGGTTTTCAGATTTGATTACCTTAATTGTCATCACAAAGCATTCACTTGAATATTAACCAAATGTAAATTTTTAGATGCATGTGTTTTCAACTGTAAGGGGTTGCATTAGACATTGTAAGGATAACTGAACAGACTATTGGTTTTCTGTGATGAAGT
This sequence comes from Prunus mume, assembly GCF_000346735.1. The sequence continues at coordinate 12,209,378 of NC_024131.1, read as the reverse complement.
TTGTGTGGGTTCCACTTGTATGACAGTGTTACATTTGACCGGCCAACTATTGGTTCTTTTAACTTCCCATGTTGTTGTCACATGCTCTTATGCTCATAAGTTATAGCGGTTATCATAAACATAATTGTGTATCTGATACCTAAGGTCTTATTTTATGGCAGGCTAAAAGTTGGGACAAAAATAATGAATCAAATTTCAAGGTTTATGAAAGATATGAAGGTGCTTTTGGTTGACAAGGTTTATGTTGTTAATGTTCTAGGTACTTATCTTTCTTTTTCTCCACCTTGCTTTACCTACCATATTTTGTATGTGAATTTCTTTGGGTCATGGTTGTTGATAAAATAAAATAAAGACTGAATTTCTTTGGTTTATGATCTATGTGCTAATTCTCTGAAACTGTGAAATTTTCATTCTTAGGTTATATAGCATACAACTTTGTCATAGGTGCATACTCATATTGGGGGCCTAAGGCTGGTTATAATATATATCATATGGTAAGCATTTACTTGACTTTATAGATTTGTATCATTCAATATAAGGTTTTCCTTTCTTTTTTATTCTTTCAATGATCATGTTTGATAGTGGTTTGGGTATAGGACCTAGATAAACTTGGTAACCCTGCTTTAAATTCATGGTATTTTGGCAGAATGATGCAGATTTGATATTTGGAGGTATTACAATTGTGTGCGGAATATTGGGCACACTAGCAGGAGGTTTTGTTCTGGATTATATCAATAGCACGATCTCTAATGCTTTCAAGGTAGGTGTTCTGTGTTTATTGGGATCTAGAATATCTTTCTTGATACTGTTGCTTAACATTTACCGAATGCATTATTTTCTTTCTCTTGGCCTTTGTGCATGAAAAACTGAGCTAGTCCATTGCCTTTTCAAACTGACACTTGGTCTTTGGCTTTTGTTTGTTCTTTTAGTAGATCTTTTTCATTATGGCATTTGGTATTTTGTTTTTCTTATAGTAAATGTTCACATCCTGACTGCTTTAGTTTTTTAGAGTAGTGGTAAACCAGCAAAAAGTTATCAACTAATCGAAGTAGGAGACCCTGATTCCAACCTAAAAGTAGGAGATCCTGAGATCAGATCCTTATAAGTCCAACTTCTTAATTTAAGTTGAATTCCACACGTTAGGCCCACATGTGAGGGTGCATGTGAGTATCTTAATTGTTGATCCACATTCTACTGGCTTAATTTCTGAGAATTGTGGTAAATCAACAAAGTTTATAAGTTTTTAAATGTCAAATCATGCATGCATATACACACGGAGGATCAAATTCCACCAAAAGATAAAGAGATTCATATTGAGTAGAAGGCAAACTAGAGGAATAGACACCTGAGGTAGTTCTGAGGAAAGAGGGATGAAAAAGATCTCCATAGAAACAGTGTAGTGGCATAGTCCTCCAAAATTTAATGTCTCCTGGGTATCCAGCCTCGGTGGTATTCCTTAATATTGCACAGAAACAAAGAGATGTATGAAATGCTCTGACCCATTTGCGGGATTAAAAACTTTGGCGATTGGGAAAGATAATCCCAGTTGCTTTGAAATGCAACATCCCATGTTTTAACCATCAGAAAAAATAACCCTTCTGTGATTTTGTTTTTATGAGACATCAGAAGGTTATAGATATGGTTACTTCTTCTAATAAAAATGAAGAGTAGTATATGGATATGGAATATGAATAACATTGCAAAGCAATAAGATACTTCACCAATATACAAGCTAACGTAGTATACACAAAAATGACCTCATCCTAAAGTATTTTTATGGCGTATATTGACTGCTGATGCCTTTCTTCATATACTTCTATGAGGAATAGAAGATGAAAATGGAGTTGCACTGCAAGCTTTCCCCAGGGATTTTGGGGTTTGTCCTTAAAATTAGTCAAAGAACTAAAGGTTTTTCTCTGATACAAATTTGAGAAAACTTTGTAAAGGTTTCTTGCAGTCTTATTGTTATTGCTTGTGTATGAACTTATGTATTCATTATCCCAGTCATTTTTTTTCCTTTTTGTTTCTTTTCCTCATTGCATGTTTAAATACTGTAATTGGACTTTGTTGCAGCTTCTTTCAGCAGTAACGTTACTTGGAGGAGTATGTTGCTTCGGTGCCTTTTGCTTCAAGAACATGTATGCTTTCCTAGCTCTTTTTGCAGTTGGGGAACTACTTGTCTTTGCAACTCAGGTACATTCCTATTGTAAGAAATTTTTTCCTATTATTTGGCTTAAGAACTAGATGGTTACCGTATTAAACTGTTAGCGCGGAAGACATCTATTGCTATAACCAGAATGTTCACTGTACTAAGACATTTATTGCCAGAACTGGAATATTCACTGAACTGGAATATTCAATTTACCTATGCAGGGCCCTGTAAATTACATCTGTCTCCATTGTGTTAAACCTAGTATGAGGCCACTATCTATGGCTATTTCTACTGTTTCAATTCACCTTTTTGGGGATGTACCTTCCGCACCTCTTGTTGGAGTTCTCCAGGTTTGCCTTCCTATATAGCATGGACCGATCTGTTTCCTTTCATCTGTACTATGAACCTACTAATCATGAGTTGCACATTCTAATTAAGTACGTTCTTTTTCCTTTTGGCTTTGGTCTGGTTTTGACTGCGCAGGATTCCATTAACAACTGGAGGGTGACTGCTCTTATTTTAACAT
>NC_024131.1:12184531-12197327 GCF_000346735.1 Prunus mume | reverse complement strand
AGAGAGGAAAAACAGCCAGAGACAGCCAAGAGTTTTGAGATTAGTTCTAGGGTTGCAAAAGTTCTGTAATCTCTATTATTAATCAAAGGAGCGGTGATTTCTCTACCTAGAGAAATCACAACTGGACGTAGGCAAAAGTTCTGCCGAACCAGTATAATTCTTGTGTGTTTCTAAGTGTTCTAATATTTGCTAGTTTAGTCTATTGCCGTCGGTTACATCCAAAAAAAACAAGATCTAGAAGGCGAGTTATTTAACAATAATTGAGTTATAGGGAAAAATGACCCTAGAAAGAACTCCATAGCCTAAAATTTCTGAAAATGCTGCATCAAACTAAAAGCCTCTTAAAAGAATAACTATATATACTAGGATTAGCAGCCCTCAAATCCTAGCCCTTGATTACTTACATAACTAAATAATCTTAACCCTCCAAAATACTCACATGGCCGTCAAATGACTACTTATAAAAGTGTAGGAGCATAACTATCATTTTCGAAACTAAATAAAAATAAAATTCAAACAAAACAAATAAAAGACAAGGAAACAACTAAAACCATAAACTAAATAGATCACAAGCCAAGTTAGCTAGCTGACCCACTTAGTCTTGGAAAGCCTTATAGATGCTCCCACATCAAATCCACCAGGTTGGGAAAAACTCGACTGCCATGAGAAAGCTGCCAGAACTTCAGTAAGGATCACGTATGTTGGCTTGCCTTCCAATCCAAATTATCTCCTGCTTGCAACTTACCATCGAAGATAGCAAACTTCAATTTTAATTGCTTTGGTAAAGGTTGTCCAAGTATTATCTCTAATGTCATCGACTAAACTCATCTGGACTTTTGGGCTCGAAACTGAATACTTCCCATCCAAACAAAGAGATACTTGGAATATCGGCTCATTTTAAACCATTACATTCATTCTCAATTATCAATCTTGAAACCCGTTATTTCTTCACATCAATTTTCTCCTGAGTTAGATGATCACCCAAACTCTTGACAATCACAAACTAAAAATTCAACCCCGATAAAATCAACACATTCAGAAGTATTATTATCTAAAAAATTCATCTGGTCCTGGGAATTTAGGGTTATGAGCTTATCTTCAATGATGTCTTCAAGAATTTCTTGCACCATCTTCCTTCAAAAGTTTTTCAACACCAACTTCTTTTTCAGTCACCAAAATATTTTGTCAAAAGTTCTAACCCCAAATAAACTTTGCAATCATCTTATGAATCATCAACGAAACATTCGACTTATACTTAACTGGTTGCCAAACTCATTCAACGATATCATAAACCATACCTGAATAATCAAAAGTAACTGTCTGCTATGATCCCGATATTCTTGGTTTCTAGCATCATGAAAGGGGTTTTCTTCATATTCTTCACAACCTTCATCCTTAAACCCACCTTCTGATATGTCCAAGGAGTTGCAATTGCCTTCTGGAATCTATGCACAGGCTTCCACAGGTTCCTGTCATTGAAGAGCTTGTATCACTCTTCCCAAATCTTCAATCATATGCCACAGCTCAGCCATCTCTGTTGTTGGGCTTGGTTTCCTCATCAACAACTTCTACCATGTCCAACCAAAGTGCAGACCTAGGTTACAAATCCTCTTGAAAGAGTATTTACCCCTTGCATACTAATAACTACTTAATCATGCCCCTCCAAAATACTTACACTCACACGACGATCAGATGAGTGCTTGGAAGGACTAGGAGTATAACTATCATTTGTCAAACTAAATAAAACATAAAACTCAAAAAAGACAAATAAAAGACAAGGAAACAACTACAACCCTAAACTAAGTATAACCCAAGCCAAGTTGGCCACATAGTCTCGGAAAGCCCTGTAGATTCTCCTGCATCAGAAGGTCAAACCCAAAGGACTGAGACAGAACAGATAGTGTAGAACTACAGCTTTCACAACCTATTTAAAATGCCAGGTATATTGTCCTACCTGTCATGACTACTACACTAATTCCACATTGATGTATGAGTTGACACCTGAAATAACTGTCCAGCAAAGGCTGTTGGATTTACAATCATGTTTCGAATGCCTTCATGTTGTGGGACATCATGTGGAATTCTGTTTGAAGCATGCCCTATTGCTCAATATCGACTCCAGCAAACAAGTCAAACCAAATAAAAAATAAATAAATACACTGCATCGGAAACGAGTACCACTGCCACCCCCAGTCCCACTGCCTGGTTTTGAAGTCAACTCTTGATACAGTCAACATTTGACATGAATTATGCTTTTACATATGCAATTATTGAAGACTTTACAATCCAAAATTAGATTGTACTTGGCCAATGCATTTTCTAAGCCCATCACTATATATATTGGAACAAAGAAACGGACTTTAAAACAGGAGTAGTCCTTCAATTACCTTAACCCTTTCCCCTTAACTAGTTTTGAACTCAAATCTTGTCATGACTCCTTGCAACACTTGCATTTGGCAAGGAGGACTATGCTACTAGGTCATAAGGTCATTGGTAACTAGTGACTGAATCATTAAAGGAACCAACCATGCAAAATAAAAAAAAGCAAAAATAATATAAAGAAAGACTCTTGATAATAGCAACTTGGCAACCTAGATACAATTAGAAAATAGAAAGGAAAAAAACAACCAATAGTATTATTCAAAATAAATTCAAGGATAGCAATTGAAAGATAACTGTAAAATTACCTTGTTTGCCGCCTTGTTGCCAAGACCAAACTTGTTAGCAGGCTTTCCATCAGGGATCTTGTAGTCTCTAAACCAGTCCCTTATTGCAGTGAGAGTCCCCTGAAGTAAACCATAGCATTAAGCCCCACAGGTTTTGGCACTTTTTACCGTAATTATTCTTTTTCGAGCAATTTATTAATGTCCAAGTACAAATGTTAATGTGGCTAACGGATTCATTCTGCATAAAGTAAGATCTGATAGGGGTAAACGTGATCTCATGCACAACAAAAAGCGTTTGTCTTCTACAAGAATATTTATCCTCTTTTTTTGTAAAGAACATGTATCACCATTTTCATTTTAGCGTAAGCGCCCGCCATAGTTACCCACTCTGCTCAAAAGAGAGGGTAGACTTATATCCATTTCTCATACAGTAATCATAAGAATTTAAAAATTCAAAACAACTAAAACAATAAATACCCATTAATCAAGGTTTCTATGTTTGGTGAGTTGTGTAATTGTGAAATCTGTTAGTGCTTGGTTAACAAGCAGTACATACCGGAAAATGCTTCTCAACATCATCAATGTCATTGACAAGAGAAGCTTTGGGATCATCCAATGCAATTGCAACAATTTTCCAGTCAAGTTCCCCTTCATCAATCATAGCTAATGCAGCCAAGGGCTTTACTTTGAGAACCTCGCCAATCTTTCTCCGACTTTCGCCTATCTCAACAACATCAACTACAATTTGTAGCAAAAATAACGGTTTTAAATTAGGGTTTAGATGACACACCAAAAAAAAAAACAAAAACAAAGGTTTTAAATTTCCTTCTTTAGGTAACACTCAGCTAGGACAGAAATTGGCAAAAACGGATAAGTAGTCATACCTGGATCATTATCCCCAAATGCTCCTTCAACTTCACTATTAGCAAGGGATGGGTCTTCCCATGTTTGTGGAAGCAATCCATAATTCCAATTTATATTGTAGCTGAGAAGGATTATAAGTTACTAACAAAAGATAACTTCAGGGAATTTAATTATATGTTAAAAACTAGATCGTGCACACACTATCTGTGCAATGCGATGGTGGTTGCAGTAGAAAAAGAGAAAGTATGCTTTACACCAACATATATGTATGTATGCTCTCAAAGTGAGAAGAGTAATTGATCAAATCCATGGCCATTAGATATGTAAGATGAAAGGAGTAAGTTGGATGAGGGGTAATGTGTAATTATTACAATAACCTTAGTTTTAAATCATATTATTGAAATTGTTTAACGGAAGTGGGGGATAGTCAACATTTCACATATGTGATTCCCAGCAGGGTTTGCGTGTGTAATGTGATGGGGTTACAGCATGAAGAAAGAAAGATTTGTTGATTGAGGGTGGATTGGTTGGAACTTGGAAGTGGGCTAATGGGTAACTACTAGAGTATGTGAGTAATGCGATGATGTTTCAATAGGAAAAAATAAAGTAAGATTAGTGGGATGAGACTCACTACTATAGGAAGAAAGTTTAAGCTTGATATATATTGTTGGCCATTTCCTAAATTCTTAAACTTTTGAAAGAGGTCCTGGATTCAGTCCCCATTCCCCATTTTTTTTCTTGGTTTGCAGGTTGCAGGATGGGGATACACTTATATGTTTCAAGAGCTCCTTGCACTTGTATGCCTCTCCACATGCAAAATGGGGCTGCATCTACACGCTTGATATAGATTATTGTCCCTTACCTTAAAAAATAAACGATGGAGCACCAAAAACAACTAAACTTACATATCAAACTGTTTCTGTGTGCATCAATCAGGCCAAATAAACAAATAAAATCTGTGCATCTATGAAATTGAAAAACAAAAGATTATCTGCACCAACAATGACTTATCTTCTAATTCATGGTGCCGCCTTAGCCAAAAATTAAACTTGATACAACAGTAACATATTCAAGCACCAAGACAAGGACAAACATTATAATATAACCTTAGGAAAAGTAAAAACTAAATCTTACGGATAGTAACGAAGTTTTCCTTTCTTTGTATCCTGCTTTATCGGAGTGTGTGGCTCATCAGTAGCAACCTCCATCTTTGCACTCGATTCTTTGGGTATTTCAACCACACAGTTGAATAGACCATTACCCACTTGCAAAGGTATATCATGCCAAGGTGAAACCTATATTATATAAACCAACATGTTGTTTTAGCAGATTGAGAGAAAAGTCAACTTATAAGCGTGTAGAAACCCAACCATGTGTCTGGACACCGGGAATTTTTAATTCCTTTTACAATTGCATACACATATTCACTCTTTTAAATACAAGTTCGAACTAAGAATCACTCAGAGACAGTCAAAACTTAATCTCAAAATAAGAAAACACAAAACCATATTTCTACAATTACAAACAGGTGCATTATATCAATCTGGAAACCTGAAAATTGAAAATAAAATTCAAATTTGAAAGAGAGAGACCTCAAAGAAGCAAATGATCTATGCCGTCTAAAATCAAAATCAATTCAAATATCTCATTTGAATATATAAAAATCCAAATGCCGTAATGCATAAAAATGGTATTAACCCCATTTATGAGGAGCTTCCACATTTTTCATTTCCTCTATTTTCTCGGAATCCAAACAAACAACAGAACAGAAGGATTCAACCGAAAATGGGAAAAAACCAAATTAACCTTTTGACCAACACGGTCGAGGAAGAAGACTCGGTAGTCTAGGGTTTCGGGCTGCCCTTCCTCCTTGATCTGAACCTCGGGGTTGTAGATAGCTGTGCAAGCGAAGGACCTCCGGCACGACGAAGACAACGACGACGGTGCTCTTCTTCTGGTAAAGCAGAGGCTGGTGCTGTACGGCCCCTGTTTGGCAAGGAACGACGTCGTCTTGGAGAGCAAGCAGGAAGTATTGGCGACGGTTAGCACTCTCACGGTGGCCATGGCTTTTGATGCGAGAGAGAGAGAGAGTGATAGCTGATGACTGAAAGGAGTGTCAAAGCGATAGTGTGCTTTATTCTTTATTTTTTTATTAATTTTTGTTTTTTTTTTTGTGCTTGGGCTTTTCAAACCACGGAACAAGTGGTAAGCTTGGATTGGCTGGTCTCTTGTATGTGTGTGTCAGTGAGTGACAGGGTGGAATGTGGACATGTTTGTGAAAACGTTGGACGACGATTATAGGAGAATGACCGGGATCCGATCCGATACAACTCCGTTTTAAGAGGCCTTTGAAACCCACACACAAAAAAACAAAAAACAAAAAAACAAGAGGAAAGAAAGAAAGAAAGGGAGGCCCAAAATAGTATTTGATTCCAACTTGAGATTTCTAATGATAAAGTGAAGGAATTACTCGGCCAATAACTAACTTGTATATTTTTTGAGAAAATGGCGATAGAATTTTATTGATAAGAGAATAACCAAATATAAAAATTGGGCTATGTCCTAAGGGAAGTTTTTCTACACATAAGAGTTCGGTCATCGGATTAATTGAGTAGCCTACCCTCTCAACCCAAGGCGGAAGAAGGAACCTTGCCCTTAAAAGAGTATCCCCCGTCCCCTTAAAGATCATACCCGAAACTATTTGTTACAATCCTTAAAAAGTACATTTGAAATAAAGTAAGGAGGTTCCTCAAACCAATACACAAGAGCACCAATATGGAAAGCGAAGCGTGCAAGACAATGGGCCACACCATTGGCAATACAACGAATATGGGTAAAATCATCCTTAGTGACCTGTGATAGCAAGCTCTTAGCATCCTCCATCATTGGACCAATGACTCACATAACTAACTCGCATATAATTTATCATATTTTATGTGAATCCCTGACATCGATTTCTCCTTAGCAATTATTTTCATTAGTTTCTTCTATCGTTTTGCACCTTTTTTTTCTTTCTTCAACTTGATTCGTTAAGATACAAGTAAGCACTTTGGTTTGGTTTGTAAAAGCTCAAAACCGCATATCTCACATTTATACGTATAGCCCAAGCATCAAACCTATCATGCAGTGGTTGGTCCTAGCTCTATAACTCAACTCAAACCTATCATACAGAAGGTTGTTAGTTCAACTCAAGCTAATTTCATACCAGGGAAGCAGATTGTTGACAACAGTATTGTCAAGTTGAACAAGAGGTTTTGCACAAGAATTTATTACTTGGAAAATTGACCTCTTCAAAGCCTATAATGATTGCATTCGGATTTCATTAATGATGTTACTTGTTCTCATCATGTTTGTTAGGTACCAAGTCATTCTCAACGGTGAGCTAATTGAAAGGTTCTCTCCTAGTGGTAGGGTTTGGGGAAGTTTCAATTCAACAGTGAGCCAATTGAAAGGTGACCTTTTATCCCCTTATATCTTTGTGTTATCCACGAAGAAATTATCTCATATTATCAACAATAATGTATCCTCTGGAACTTGGAAGTCTTTGAAGGTTGTTAGTTATGGAATTTCTATATATCCCACTTTTTCTTTGCTAATCAAGCATTGATTTTGGGCTTACTTGGGTAACCACTTGTTCCTCTGTTATTCTAATACATATTATGCAATCTGTTGAACTTCCCATGTATACTTGTAATCAATTGGTTAAGCCTAACAAGGACCTTTTGTGGGTTTACAATGGTGATAACTTATAAGGCCATCTCCAACTCATGAGGTCAAACCCAAAAAATCCCAAATTATTGCCCAAAATCTCTCACAACCCAAGAAAATGAATGCGCTAAAATTTGGGGAAACCCAAATTTGGACCCAAATAGGAGTCCAAGTATTGCCTGGACCTAAAAATTAGTGGAGCCGACCTGCTATATCAGCAGCCCATGTGCAAGCTTTCCTTCACTGGGGCCCGCCAATAGCCCATGTGGAAGATGCTGCCTTTGGCTTGTAGTGATGTTATTTGTTTATTTTTTTATATTTTTTTATATTCTAATATTAACTTAAATCAACGATATATATATTAAATCTAAGCTATTTTAACGGTAAAAAAAAAGATTTGACGGTTGAAATTTAAATCCAAATATCAAAATAATATTTTAACTTAATCTAAATCCGATCCAACATCAAAACTCACCCCAAACTCTATAAATACCCACTCAATTCTCAAATAATCTACCAAAAACATTATATTTGTAGAATTTCAATTTTTTAAGGTCAAATTGTTCAAAAAATTAAATTATGAAGTTATTTAAAAAGATTACCATAAAATATTAAAAAAATAATAATAATAAGACTTAAACCATTCTTAAACAATTTAATAAAGTTGCGTACTTAAAATTTGAGTCCGGATGGTTGGGAGAAAAAACTATTTGAGTCCGGGCAAAATCCAAATAGTTAATTTTTGGAGGGGGAAAATTTGGGTTTAGCCTCAAATGGGTTGGAGAAAGCCTAAGGCTATAAGATTGACCTTGTTAATAGAGAGAAAGTTTGTAAGGGCAAAGAGCCTTGGAGGTTTAGGCATCTAAAAGACTCATTGTATGAATTAGGCTTTACTTGCTAACACTAGATGTAAACTTGTTCAAAATGAGCAAGGTCTTTGATCTCAAGTTTTTAATGGTAAGTATCTAAAATGACCTCGACCCAAAAAATAAAAAAATATCTAAAATGACAAAGTTCCCTTGTGGCTCCAAATATCAAACTTAAAATTTCTCTAGTACTTGGAAAGGTGCCCTATCTTGTGAAAGGAAATACACACAAAAGATAGAAAGGCTGTTGTCAAACTTACACATCCATCACAACCTTATTCCATGTATATAATTACAAGGGACAATGAAGTAATGAATATACAATCAATCACAAAATATGTGTAACCCCTATATAAATGTACATCAATTACAATCAATGACATAATTAAGCTTCATAAACCAATTGGCGATGGAGAGAGTAGCCTAACTTATAAGCCTTTGCTAGGTTTCTCAACTTTCAAATGCGGGATATTTTCACCTTCACATTCTCACACCCCCGCACGTTGGTGAATTTTTAAGCGTAACACGTGGATAATACATATTGGGTGACGTGGAACACGTGTGATCGTTGGGCTTTCACACGTGGGCTAAATCGCTATGATACCATGAAGAATTGATAACCTTTTGGAATTTTTGGAAGAGGGGCGGTACAGTACAAATAGGAGACATCCAAATATCGAAGTGAACAAGTTCTAAAGGACTAGAAGATTTTAAAAGAGACAATTCAAATGACAATTTATGACCATTTCCTAAAGGAAACGAATGACACAAGGAAGCACTAACTTTGCTAGTGAGTGTTAATTTATTTTAGGACACTAAATGCTGAAAAATAAAAGACGACAAATGACCAAGCCGGGAGTGCCAAAGAGCACCAAAAACAGATAAAGCAGCTAAACTATAAGGCAGGTAAGCCTCTCCAGACCATACAAGTGCACGGCGAGCCCATGCAAAAGGTTTGGTTAAGATATGCCAGATTCCACCAAGTATACAAATGGAATCTAACCATACATGCCCTCCAATTATATCTTCCAAATCGTCCACACTAACGATCCACCCCTCTCCGCCAAAGGGGGATTTTAGTAAATAACCAAATACAATACTTGGACTAAGTTGGTAATTTTTCTTACATCTCCCCCGCCCGGAGCCCAGGTATCATATACACCCCCAAAATAAAGAGCCTTGAACACTAGAAGAAAAGACTACTAGAACACCATGTTTGTGTTTAGATGAACCAATCGGGTAGAGACCGTAGAGACAATTCTTACTCGGTCCCTAGAAAAGGATCGTCCCAGTGTCCAAATTCTACACACAAAAACATATGGGATAAAGATTACCAATTATGATCAACACAAAACAGATTAATATACAAAATATTAAAAGAAGCATGAGAATAAAATAGAGTGTTAGGTAATGCATAGGTAGAAGTAGGGGTACAAACCAAAGAAGTCCCCACTTTGGCTATTTCCAAATATGTCCTCCAAGAACGCCGTTAACACGATCTCCTCCATGATAATCACGAGGATTGGTAAGTTGCCCCAAATCATGGGCAACATGGGCATTGGCACCCGAATCCACGAGCCAAGGATGCATGGTAGATGAGTATGGTAGGCAGACAGTTGGGCTGGATGCCCACGATTGTCAAAAGAGGGAATAGGAACCCAAGTGAGGTAGTCAGCGGCGTTATGCCCAAACCCACAATATTGAAAACACTGCAATTTCATACGCACATCATAGCAAGAAAAACTCCAAAAACACCGACTCCACCAAATTAAGACGAAGAAAAGTCTCCGTGAGATGACCCACCACCACTATCGGTACGGTTGAAACCACCACTTCCACCACGGGTAAACCCACCAAATGCACCTACCTAGTATGGTGATTATCGCCACCACCTGAAGAAACCCTAAAAAAATTGCGGCTACAACTGCCGTTCTTTGAACTATGGCTGCCATAAGAGATGGTCAAGATAGTAGCACCTGTATTAGTAGGAAGTTGCGACGCCTTGTCGTTCAGCACACAAGAGTAGTGCCACAAGACTAACATAATCAATTGGCCATTCACGAGAAAGCGCCCCTGTAACTGTGTTCTTATACATAGGACCCACTGTGGCAAGAATGTGATTAACCAAGTCCTTATCCGATCACTTGCAAGTGCAAAATTCTGAGCAATGGAGTTCAATCGATCCAACTAATCAGTGATGGAAAAATCACTGCTCACCGTCTTTATCAACTCTTGGCACAACTCAGACTCAATGGGGGAGGTGAAATGACACTCAAGCTTGACCTATGTCTGACTAGCCGAGGTGTTGAGCGCAACAGGAGAAAGAGCATTAGGGAGAGAGAGCCATGGATCTAGGAGAGAACCTGTTGGTCTTGCTGAAGCCAGACCTCATATGCTAGGTTGGGAATCTGGGCTAGGTTGGGAATAGAGGAATGATATGCGCCAACCACACAATGGATAATTTTTGCGTTCAAATTTGATAGAAAAGACGGAAGGAAGGTTCGGGGCAGGGAGAGAATTGGAGAAAGAATAAGAAGAGGCCATATGATTAAGAATATAGGTCGTTAATTTAGACAACAAAAGGCTATGTATACCATGAAAGGAAATACACAGAGAGAATAGAAAGGATGTTGTCAAACTTACACAGCCATCACAACTTTATTCCATATATATAATTGCAAGGGACAATGGAGTGACCCCTATAATGAATATACAAACAATGGTGTGACCTTATAAGGAATATAAAATCAATCACAAAATATGGTGTAACCCCTATATAAATGTACATCAATTACAATCAATTACATAATCAAGGCCCAATAATGGGAAGTTTCTTACTTTAGCTTATCATCTTGTTCGGGTCTCATTTTCTCTCTAAAGGATTAAAGTGGAGAGTTGGCAATGGTTATCAGTTATAACATATTGTTTTTGAAAGATAATTTGTTGGGTTATGGCGATCGTGAGAATTTTGTCACTATTTCTCTGTCTAAAGATATGCTCGAGCGGCATGTTAGTAAATTTTCTGCTTGAGTAGTTGTGCATACATCCGAGATCCCGTATTCAAATTCCTCACCTCTCAATGTTGCTTATATAAAAAAAAACAAAACAAAAAAAAAAAACAACAAGCATAAACATGTCAAATTGGGTCATACTGATACAAGCAGTTCGATACTTTGATCCCAAATTTTTTCTCGACGTTTTGTATTATTAAATTACAAATCTAAAATACCTTTATAAATATTTGCATTGAAATGGTATTTATCCATTGGGAGAAATGGGGCCTCCAATTTGTTCACTTGGAAGTGTAGTTGAAGAATAAGGCACGTAGACACCACTGGTTTTCTTAAAGATGCAAGAATCAAGTGCTCCCCAACGAATTATGCAACCTCGATTGCAGGCTTCTTTGCTTGGTTTACCAGGATTGCATTTTCTAATAAAATGTGCACCACAACATTCTTGAGCAGCAACACCTTGGAAACCTGGAAAACATGAATTCAATACTTTTCATTTATATGCTCATTTTTACTTATACTAGATTAATTAGAGCATCTACAATGGTTAGGATCAATGCAATTTTATTGCATGAAATTGAACTAAAACAATAAAATCTCACATGCAATTGTGTGATTTAGTTCACTGCAATAAATGCATTTGCAATAGAGGGTGCTATGTTACCATCTATTGAATTGCAATAGGCTAACAATAGGACCCACATGCCAATAAAAAAATACAAAAAATACATCAACTAATGCATTATGCCATTAAGAGCATTCGTAATGGTTGTTCAATAGTTCAATGTAATAAAAAAATACATCAATTAATTTTTTTTTTCTTCAAATATATTCCAAATTGGTCTCTTTTTAAAGATCTCTTTGAGAATATTTCAATTGTACAATTTTTAGTGTACATCTTTGCCTTGGTGAGTCATGTGTACTTCGTGTGGGACCCAAGACTTGGATGAGTAAACCTTGATATATGCGATTGATTTATGATGTAATTTAATTTAGCTCATAATTAAGTCAAAATCTTTAATTTAAGGAAATTAACTGGTAATTTAGGAACATGAAGGATAATTTATTCCTGTTTGGGCACATAATTTGATTTGTTTAATGTGCAGACATGTGTCCACCTTTTTCTCAATGAATCATGTGCCACATGTACTTTATGTGGGACCCGAGACTTGGACGAGTAAGCCTTGATTATAGGATTGATTTATGATTTAATTTAATTTAGCTTGTAATTAAGGTAAAATCCTTAATTTAAAGATGATAATTTAGGAAAATGGCCAATTAAGGATAATTTATTCCTTTTTTGGCATATAATTTGATTTGCTTGATGAAGCAAAGTTTTTATTTTAGCATAAACACTGTACCATAAAATGAAAACGAAGTTTTTATTTTAGCTCTAAATTTTACAGAAGGGAAAATAAACAAGTGAGAAAAATGATGCTTTTAACCAAGCTAAAAAAATAAATAAAAACATAAACAGAAAAAAAAAAGGATAAAAAAATAGAAATATAGGCTAAAATTGCTTCCCCTACAGCCCAATAGATGGGAGAGTGTTGCCTTGCTAAGCTTGTAAGTTGTATGTATTAAACAGACCTGTGCATAAGACGAAGGTGACAATAAAGAAAAGCACCAACTCTCTTGCTATGGCCATCTTCTAAACTTGGCAAATTGCTTTGGACTATTT